>OX421499.1:44871011-45401011 GCA_949126835.1 Anisus vortex | reverse complement strand
GGGATGCAAGTCTTCCAAAGTGAGGGAAAAAGGTCTCTCCACTCCGGAGATGTCTCTCAATGCCTTACTCCAATATGCTAAGACAATTGAATTGGCTGAAGACTTCAATAAAAGAATCAATAATGATCAAGTTCAGAAAATAGGCACTAATACAACTTTTGGTAAGAAACAGCATAAAAGACATGATCAGTCCTTTCATGGTAAAGAAAGACTGCATAATATCAGTTGCAGGAATTGTGGGGGTAAATGGCCTCATCCAGGTGGTCAAAGCAATAGCCAAGCACATGGTAAAACATGCCACAATTGCAGAAAAGTCAACCATTTTTCATCTATGTGTAAAAAAAAACTGAGAACTGACAATAAACATAAAGAAAAAAAAACAAGACTCAAGAATACATAATCTGGAAGATGATGATTCCACACATGAATATGTATTTTCATTCAACATGAAAAAGAATATGC
Organism: Anisus vortex; assembly: GCA_949126835.1. Classification (NCBI taxonomy): domain Eukaryota; kingdom Metazoa; phylum Mollusca; class Gastropoda; family Planorbidae; genus Anisus; species Anisus vortex. The sequence goes on along the minus strand of OX421499.1, from coordinate 45,400,549 downwards.
CAAGGGTACAATTAAATATGTGTATAGATGTTTATAGTATTAGAGGTTTGGAATAAGTGAATTTGATGACGATATGATGATTTCTAAATTCCATTATCAACTATTGCAACTGATCGAGGTATGGTCAGTGATTTTTTTATGTCACTTTTATTCATCAGATCAGTTTATTGTTATGTTTTCTGGTTTAAATTAAACCTTATCTATTTATATTTAAAATAAGAATTTAATTCATTTGCTTTATTTGTTTTTTTTAGTGTCAATTTTTTTATAATATTAAGCAGCTTCATAGTGGAGAAAGGGTTAATAGGTTCAGGTCTATAAATTTATTAAGGAGGCGCTATCCATATTTTTTATAGATCAGTGGTCTCCCCTATCATAAAAAATGTGGCTGCTCTACAACCTTAGTTTAAAGTTTAAACCCAATGATTAAATAAAGGTTCTTACTTTTTCCTTGTGTAGTTCATCATCAAGTGTTGTGTCCTTTCTGCTGATGTCCAGTGACCAGTTCAGCTGTCATGCCAATTGTTGCTTTGGCTGTTGTCAAGACACATCTTCTGCAGATGTCCATTAGTCTCTCCTGACCACATGCTGTACCACTAAGGCATCTGTAGTTAAAAAATCAATTTTTCCTGTTACTTATGTAACTAATAACCCATGCACCTACATAGCATAAGACCACCACATAAGAAACACTATATTGGCGACGAGAAGGTTGGTTATTTTAAGTCCCAACAGGAATATAATATTCATAAAAGAAATTACATTACATTTCTTAGTTTGAGATTGCATCAGACGTCTCAAAGGGATACATTGAAAATAGAATAGAACATGGCGTCTTTTATGTTACCACAATATCCAACATTTGATTGTCAATCAGAGGGAGTTACAATCCGATGGTCGAAATGGATAAATAGACTAAAAAATCTTTTCACAGCTTACAACATCACGAATGTTGAGCAAAAGAAAGCTTTACTATTAACATATGGTGGTGAAAAACTCAATGACCAAATAGAATCGTTATCACTATCACAGTCAAGTACAACAGCTGCTGAGACTGAGGGGGAAGATCCATTTAGTCAAATTGTAAAGCAACTAACAAGCTACTTCAATCCCAAAATGAACGTTGAGATGCAAAAATATACTTTTCGACATAAAATACAACAGTCAACACATATAGAGGAATTCTACCAAGATCTGTATCAACTTGCCAAAACTTGTAATTTTACTAATGCAGAAAATGAAATTAAATCTCAATTGATCGTGGGATGCAAGTCTTCCAAAGTGAGGGAAAAAGGTCTCTCCACTCCGGAGATGTCTCTCAATGCCTTACTCCAATATGCTAAGACAATTGAATTGGCTGAAGACTTCAATAAAAGAATCAATAATGATCAAGTTCAGAAAATAGGCACTAATACAACTTTTGGTAAGAAACAGCATAAAAGACATGATCAGTCAGTCCTTTCATGGTAAAGAAAGACTGCATAATATCAGTTGCAGGAATTGTGGGGGTAAATGGCCTCATCCAGGTGGTCAAAGCAATAGCCCAGCACATGGTAAAACATGCCACAATTGCAGAAAAGTCAACCATTTTTCATCTATGTGTAAAAATAAACTGAGAACTGACAATAAACATAAAGAAAAAAAACAAGACTCAAGAATACATAATCTGGAAGATGATGATTCCACACATGAATATGTATTTTCATTCAACATGAAAAAGAATATGCCAAGGGTACAATTAAATATGTGTATAGATGTTTTTAGTATTAGAGGTTTGGAATAAGTGAATTTGATTACGATATGATGATTTCTAAATTCCATTATCAACTATTGCAACTGATCGAGATATGGTCAGTGATTTTTTTATGTCACTTTTATTCATCAGATCAGTTTATTGTTATGTTTTCTGGTTTAAATTAAACCTTATCTATTTATATTTAAAATAAGAATTTAATTCATTTGCTTTATTTGTTTTTTTTTATTGTCAATTTTTTAATAATATTAAGCAGCTTCATAGTGGAGAAAGGGTTAAGAGGTTCAGGTCTATAAATTTATTAAGGAGACGGTATCCATACTTTTTTTAGATCAGTGGTATCCCCTATCATAAAAATGTGGCTGCTCTACAACCTTAGTTTAAAGTTTAAACCCAATGATTAAATAAAGGTTCTTACTTTTTCCTAGTGTAGTTCATCATCAAGTGTTGTGTCCTTTCTGCTGATGTCCAGTGACCAGTTCAGCTGTCATGCCAATTGTTGCTTTGGCTGTTGTCAAGACACATCTTCTGCAGATGTCCATTAGCCTCTCCTGACCACATGCTGTACCACTGAGGCATCTGTAGTTAAAAAATCAATTTTTCCTGTTACTTATGTAACTAATAACCCATGCACATACATAGCATAAGACCACCACATAAGAAACACTATATTGGCGACGAGAAGGTTGGTTATTTTAAGTCCCAACAGGAATATAATATTCATAAAAGAAACTACATTACATTTCTTAGTTTGAGATTGCATCAGACGTCTCAAAGGGATACATTGAAAATAGAATAGAACATGGCGTCTTTTATGTTACCACAATATCCAACATTTGATTGTCAATCAGAGGGAGTTACAATCCGATGGTCGAAATGGATAAATAGACTAAAAAATCTTTTCACAGCTTACAACATCACGAATGTTGAGCAAAAGAAAGCTTTACTATTAACATATGGTGGTGAAAAACTCAATGACCAAATAGAATCGTTATCACTATCACAGTCAAGTACAACAGCTGCTGAGACTGAGGGGGAAGATCCATTTAGTCAAATTGTAAAGCAACTAACAAGCTACTTCAATCCCAAAATGAACGTTGAGATGCAAAAATATACTTTTCGACATAAAATACAACAGTCAACACATATAGAGGAATTCTACCAAGATCTGTATCAACTTGCCAAAACTTGTAATTTTACTAATGCAGAAAATGAAATTAAATCTCAATTGATCGTGGGATGCAAGTCTTCCAAAGTGAGGGAAAAAGGTCTCTCCACTCCGGAGATGTCTCTCAATGCCTTACTCCAATATGCTAAGACAATTGAATTGGCTGAAGACTTCAATAAAAGAATCAATAATGATCAAGTTCAGAAAATAGGCACTAATACAACTTTTGGTAAGAAACAGCATAAAAGACATGATCAGTCAGTCCTTTCATGGTAAAGAAAGACTGCATAATATCAGTTGCAGGAATTGTGGGGGTAAATGGCCTCATCCAGGTGGTCAAAGCAATAGCCCAGCACATGGTAAAACATGCCACAATTGCAGAAAAGTCAACCATTTTTCATCTATGTGTAAAAATAAACTGAGAACTGACAATAAACATAAAGAAAAAAAACAAGACTCAAGAATACATAATCTGGAAGATGATGATTCCACACATGAATATGTATTTTCATTCAACATGAAAAAGAATATGCCAAGGGTACAATTAAATATGTGTATAGATGTTTTTAGTATTAGAGGTTTGGAATAAGTGAATTTGATTACGATATGATGATTTCTAAATTCCATTATCAACTATTGCAACTGATCGAGATATGGTCAGTGATTTTTTTATGTCACTTTTATTCATCAGATCAGTTTATTGTTATGTTTTCTGGTTTAAATTAAACCTTATCTATTTATATTTAAAATAAGAATTTAATTCATTTGCTTTATTTGTTTTTTTTTATTGTCAATTTTTTAATAATATTAAGCAGCTTCATAGTGGAGAAAGGGTTAACACTGTGCGGTCCAACAATAAAGAAATCCGTCTTTTTGTACGGATGCAACAGTTGACATTTGTCAAGCATGTTTTTATATATATTTTTTTGATTTAATACACAGAAATGTTATTTTATTAAAATTTAAATGTTATTTTACAATATAATAACATTTAAAATTAACTATTTGCTTTTTTTAAATAAAATAATTCATAATAAAAAAGATAGTCGCGAGATGAATCCACGGCGGCCATATTGCTTTCGACTTAGTCATTTTTACAACACGCTGTCCACTAAAATCAACATTTCGATTGCAAAATGAGCTCAGAAGACATTGATTTAAGTTTTGAAGAATCATATAGTGATTCTGATGATGACTGGTTGCCAGAAGACTTTGAAACTAAAATTGTCTAATATTGATGAAAATAATGAGCCTTTATATCAGCTAGACACAGATCGTGCAAAGTAAGATTTTATTTACACACTATTAGTCACACAAAATGTGTTTTTTCTTCAAAACATTTAGGCCTATTGATTATTTTGTGGTATGGAAGTTTAATTTAGGGACTTATGTGTTTACTGCAATAAAAAAATATATATTTTAGATCATTCATTGTCTAAAAAAATGCTTTATACTACACACATCCCTTATAAGACATTATCAGCTGATTGATCAGCTGTTACTGTTATTGTTTGTCAGTTGTGCCTATCCACTATTACTACTATTAGGTATTAGCATTTATTAGTGCAGGAAATAAATTTACATTCCATTTATAACAAATTGTTTAAAATATAATTTAAAGGATTAAAACTTAATTACTATTATTTTTATTTTCTCAGCCAAAACATTCCCAGAGCCAGAGTCCAAACTGTTGAAACGCCGGATAATTCCTATGAAAACAGTGACGATGGACCCACAGACCCTCTTCCCAAATTTCTTCCAGAAAGAAAGCCTGGCCTACACCTATTTGACACTGATACTCCAGAAACCAGAAGTGAGCTGCGGAATTTCTTAACACCAGGTTGGTTTACATTTTTATTAGAGGTTTAGTTATAAATATGAATTTTAAAAAAGAGTTGTCTTCACTACCTAATTCAAAAAAAATATTAACACTATAATAGGCCTAGACGGTTTAGTGGAGCAGTTTCGTTCGTCAAACAACAGTAAAATTGTCTAATATTGATGAAATTTTACATGTCTTTTCTGAGTATTCTATCAACTATTATTTATGTTATAAACTCTACATACATTTTATTACTTTGTTTACAGGTGTTTTCTTCAAACTGATATTTTGCGATTTAATAATGCAGAAGATTTGTGACTTCACCAACATGTATGCCTTTGCGATGAAGGACAAGAAGAAGTATATGCACACAAATTGGAAGGATGTAACTATCAATGAATTGTATACTTTTTTTGCCCTGCTCATGTACATGAGCCTAGTTCAAGCACCCAGTGTAGAGTCGTATTGGTGTACTAGTGTTTTGTTTCATGGGTTATGGGCTAGAGCTTTCATGTCTAAATTCAGATTCAAGCAGATACAATGCTTTTTAAAAGTATCTGATTTTAGTACAGAAAATAAAAATGATAAACTTAGTAAAGTTAGGTTCCTACATGAATTTATTCGAAGAAAATGTATGAAGTTTTGGCAGCCGTTAGAAAATATTAGCGTAGATGAAAGAATGGTTCAAAATAAGGGGAGGTATGCATTTAGACAATTTATGAAGGACAAACTGACTAAGTGGGGGATGAAAATTTGGGTGTTAGCAGATTCGAGTAATAGGTATACATATAATTATGAAGTTTATACTGGGAGGGTGGTAGATCAGGAAAATAAATCACTAAATGGGTTAGCTTACGATGTTGTTATGGGGTTATGTAGATCTTTGTTTGGACAAGGGTATAGGCTATACATGGATAACTATTATACTTCTATTAAATTATTTCTGGCATTATTAAAGCAGAAAATTGTTGCTTGCGGAACTATTTTGTTAAATAGAAAGGACATACCTGCTCATTTTAAAAACACCAAACAATTTAATAAAAATAGTCATATAGGGGAAGTATGAGATGGATTAGAATGGGAAATTTAGGTTTAGTACAATGGAAAGATAATAAAATAGTTACAATGTTAACATCCATTCATAAAAACTTATCTGAAAGGTTTTTTTGTTCTAGAAGAGTGAAAGTGAATAGTGAATTTAGAAAGATAGAAGTTAGACAGCCTGGGGTGGTGGGAGATTATAATGCACACATGGGGGGAGTAGATAGATCAGATCAATTAATAGGAAAGTACACAGTACTTAGAAAGACAGCTAAATATTGGAAAACATTGATGTATCATTTTTTAGACATTGGAAGGGTAAACTCATACATATTATTTCAGGAATTTAGAAAACAGAATACAGACATCCCAGAACTTAGTAGACATAATAGATATGCTCAATTAGATTTTACAATAGAACTTATAATAGAATTAGCTGGGATAGATCCACAATCAGAAGTTCCTTTATTCATAACTAAAGCATCCATTGTTAAGGAAATAGAAACACAACATTATGTAGTGCCCATCTTAGTAGAAAAAAGGAAGAATTGTGTTCGGTGTTATCGTGTTGAAAAAGAACAGCGGCAGACCAAAGTGAAATGTCAAATTTGCAATCAACATTTCTGCTTTAATAATGTCAGAAATTGTTTATTGTTAGATCATCCTTTAAATATTGCACAAACAGAAGGTAAATAAGTTATAGTTATAGGTACTGCTTGGATCTGTTTTAGACATGTTAGTCTGTTTTCTTAATACTGATATATTCATATTGCTTTGTAATATATCTGGTAGAGATGGGTTTTTTTAAATAATATTTTTCTGTTTTTAACTTTTTACAAGCTTGTACTATACATGTACATATATTTGTATTTGTTAAATCTTTTACAGAAATCATTCTATTCAATTTTTAGAAAAAAAAAATTCAAAATTATTTTGTTGACAAAATTGTCAAAAAAATTAAAAATAGGGTGCTGTACAAAAAAATTTATAAATAATTCAAATTATTTTTAATCAGTATGATTTTTTGGTATAATATGTCTAAGATGCTGTTGATTAAAACTGTATTAAAATTATATATATTTCTTTCAATGGTTTTTTTTTTCCTTCTTGGTGTTTGTTGTTTTTGTAAAAAAATAATTTTGAAATGCAAAAATGTTTTGTACTTAAATATTTACTGTTTACATAATACTTGAGTTTCTTAAAAGAACTTTACATATTATAAAAGAAAATTCAATTATGAACAATTTGATATATAATATTAAGCACTTATAACCAATAGTTTGGTCTATGCAACATGAAATGTGTCATCACTCAAAAAATATCCCTCCCCTCAAAAAAAGAACCGGCCTGCAAAGAGTTAAGAGGTTCAGGTCTATAAATTTATTAAGGAGACGGTATCCATACTTTTTTTAGATCAGTGGTATCCCCTATCATAAAAATGTGGCTGCTCTACAACCTTAGTTTAAAGTTTAAACCCAATGATTAAATAAAGGTTCTTACTTTTTCCTAGTGTAGTTCATCATCAAGTGTTGTGTCCTTTCTGCTGATGTCCAGTGACCAGTTCAGCTGTCATGCCAATTGTTGCTTTGGCTGTTGTCAAGACACATCTTCTGCAGATGTCCATTAGCCTCTCCTGACCACATGCTGTACCACTGAGGCATCTGTAGTTAAAAAATCAATTTTTCCTGTTACTTATGTAACTAATAACCCATGCACATACATAGCATAAGACCACCACATAAGAAACACTATATTGGCGACGAGAAGGTTGGTTATTTTAAGTCCCAACAGGAATATAATATTCATAAAAGAAACTACATTACATTTCTTAGTTTGAGATTGCATCAGACGTCTCAAAGGGATACATTGAAAATAGAATAGAACATGGCGTCTTTTATGTTACAATATCCAACATTTGATTGTCAATCAGAGGGAGTTACAATCCGATGGTCAAAATGGATAAATAGACTAAAAAATCTTTTCACAGCTTACAACATCACGAATGTTGAGCAAAAGAAAGCTTTACTATTAACATATGGTGGTGAAAAACTCAATGACCAAATAGAATTGTTATCACTATCACAGTCAAGTACAACAGCTGCTGAGACTGAGGGGGAAGATCCATTTAGTCAAATTGTAAAGCAACTAACAAGCTACTTCAATCCCAAAATGAACGTTGAGATGCAAAAATATACTTTTCGACATAAAATACAACAGTCAACACATATAGAGGAATTCTACCAAGATCTGTATCAACTTGCCAAAACTTGTAATTTTACTAATGCAGAAAGTGAAATTAAATCTCAATTGATAGTGGGATGCAAGTCTTCCAAAGTGAGGGAAAAAGGTCTCCACTCCGGAGATGTCTCTCAATGCCTTACTCCAATATGCTAAGACAATTGAATTGGCTGAAGACTTCAATAAAAGAATCAATAATGATCAAGTTCAGAAAATAGGCACTAATACAACTTTTGGTAAGAAAAAGCATAAAAGACATGATCAGTCCTTTCATGGTAAAGAAAGACTGCATAATATCAGTTGCAGGAATTGTGGGGGTAAATGGCCTCATCCAGGTGGTCAAAGCAATAGCCCAGCACATGGTAAAACATGCCACAATTGCAGAAAAGTCAACCATTTTTCATCTATGTGTAAAAATAAACTGAGAACTGACAATAAACATAAAGAAAAAAAACAAGACTCAAGAATACATAATCTGGAAGATGATGATTCCACACATGAATATGTATTTTCATTCAACATGAAAAAGAATATGCCAAGGGTACAATTAAATATGTGTATAGATGTTTATAGTATTAGAGGTTTGGAATAAGTGAATTTGATGACGATATGATGATTTCTAAATTCCATTATCAACTATTGCAACTGATCGAGATATGGTCAGTGATTTTTTTATGTCACTTTTATTCATCAGATCAGTTTATTGTTATGTTTTCAGGTTTAAATTAAACCTTATCTATTTATATTTAAAAAAAGAATTTAATTCATTTGCTTTATTTGTTTTTTTTAGTGTCAATTTTTTTATAATATTAAGCAGCTTCATAGTGGAGAAAGGGTTAATAGGTTCAGGTCTATAAATTTATTAAGGAGGCGCTATCCATACTTTTTATAGATCAGTGGTCTCCCCTATCATAAAAATGTGGCTGCTCTACAACCTTAGTTTAAAGTTTAAACCCAATGATTAAATAAAGGTTCTTACTTTTTCTTAGTGTAGTTCATCATCAAGTGTTGTGTCCTTTCTGCTGATGTCCAGTGACCAGTTCAGCTGTCATGCCAATTGTTGCTTTGGCTGTTGTCAAGACACATCTTCTGCAGATGTCCATTAGCCTCTCCTGTCCACACGCTGTACCACTAAAGCATCTGTAGTTAAAAAATCAATTTTTTAACTAAATATTATTATAATAGTAAAAAAATAATAAAGATTTAACAAATACATAGTTTTATAGCTAAATCTGTGTAATAATGTTTGGAATTTTAAGGTGACTATTCTAGTCAAGGTCAAACATACACTGTAATGATGTAGAATAAATTGTACATGTAAATTGGTCGTGATATAAAACAGGTCATGATATAAAACTTTTTGCTAACATTACAAAAGAAAAATCACGTGTAAACATTGTTTGTCAATATTTGTAAGTTAGCAGTAAAAAAAAAATTAAAGTATCCTGTCAGACATATATTATCATTAGCAGGCCTGCCTACCGTCCCGGAATTTCCGTATTTGTCCCGTAAATAAATAAATATTAACATCGGATCCGGAAAATAAGAAAATTTGTTCACGTCCCGGATGAAAAAAAAGAAATCTGTAACACAATTTCTAAGCGTGCGTGTGTAAAAAATAAAGATGCCGGTAGCCGAAGTCACAGCAGACGATGAGGACGTAGCCTTCCGAGTGTTGCCGAACAGCTGTTTGAGCCACACTACGCATGTACATTGAAAACCTTTCGATTAAAAATGGCATCAAAACGTAAAACAGTTACACGAGACCGATGATGAATTTTTTTTCATAAAAAAATGTAGCGATTTAAAAAAAAACCTGAATTAAAAAACAACAACAATGAATCTCTAGGCCTACCGAAGCAATGCCATGACATATGAATGATTACCCAATGACCGGTTATCGCATTTGTAAAACAAAACAATACAATTTTGCGAGACATCAAGTAGGCCTAGACTAGACTATAATACTATATCTAATATTTTCTTGAAAACCGACACATTTTTTAGCTCTAGGCCCTAGGCCTACATCTCTGAACTATAAATTTAAACGCATATTATTCTATTTTATACTGACCATTGAAAAACTAAATAGTTTAAAATAGGATTGGGCCTACTACAATACTAAGGAAAAAAAATATTTTTTTTGCCAAAATAACTACAGAAAATATTTATTAAAAGGGAAGCGTTATTCGAAGAACTGTTCATATAACGCCGAGCGTTATCGGAAGAACCAAATCTTTGAATAACGCCGAGCGTTATCGGAAGACCCAAATTTTTTAAAAACGCTGAGTGTTAACGGCAGACCCAAATTTTCGAACAATTGTGAGAGTTAGGCAATATGCCTACTGTAACTTATGACTTATATTAACTTAGGCCTATACTTATTATCTTATAGTTATAGTAGCCTAGATAGGCCATAGGCCTACTAATCTATAGATAGGCCTAAACTAGCCTAAAGTCTATTATTTAAGAATAAGATCATATTCCTAGCTAGAAGGAGGTATTTATTGATAAAAATAAAGCCCTAACAGGGCCTAACCCTATTTGAATTTGACTTGAAGTAGGCCTTTCGACCCTAACAATATCCTACTAATACTAACATCTAGGCTAAATAGGCCTAACCTTTTTGTTTGAATTAATTATCTTATATTATACATTACAGACGCTCCTTCTATAAAGAAGATTAGGCCTATTGCGTCCTACGCTCATCCGTGGCCCGCGGTATTAGATAAGATTACTTTATTGATCCAAATAAATGGAAATTTAGGCTACTTGATTTCATAATTTCTGTCTTTCAGCACACTTAAAACAATATTAAATAACCATTTGTACTCAAGCACAATTTTCTTTTGAAATAGACATTTGCGCACACTTTAGACTTTAGAACTATTATTATTATCACTAGGACTAGGTGACTTCTGACTAGGCCTATCATACCATCATTTATCGTAAGAAAAAGTATCATTTAGGCTTAGGCTTAGGAGTCAGCTATTGTATTTTCTGGCTGACAGTGACTAAAGGCTACTTACAACCAAAATATTCATGTATTTACCGTATATACGTATCCCGTTGTACTCAAATTGAATAATAATAATAAATAAAAAATAAAAAAAAGTGGAAATAGCTGGGGTCAAACCTGCGACACCCCGGTTGCCAGCTGACAGCACTAACCATTGGGCCACGAAATCTTGTTCAACTTTAACAATAAACAGTATATATAGGCCAATAGAACATTAAGACCTGTGCGAATCTTCGAATAACGCCGAGCGTTATCTGCAGCTAGAAATCTTCATATAACGCTTAGCGTTATATGAAGAACTGTGCGAATAATCACTCCGTTATTAAAAAATACATAGTAGGCCTACATGTAGGCTACATACTACTACATAGGATAGACCAAGCCTATAACTATAGCATTAAAAAAAGCATAGCCTATCATGTTGCTCACAATTATCTAGACTAGTACCGGTACTAGGTTAGGTATGATATGCCATATGAATGTTAATATTGAAAAGAGTGTTGGTGGGACGAGTTGATTAGGCCTATTTAAATTAAAAAATTAGGCTACTATTTATTTTATAAGTTAAATATGAGTTTATATTCTCAGTAAGGAGCGTTCACTTTCCTTTAAATCAATACCAAACTGATTAAAGGTCTAGTATTATTTGATTAAAAGCAAAAAAAGTTATGTTTGATTATAAGCCATAGGCCATAAAAGTCATAGTATAGTATAAGCATTGCGGCATTGACATTGGAATTGAATTCCGAATTCGCCATGCGGACATGCATATCTGCTATGCAAAGACTGGGAGCAGCCTCCGTTATAAGTTATAATACCTCACTATTCATTAAGTACTTCATACATACACTTTAGCTTCATTCTTTTTGTGCATTTAGATATCTATTGCCACAAAACTTACGCTTTTTGTATGTCCTATTATATCACGCACGTAGCAAGGAGGCAGACATATTGAACCAGTGCAGTCAATGGTACATTCGCTGAAGTGGGGAAAGTCGGAAACTCGGAGGTTCCGAGTAGGAATAAGTAAAAATAGTGAACCGTATTCTGACACTGTGCATTTTAAAACTGTTGGTTTTATCGATGCGTCATTAGCAACCTTGACCTTAAAATTTTTTTTTTTTTTTAAGATTTGTAAAAATTTATAAATAAAGAAAAATATTATGTACATTGTTCTTTTAGATTAAAAAATATCATTTTAAATAAAATTATGTTTTAAAATAGAGTAATGGTACATTCGCTGAAGTGGGAAAGTCGGAAACTCGGAGGGTCCGAGTAGGAATAAGTAAAAATAGTGAACCGTATTCTGACACTGTGCATTTTAAAACTGTTGGTTTTATCGATGCGTCATTAGCAACCTTGACCTTAAAATATTTTTTTTTTAAGATTTGTTAAAAATTATAAATAAAGAAAAATATTATGTACATTGTTCTTTTAGATTAAAAAATATCATTTTAAATAAAATTATGTTTCAAAATAGAGTAAAAAATATGTTTGCATTATAATCACTGATCTATATATTATTGTGAAATATAAGTTCTTCGGCTTATAACGTTTAAGATAAAATCACTTATCTATATGAGTTGAAAAGCCGTAACTAAGTGGACGTCCATTAATTAAAACAACCAAATAGGGGGGAGGGGGTCTGAAAAAGTTTGACAATTGTCGACATAGGAGAGAGGGGAGGTCAAGAAAATTTGACATCAACAATGTTACTTTTTATTAGGCCTACCCAAAAAATGATACAAATTTATTACACAATTCTACATGTGTCCTGTGCCACGACGTAGCCTACATAGGACATAGCAAACATGTAAAAACATGGTTTTACGTTAATACCAAGGACTACTCTTCAGTAGTCCTTGGTTAATACAAATATCAATTATGGATTTGACATGTCCTTTTTGTGTTCATCTTATTAGTTTGTAGATCTGTGTATGGACAGTGCAGTATTTACTTATAAGCTACACAAGAAATAACTTAGGGTTCCCAAAAATAAATTTTACGAGTGAGTAATTGTCATATATAGCCTACTTAATTATTTTAAAAATTATTTTTCATATTTTACTAATATTTAAAAAATTAGTCTTTTCACAAAATAAATCTCAATCAATGCAATAATCTTAAAATAAATGGTACCTCCCTAGTATTAGTAGCTAGTAGTCTAGTAGGTAGGGCTACTAAAAATGATAGTAGCATTCCTAAACATATTTAAACCGTATATTATAGCCATACACAAGACAAGTCTAGGTCTATACCTAACCTAATACTAGATAATAATTAGCAACAAAATATGCTATGCTAAAGACTATTATGGCTAGGCCTACGTATTTTTTAAAAATATTTTCCTTAGTTATTTTGGCCCCAAAAAAATGTTTTTTTCCTTGTAGGCCTTTTCCTATTTTGTTTTTCAATAGTCAGTCGAAAAGTAAAAGAGTAATATGCGTTTATAGTACAGAGATTTAATCTAGGCCTAGAGATAAAAAATATTTCGCTTTACAAGAAGATATAGCCTATCTAGATGTCACGCAAAATTGTATTTTTACAAATGCGATAGCCGGTAATCATTAATATATGGCATTGCATCGATAGGCCTAGTGTGTAGCCTAGAGATTCATTGTTTTTGTTGTTTTTTTATCAGGTCGTTTTTTGAAATCACTAGTCTATCGCACATGAAATCTGTTTTAAGCATACAAAGAGGTCTCCCACATTTGTCCACTCAGAACTTATTCAGAAGTTACAAAATATATGACATTATCTGATTAATTAATTATATATAACGAAGAGCATTCAAGACAATACGCTCATTAATTGATACAGACTAATTAAATGACATTTAAAGGAGTTTTGATGCTAATCTTCTTAGTTAAACATTAATTAATTAATATAAGTAATTCTAAAACAAATGTATTTGTATTATTAATTTAATTACTATCAGAGACTTTTTTTGTAGCACTACAGGCCTATTAATGTAATTTCTGTAATTATTATTGTTTAAAAGATAAACTCCTTAAACATTCAATTTTCTTCAATTTAATTAAAAGTATATCTATTAGGTAGAGCATAATATGTCATCAGCTTTCCAATGATACCAAGTTTGTGAAGATTAATGTCTTCACAAGAAAAAAAAGTTATGATAAAAAAACACCTTTATTTAGCTTGTGTAATTACACTCATCAGCATAGAGAAGTTCCCTAACCAGTACACTCTTAAGCTTTGTTTTGGCTTTGAGCCTGTTTAGGTTGAAGAGCTTTCTAGGGGTCCTTGTGTAAAGGTATAAAGACACACTCCTTGTATTCTCCATAAGCATAGTGCAATAGGCACGAGAAGAATATTCCAAACAAGGTGGGTGCAAGTACGCAGCCCTGTTTAACATTTTATAAGGGAAAAGTCTGGGCAAATATTAGCGGGTCATGGGCTGCCCAGGCGAAAAGAACCGCCTTTCTACCATGCTGGCAGGGTCCAAAGGGATGGGTAACCGCCACCGTTTGGGACCAGATGGCTGCAGGAGTTTGTAGGAAAGCAGAGGTTATACCACTGTCTATCAACCTACGGGCTCCACTTCGGATTTTCTGTCAGGGCTTACTTCCTTAGCCTTAGTCCCTCACAGGACATGCACAAGGCAGTGCGGCTATTAACCTAAAGCAAGGGGTTTGGTTTGTGGGCAGCAGGGCGTGTCCGTACGCCGTCGGGCCATGTCTGCCTCACATCTAGGGTACAAACATCCTCCGAGATCCTTTCAGTTCAGCCTGGAACCTCGCAGCCCCAGTGTAATCTGCCACCACGAGGAGGTACTGCATAGGACTTGTTGTAAAGAGGCCAGTGCCCTCACATAGGGGGGGGGGGCAGAGGAGGGGGGCATATGCCCTGGGTGGCACTTCCAGGGGGACGACAAATTTACTCTAAATATAGCAAATATAGCACTAAACAAGCAGTTACAGCATGCAAGGGGGCTGCGCTGAAACTTTTGCACTGGGGCGACACATAAGCTTGTAAAAGCACTGGGATAGACTATATTATTATGCTGGCAAGAGAGACTTACTAATTGCACTCCTTTTACAGTTACACTGCTAGCCAGCGGTGACAGCTAGCATATTATAGTGCTGTCACACTAGACGCATCACACAGCCATTTAGCAGATTTAAGAGTGTGCTGGTTAAGAACTTCTCAATGCTGATGGTGCAGTTATTATTGCCAAATCTGAAAACGTGCTCCAGGCGCTCATTGATAAACTTGAAAATGCATGCCAAATATTTGGCCTCAGCATTAGTCAAAACAAAACCAAGGTACTGGATCAAAATGATGCAATTGTGCCAAGCATCACTATTGGTGGCCATACACTAGAAGTAGTTGACGATTTCTGCTACCTCGGGGCCAAAATATCAAGCGATGTGCTTCTAGATGGGGGGATCAATAGTAGAATAGCTAAAGCCATGGGCACTATGGCAAGATTTTTAAAAAACTTGTCTGGATGATCCCACTGCTTACACCAGGGGTCGGGAACCTTTAGCTCGAGAGCCAAATGTGGCTATATTGATGGCTGCATCTGGCTCGCAGACAAATGTTCGATTATAAACAATGACTAGAGTCATTAATAACATAACAAAGGTAACAGAAAAGCGAAATTTATTGTATATTGTGGTCAATCCCCCATTTTCGGCATCTACAGCTGCCATTTTAGTGTGATTATCTAAAGTCGCTTTGATTGAAAATAACATTTCCAATAGGCCTATTTATTTTTCAGTATCACTTATCTATTTGAGTTGTCAATAACTATGTTAACAAAGCAAAGGAGATATATATAGGTGAGTGCCAAAATTGGAACTTCCGAGTTTTCCCACCAAACAAATAAACTATTATCGAGTAATATCGAGAGGCTAATAACATTTTTATAAATATAAAAGTATATAGACTATTTAATTATAGTTCTGCCAGTAAGCCTACTTATAGTATTTATATTAGGCTATACTTTAGTGTAATTGGTTCTATTTTTTTTAATTTTCAATTTTCTGCCGCTCTTCCTAAGACACTTACTGTGACACTTATGACTACTTAACTTATGATTATGATATGATCATATGTCATATGAATATGAGTATGAGTTATGATACTTATCAATGATCAATGGCTCCACGCGAAAAAAATTTCACTTGGAATTTTTTAGAACCCTACTTTTCTAGAACCAAGTACACTAAAGTATTACCGACTATAGGATAGGCTAGTTATACTAAAGTTATAGTTAGGCATATAGTCTATACTAGACATACTATAGACGACATTGACATGGTTATATATAATAAATAGTGTCTATAGTCAACTATAGTTATAGTTATAGTACTAGGTATAGGCCTACTATAGATAGCCTACTATAGACTATACAAACTATACAACTAATATAGTAGTATGGACAAGTCTTAACGTGTATGCATGCATAAAAGGTTAAAAAGGTCACGTGCAAAAACATTTCCGTTCTTATTCGTCCTTATTCGATCATTTTATTCGAAACAATGTCTGTGTACTACTTTACTGGTTGTACTCAAATTTGTTGGGGATTAAAATTTATTTCATTTCCAATAGATGTTTACAAAGCAAAACAATGTATTGTTAAAGTCAGAAGGGAATAATCACCTTTTTAAAATATCAAACTTATTGCTTTATGCAAAATAATTTTTGTTAATCGTTTTTATGAATTTACGCATTTTGTTTTTTAATAACCAAGAAAACGCAACTCTTGACTCATTTATTTTGTAAACAAATAAAAATTTAACGTCACGCGACTAACACTTGATGAGTATTAATGATCGCTTGTTCACTTTTAATGTTAAAAACGGATTCCTCATAACTAATATTGTATCCTTTGTATAATTCTAAAAGACTAGAACTGGCCGTCGAGGTTGAAATCAATTGTCAAACACCAGCAAAAGCATGCTTTTTTTGTTATTAGTTTAAAAATAGAACAGGAAGTTCACGAACATTCGGGTTCAAAAGTTCACGCCTCATTAAGACTTGTCCATAGGCTATAGTAGGCTAGCCATATAGTGATATAGGCTATAATTTATATATTCAATTATATATAATATATAATATATCTAGACTACGGTATATAATATATAATATAGTAATAAAGTTTATAATTAGTCATATCATTTATAGTCTAGGCCTATAGACTATAGGCCATAGGCATTGGCCTTATTGACTAATTGGCCTAATAAAAAAAATTAATAATATATATATTTTATATATATCATTATCAATGATTATCATTAGGCCTAGGGGCTAGGCATGATTAGGCTAATCATTTTTCATTAGGCATTAGGGATTTTCAAATATTAGGCTATAGTTATAGCAGTTATAGCAGTTATAGCCTATTTATTATATGATTAGTACTAACTATTAGAATAAAGGCTTAGTTTAGCCAGTTTAGGCAATTAATTATGTGAACTATAGATTATAGTATAGTATAGTTAGTTTATTTCATATCCTTCCTTATTGCAGCTCTAGCACAAATGACAACTGCAGTTATGGCCTCCTGTGATCATGGCATTATTATTTTTCTAGGCTTTTTCTGTAATAGTGACTACTGGATAAATATGGAATACCCAATGAAAATAATCCTAAAAACTGGAATCCTGCCATTGAAGATTTTAAGTAGGTTTTCTTCTTGACTAAAATGTATTTGGCGGGCATTGACACAATGTCAATGCCTATTGTTTTAATTTGATAATCTTTTACAGTTGCCTGCTTTTTTTATTATATTAATTTGATAGGCTAAATTATGTCACTGTATAATCACATGATCATGTATGTAACATACACAATCTTGTAGCTGTTTAACTACAACCCATCTTGTAGCTGTTTAACTACACCCAATCTTGTAGCTGTTTAACTACACCCATTCCTGTAGTTGTTTAACTACACCCATTCCTGTAGCTGTTTAACTACACCCAATCTTGTAGTTGTTTAACTACACCCAATCTTGTAGCTGTTTAACTACTCCCAATCCTGTAGTTGCTTAACTACACCCAATTTTGCAGTTGTTTAACTACACCCAATCTTGTAGGGAAAATGATGCCACATGAAATTGAATATTGCTCACATCTAATAGTCCAATTCAAGAACATTTCAAACTGAACATACATAAATACACCACAAGAAGACTGTATGTGTAGACCTTATGAATTGACCACGAGAAGACTGTATGTGTAGACCTAATGAATTGACCATGAGAAGACTGTATGTGTAGACCTAATGAATTGACAATGACAAGCCTGTATGTGTTGACCAAATGAATAGACCATGAGAGGAATGTTGTGTAGACCTAATCAACTGACCATGAGAAGACTGTTGTGTAAACCAAATGATTTCACCAACAAATGAAACAGTAAACATCTCTGTAATACTAACAAAAGACTATCATTGGGGGGTTAAAATCATTGGGCTATGATGGAAACCATAAATGTAGGCAGTCCTAAAAATACTAGTCAATACAAGCTTTGAAATATGTGTCATCTTGGTGACTATTGGCTGAGTTATCCCTGTGTCAAGTCTTCAATTGGACTAGCAGATGTGAGCAATATTCAATTTCCCTGAAATGGTTTTATTTCATTAGAAGAACAAATTGTAATGTATTGGCTTACATTTCATTAAGAATAATATGCCTCATGAGTTGTTAATTTTATATGAACATTTTTAGAGTTTCAAAAAATACTTTATAAAAAGTATCACCTATATATGTCCTAACTTAAACTAACTTTGAAAGATGTTGCCAGCCAACCAACTTAAAATTGAAATAATTTCACAAGTATGGTTATGTTAGCCATGACGTTTTTACATCTTCAAAGTCTTACACAAAAGTAATGTATTGAAATAAATTTGTATGTTTTATATCCAATTAGTCCTTGTTCAAAGCCCTTTTTAACTTTATATAAATCTAATTTATAATTGATTAAGAATATGTGTTTCTATATAATTATGATGATCTTTAGCACTACTTTCAAAAAGTTCCATGTAACCCATATAAAGCACCTTTCAAAAAAGTAATTACCGTACATAATATTAGTGTATATTGTACATGTCCCTTTTATTGCTTTTTTTGCATCTACTTTCTCATTATTTCCCCCAGCCATTATGTATTAACCCAATATTTGTTTATTATATACACTCTGAACTCTGTAGCAATTAGCTATTTACAAAACAATGTTCTGTTTTTAAAATATTTTCAGCACACCACAGAAAGTTCATCGCAAACGTCAGTGTGAGGACGAGTCAGGTAGTGATGCTGACCGAAAGGAGTCTTTAAGTAAATCACAATCTGCCACACCGGGAGGAACCGCCACAGAATAATAAAAGAAAAAGAAACAAAAGAAGAAAGACTGATGAAGAAGAAACCCAGCAAGAGCCTAAAGTTGAGGTAACCATAACCTTAGTGTTTTTAAAATTACTTCTGAAACATAGAATTGTTTTAGGTTATTGAAAAAGCCTGTTTCCATATAATATCTACTATGGAATGTATATATCTATAGATATGTATATAGTTTATATATACAGTTAACAGTTTATACTACTTATATGTCGCACCTTTTTACCAAAAGTTTTGCGACCTATTCAATGGACAGTTTTAAATATTTTGAAAACATCACTACTCTTTCATAAGGTTGCAACTGTCATCCGTAGGCCTATCTGTGTTTGCGTTGTCATTAAAAAAAAATAATTATTTATATTATATTGTCCTAGGGTAGCATAAGCCTAGAGCAGCATTTTTCATATTGATTGCAAAATACAATCTGGGAAGAGTTTAGTAATTTATATTATATAGCTTAAGATAGCTACAATTGTTAATTGGTAAATAAAAACAAATGAAATACAGCCTTTTTTGTTTATGTTTGCATTATGCATGACTGCAAACTAATGTTTTCAAATAAATAAGGTGAATATTTAGTAACTGTTATGTTTAAAAAAAAATGAATTCCTAGACATTTTATATTAAAAAGCCTAAACCTATAATTTCAATAATCCTAAACTAAAGGTGTGACCTTTACTATTAGTGAGTGAGTTAGTGAGAGCATATTGAATATTCAATTAAAATATTATTAGTTTATATTGACAGTATGAATTTATAAATTAATTTCCCATTTGTTTTGTTATACTCAAAGCGAGTCATTCAAAGTAATACAATCTATTCATAGTCTCTAGTCTCTAATGGTGGGGATGAAATTAACCATTGGACAAAATGTTTAGTGTTATTAGTGTTAAGCTTTTGTAGTTTTCATTAAATCTGTTTATAATTGAAACAATTTGAATGTTTCAGGTTTTTGAAAAGAAGAAGGAAACGCATAAAAACTGAAGATTTAGATTGAGAGAAACAAATTATTCAACTGTGAATTCAATGAAATGTTTAAATGTGATTGATTGAATGTTACTGGATTCAATTATTAAATTATGTTGATGTATGGCTGATGGCTGTGGTACATTAAATTGTTTATTTACTACTGTCTAACTTACTTGTTGCTTTTTGTAAGAGCTGATTAATGTCAGACCTTTGAGGTGTGTCGCTTACTCTTTTACTTTTAGGACAGAAATATATACAAAAGTGAACAAAATGCCTGAGGGCTGCTGAGGGCTGCTGAGGGCTGGAGTCAACTTAGTCAAGGTGTAGGGGTACAAGGCAGCTAGTGACATATTATCACCTATCCCAGTGGTTCCCAACCTTTATAATGCAGTAACCCCTTACTACAGCTCCTCATCTTGTGGCGCCCCCAACCATATAATTATGATTGTCCCTACCTTATAACTATAATTTGCTACTGTTATGTAGTGTGACATGCAAGATGTATTTTCATTGTTACATATTAAAGCAAAGTGATTAAACACAAAAACACTATCTAATTATATATTGTAAAATATTAATTTCTAATTAAGGATTAACGATTCCTGATGTTTTTTTTCTTTTTTTACTTATCTATTAGTATCACATATCACATCAACAGCTAAATATAAAAAATAATAAATAAATAAATATGAGACTTATATAGCACATATCCCGTTCCCGTTGGGAACATTTCTATGCGTTGGGAACATTTCTATGCGCTGCTGTAAACATACTGCTGCCTGCTGGCGCAAATACGTTTACAGGCCCAAAACGCCTGCAGGGTGACAGGGATCCGCCGGTGGCAGGGATAGAACCCGCGACCTGTCCGTTGGTTTTGGGTTGACAGTCTCGTGTGCCAACCGTTAGACCAGCCGGCCTCACCGAATAATAGACTGAATAGCATCCACCCTGAGTTCCAATATATTCATGAAGTGTTGTTTTACTGCCAATACTGCTGCTTTAAACAAAGCATCTGCACTCTACACATATGGCTGGCTCGGATAAGTACATTGTGGTAACAACCCTGCCACTGTCAATACTGCTGCTTTCAACAAAGTAGCTGCCTGGAGACGGATAGATGGGCGGTGTCTCGGTTCCTAGGACCAGCAAAATTATGTGTTTTTAAAAGGTCTTAGGCGACCTCCCCCCCCCCTGAAATTGTCATTCGACCCCCTAAGGGTCACGACTCACGACCCACAGGTTGGAAACCACTGACATATCCATTCATTACTGAGTCAGTCCGCTAGAAGAGATACCGTAGTAAATCTTAATTAGCACAGTTCTTAATCTTATGTGCCTCTGTTTACTGTAGTTTAGAAAGCTGCCTTGTAATAGTTGTAAGATAATAATTTAAACTGACTTATGCTCACATAAACAGCAATACACAGTATACAATGAAACTACAAAAAAATGAAGTGTTTTGCTTTTTTTTTCAATATAAATATAATATGATTATTTACCGGTACTTAAAATATTCAACTCTTGGAATTACTATTGTTACGTCCACAATCCCCTTGTGGCCAGAGCTGTGTAGATCTTGCTGATAATTCTCGTTAGTCCTAGGGGAGACTTTAATTATTAGTATTTATGTTTCAGTATTACACGAACTCTTCTTATAGTCCTGGGCACAAATTCAGTATTTGTATTCCAACATTTCCTCTCTTGTAAATTATGGTAGTAGATAAATCTTATAGTAATGTATACAACACAATAGGATAGTAACTTGACAAAGAAGCTTCAGTGTAATTGTCGTTGATAGTTTATTTCAGGTGGTATGTTCAATATATACAATATATCTATTATGTACAGTTAGAATAAAATAGTGCAAACACAAACGTTCAAAGGAACATCTTTTGAAACTCTCTGTCTTTCAGACAAAACAAATCATTAAATACTATCCGAGTGGTGCAAGGGACAGACCCACTACCAGTAGGGGTGAAAATCATGGTAACATTACAAAACTCATAACAAAACGATATGAACTTCCCCTATTAAATAATGAGTCGTTCCCAGACTCTGAGAATTTGAGATCAACACAGAATCCCAGCATTACCTAGAACCTTTCGTTTTCCTACTAAACGTCCTAATATTGTGTGTAGTAAGAAAAGAGAGAGAGAGGAGAATAAACATTGCGTGTTCCAATTCTTGGAAAAACAACATACATGACACGCCCCCACCCAATGAAAGAAATAATGTACCATAATTACCCAAGTAATACTCAACATGGTACATTTTTCGTACTTAACACTATCGTTTTAACAACCATCAATCAATGGAAGATTATAAGACAATTTAAGCAAACATGGCTCACTGGCACAACTAAATTATAAAAAGTGTCACTACCCAATGGTAATTGTGATTAAAACGTGATGGACAAATATTTCCCCGTTAATATTAATATTAACTAATGTCTCAACAAGTACAAATAATTCAAAAATATTCTAGTCATTCTTATTTTAACTATGTACAGTTGTGTGGATTTCCACCAAAAATTTGCAAAAAGTCTTAATCTATTTAAACAAATATAACATTGCTCAAACTCTGTCAATTTTCAACAGTTTACTTCTAATATACAAACCAAAATATAAGTAATACGTAACTCGAATCAAACTATAGGTTACTTCCCCTTTAAATTACAGTGTCAACTTGACATTAACAGGGTTCATACCTAGATGATGATACTTCCCCTTTTCTCAAATATGAGGAGAAAATACGCTCTAGTTACGATTACTACAGTAATCTCAATATTAAAATGTAATCCACTATTATGCGTTTTTGGCAATTTTGAAAGTTTAATATAAAAGTTTGTTCAGGGTTGAATGAGTGTACACCTTTAGGTACCTTTGTTTCCCCTCCGTTCCTGGATATATGGAATATATATAACCTATACAACATAGTGAATATCCACTAGTTTTTTCCATTCTATTACCATGATAGAACAATTTAGCAATAGATTTCCAATATTATCTATTAATTTATACCAATTAATATTACATCTCTTTCTAAGATAAAAATTGTACATATTATTATTTAGTTCCATTCATTAACTAAAATAAAACAAGATAATAAATCAACTAGCTCAAAGTTTTCCCACTTAATTGCATGTGATGACAATTACTTTTATCCATCCATATCAAGTAAATACGTGCATATTATATATTTATTGCATCATGCATCAACATTTAAATGGAATTTCTTTTCCATAATCAAATGAATTTAAAATATATCAGAACATCAATATTATACATGATTATAAGAATTATTAATACTTTCAAAAGACTTGACTTCTGTATGATACAAGTATTCTATAGGTATTGCATAATCAAAATTCAAACGAATGATAGGTTATCATGACACATTCTTAATGAATAAGTGAGATGATCTGAAAAAGAAGTATAGGGTTATTCAGTCAATCATGTAGCACCCGAGATAGATTATCAGCTATGACCTTGTCTCTATCTTGTCGATGATACGGGGAATGGGATACCAGTCGGTCTTTGTCCAATTACTTAATTTCCCAAAGTCTCTATAAAACTGCAGTGTGTGGTCGGCTTTTGGTACCATCACACAGGGTGTAGACCATTTGCTATCACATTTTTCTCCTATGTCATCTTCTAACATATACTTTACATCTAATTTAATATGCTCAGGTTTGATGGGGTCAAATGGATGCTGTTTAATAGATCTGGCACTATTGGTTAACACTACATCGTGCTCTATGACATGTGTCCTACTGGGAACATTTGTAAACATTGACTTATTTTCATGCACCAGCTCAATAATCTTCTCCTTATCTTCTACCGGAGGATGTTCTAGCCTTGTATCTAAACTCTTAAGGGCATCTGTATTATTAAGTTTACTTTCTGCTAACTTATATTCTATCCTAGATAAATCCGTCGGGACTCTAGCTAACGAAATCATGGGGACCTCCCGTGGTTTACTCTTTTCCCTGGAAACATAGGGCTTAAGTAAATTAATATGGCATACCCTCTGTTTTTGTCTCCGGTCAGGAGTCTTTATCAAATAATTGACCTCGCCAAGCTTTGACTCTATCTCATAGGGTCCACTAAACTTTGCACTTAAAGGCTGATTTTGCAAAGGTAGAAACACAAGAACTTTGTCACCTGGTGCAAAAGTTCTAGCTGTAGCTTTACGGTCATAGTTCTGTCTCATACGCTCCTGCATCTGTGGAAAATGAATCTTCATATGGTTAAAAGCATGATAAAGCCTATTTTTAAATTTATCTACATATGACAAAAGTCCAATCGGTTCACTGTCCGTTAGCCAAGTTTCATGTAGAAGTTTCAACGGACCTCTGACTGAGTGTCCATACACAATTTCGAATGGGCTAAACCCCAGGGATTCCTGAGTGGCCTCCCTTGCAGCGAACAGTACATAAGGCACACCCTTATCCCAGTCTTTCTCGTTTTCATAACAGTACTTTTTAAGCATCGATTTTAATGTCTGATGAAACCTTTCCAGAGCTCCCTGGCTCTCAGGATGATAGGCACTTGATAGCCTATGGCTTATCCCTAATTGTTCCATGACTTGTTTGAAAATGTTCGAAGTAAAGTTAGTCCCCTGGTCGGACTGTACTGTCTTCGGTAGGCCATAACGTGTGAAGAAATTTGTCAGGGCGTCTACCACCTTCACTGTTGTTATGTTCCGCAACGGAATGGCTTCCGGGAAGCGAGTGGATGAACACATGACTGTGAGCAGGTATTGAAAACCGGCTTTTGTTTTCGGCAACGGGCCCACGCAATCAATGAGTATATGACTGAATGGTTCGTCGAACGCTGGTATCGGCTGGAGTGGAGCGACAGGAATTCGTTGGTTAGGACGTCCTACCATTTGGCATACGTGGCACGTCTTGCAGTATTGTTCGACATCTCTTCTCAGTCCTGGCCAGTAGAAGTAAGGGAGGATACGGTGGTGCGTTTTTCGGACTCCCATGTGACCAGCGAAAGGAAGATCATGCGCCATACGCAGTATATCTTGACGATAGCACTTAGGTATTACAATCTGGTGAATACTGTCCCACTCGTTTGTACCTGAGTTGAGCGGTTTCGACTTTCTCATCAACACTTCATCTTTCATGTAGAAACATTCCGCCATTGCATCTGCAGTCTTTTCATCAACAGCTTTCATTCTGAGTTGCATTATTACTTCGTCATTCAATTGTTCTTTCACCAATTTCTGCTTTGGTGACAAAATGTTATCGTTCTCGGTTGCATCACCAGTTGTTAGTTCAGCAAAGAACGTAGCACTTAAATCGATGTCAGGTGTTTCTGTTATCACTGTTTCATTCGCATGTGTGTCTTCAGAACAGACAAACACATCTTTCGTTGCACTACACGGCGTAGCAGGAGTCTTTACCGACTTCTTTTTCTGCATTGCTCTTGTCAGTGCACATGTTGGGCGTTCATTGGCAGGACGTAGGTTTTTGTCCTCCGCCATCTTTGTCTCCAACACTTTAACCATGGGCTCGACAGTGACTCTGCCGCCCATAATGTCATTTCCTAATATCATGGAAACGCCTTTGACGGGTAGTGCGCGCCACACTCCCACTACGATGTTACCTGTAAAAATATCCGACTCGAGTTTTATTCTGTGCAGTGGAGCTTCCACAGCCTCCATACTAGCACCTCTCAGCACAACAGACTCACCGGTACTGGTGGCATCTGTTAACGGCACACTGCCCTCCAGGATCACGCTGACAGCAGAACCCGTGTCACGTAATATCTGTATTTTCTTCTTGCTGAGTACATCGACTTCTGTCGACACTGTCCCCTCGTAGACAAAGGGTCGAAAATCGGATAGGTCGTCCTCTTCCGGGACTTCAGGAACCATCTGTTCCTCACGGCCTTCTGAAAGCATAATAGATTGAGTACAGCTATTCTCTTTTACCTTAGATAGACTGTTCTCAAAAACCATCGACTCCACAACTATGGGCGATGCCGGCCGCATTTCTTTTGAGTTTCTTGACCCTGTGTTGCACACTTCTTCTGTCTGCTTGCTATCTTTCTGCACTCTGGCACAGTGTAGAATAGCACCTTGCTTCTTGGTAAGGATCCAACAATCTTTCTTCATGTGGCCCTCTTTCTTGCAATTGAAACATACCACCTTTGCTTTATTTACATCTGTCTGCTTCCTGAAATGAACTAAGTTACTATTATTATTTACACCACTGTTCTTATTATTGTTTTCACTTGTCTCTTTTGGTTTACTAGCCTCCTTGGGCTCTGGTTTGTGCACTTTGGGTTTGTCAGCATAATATGGCTTTATGCTGGCGTGAATTATGGCATAGTTATCTGCCAATCTAGCAGCTTCATGCACATCTTCAACCCCTCGGTCTGAGATGTGGGTTTTAATATCCACTCGAATACAATCATTGAATTCCTCAAACAATATTAGGTTCTTGAGTTTATCAAACTCACTTACATTCTGTGACCTTAGCCACTGTTCTAACATTTTCTCTTTTTGTCTCAAAAAGTCTACATGAGTTTGATCATATGCCTTCTTTCTGTCTCTAAATAGCTTTCTATATTTTTCTGGTGTCAGGGAATAACTTTTTAGCACCCTATCTTTGATTACTTCATAGTCATTTATTTCCTCGGGTGTTAAACTCAACACTACGTCCAATGCTTTTCCTGTGTTGAGAGTTGACCTTAACAATAAAGCCATCTTATCATCAGGGAACTGATAATCTACAGCTATCCTCTCAAAAAGCAAAAAGAAATCTTGAACATCTTCTTCTCTGAATATAGGCAAGTGTTGCTTCATTGCGCTAATATCCATACCATTGCTGTCCCTACGATGGTCAGGTCTGTTCATGCGTGCCATCTCTATCCTTTCTCTGCTTTCAATCCTAATTCTTTCATTTTCCCTTTCAGTTTCTATCCTAATTCTTTCATTTTCTATCCTAATTCTTTCCAATTCCATTCTCTTCATAGCTAATTGGAATTTTAGGTTTTCACTCAACCCTTCATCTTCCTCATTGTTTGATGATCTAGATGACATATTTCTTACCTCGTCTCCGTGGGCAATTACCTCGCCCCCACTGGGAGCTACATAACCTTCATTGATATCGTTCTCAGACCTGTCTACCCTGGAAAAACGCTTGGAGTATTCTTGAAAAGTCTAAAGTGTACTTTTCCGAGGTCAAGTGTACTATTCAATAATAATTGTCATCTATCGCACCAATTATTCAAAATAATAGTCATTAAAATTAAAACAGTTGTTTCATTTAATGTTTAAAACAAGCAAAGAAAATCTGTTTTGTATTTTCAGCACACTTTAATAAATGTATGTTGAAAATGTTAACGAAATAGACAGCTGGTGTGTTTTCAGCAGTTTTAAGTCTTTATCATTAAGAGCCTTTACAGACTCCAAAATGCCCACTGGCAGGGACTTGAGCACCAGAAGGCTCTCCATGGTCTGGTCAGACATTGAGAAACGCTGTGGTGTCCGGTTCTTCCTGACACAGCTGAAAACACGTTCGCAGTGGGCACTGCTGTGTGGTATGGTGAGAAGCCCCAGCATCACATTCTCCAAGTCTTCAAACATCAAGCTGTCAGTATCTTCATGCTTCATTTCAGCAATAGAAAACCAATTCTGTCCTTGATGCACTCTGACACATCAGTAGATTGATATAGGCAGACCTGCTCAGCAACTTTGTCTAGTGAGGTGTTGACAGGAAATCTGTTGATGATGAATTCCAGATTGCTGAACCTGCAAGACTCCTGCAATTTGACGTCTGCCACTTCTGCATGCATCAACAAGTCAACATCGACGCCACAGCCTTTGTCAGCACATCAGAGCACGACAGCGACAAGTTATTGTCCTTAATGATGTTGCAAATCATTGCTTCTGCACGAGTCACATCACGCTGAAGTTGCTCCTCCCCAGCGACGGGCTCAAGCTTCACAAGAAAAGACCTAATATTTTGTCGAGGCCTAGACTTTTCTTTCTCAACAGCCAGTTTCTGGTGCGACTCCGATTCGTCATGTCTCTTACAGTCATAGAGCCTTCCGTGTCCCACCGAGTAAGTCGATATGACAAATAGTGCAGTGTGCCGATGTGTCACTTTTGGATGACACATGCAAGTACTTATATTTCATAGAATATTTATTTATAAACTTTTGCTTCCGAGCGGAATACACCTTCGCTTTTTACTCGGAGCAGACTCGGGAGCTTCTTCGTCATCTGTTTCATGATTTCGTGCACGTCAGCCATACTTTTGATCGCCGTTTTCGGACATTTGCGAGAGAGGAAAAAAAGGATATCAGGTCAAGGTCGCCGCGCCGTGTAACAAGTTAGATATTACTAACAATGTAGGGCCTTCAGCGAGCTCCGTGTTGTACAAAAACAAGTTTATAGTGACGATTTTACATCATTGATAGCAATAAATGATACCCTGACGTTGCCCCGAGATCAAGTCTATTAAAAAATAGTTGCTTTCGTTTTAGTAGGCTGATAAAGAGAAGTTGTATTCTAATGAAAACAACGAGTTTTAATCTCTCCGTTAGTAAAATAAAACGTCAAGAATTTAAAAAAAAAGCCGCGAGTAAAGCGTGCGTGACGTACAGATTGACCTAAAAACAAATTCGCGTGAAGTGTCTGACCATAAAAACGTAGACTTCTTGGAGATTTATATAGATCTAGATTATAGCTTATGAAACTACAGGGTCCAAAAAAGCTACATTACGGGATTGCGCTAAGAAAAAGTTTTTAAAACTCAGGAGGCACGGGTAGGCCTATAAATATTACCGGGCCACGAAAGCAAAAACTAGGGAAACCATGACCTAAAAATAAATATAGAATCACGCATGCATTTTATTTCGCCTTTTAAGTTTTCATGAAAGAAAAAAGTTGATCATTTATAGTTTCCCAAAACTTAAACTGGCCGATAGCCGGCACTCTAAACTCTTGCACCCAAGCAGAATAGCCTACACCTTCGCTTTTTTACTCGGAGCAGACTCGGAAGCTTCTTCGTCATCTGTTTCATGGTTTCGTGCACGCTGTGTAAGTTTGCTGTCAACCATACTTTTGATCGCCGAATTAGGACATTTGCGAGAGAGTGAAAAAAGGATATCAGGTCAAGGTCGCCGCGCCGTGTAACAAGTTAGGTATTGAAACAGACAATATCCATTTTTGACCAATCAAAACATCGGTTTTATGTAATTGCGATTTAGTGATCGTCTAATTACCGAAAAAAATATAAATAAAAACGAAAAATTGCGAAATCATATTTTTTTATTCAAGAAGTCGTATTTTTAAGACGCTCGGTGTAACAGCCGTATTTTGTATACTAAAGCGTACGAAAATACGCCCAAAGCGTACGGGTAGGCAGGTCTGCGTTCTGTCCCACTTCAACTACACTACCAGTGTTCATGGCATTCTGCCCGTTCAAACATGTCATAATTTCTTTGGTCAAACGATTACGATTAGGTCTTGCCTGTCCTGCCTCAATCCCAAAGGACTCAGCTAATTCTTTTAGTTCAGCAAATGACATGGCATTAAGTTCCTCACTTGATATATTCGAAGCCATAGTATAGCGTTCGAAATATTTGTTATAGTAGAGTAGTATATATTGTATAATAAAATATAAAGTTCCAACTTACGATTTGTCCAGAAATTTGCACAATATAATATTAAACACTTCGTGGAATCTTCACACTTCCCAAGGAATAAAAACGCAAACCAGTTCTCTCCTCTTTTTAAAAAGAATAGTTTCACAGTCCGAACGAGACTACCAAATCTTGTCAATCCTAGGTCAGGAAAAGTAGAACTCAAATATACCGGGCGAGACCACCAAATTTTGTTACGTCCACAATCCCCTTGTGGCCAGAGCTGTGTAGATCTTGCTGATAATTCTCGTTAGTCCTAGGGGAGACTTTAATTATTAGTATTTATGTTTCAGTATTACACGAACTCTTCTTATAGTCCTGGGCACAAATTCAGTATTTGTATTCCAACATTTCCTCTCTTGTAAATTATGGTAGTAGATAAATCTTATAGTAATGTATACAACACAATAGGATAGTAACTTGACAAAGAAGCTTCAGTGTAATTGTCGTTGATAGTTTATTTCAGGTGGTATGTTCAATATATACAATATATCTATTATGTACAGTTAGAATAAAATAGTGCAAACACAAACTTTCAAAGGAACATCTTTTGAAACTCTCTGTCTTTCAGACAAAACAAATCATTAAATACTATCCGAGTGGTGCAAGGGACAGACCCACTACCAGTAGGGGTGAAAATCATGGTAACATTACAAAACTCATAACAAAACGATATGAACTTCCCCTATTAAATAATGAGTCGTTCCCAGACTCTGAGAATTTGAGATCAACACAGAATCCCAGCATTACCTAGAACCTTTCGTTTTCCTACTAAACGTCCTAATATTGTGTGTAGTAAGAAAAGAGAGAGAGAGGAGAATAAACATTGCGTGTTCCAATTCTTGGAAAAACAACATACATGACACTATTAACAACAAAACCATAAAAACGAAGTTTTCATTATACTCCCTTTATTTGAAAACTAAGTTTACCATCATGTAATTAAATAATTGATTGACTACTGCAAATGAAACGTACAGAAAAATATCTGTGTCGCAAATCTCAAAAATATCTCCTTACTCCGTATGAATTGTTCTAACAAGAAAACCGTAAAAACGAAGTTTTTATTACACTCCCTTTATTTGCAAACTAAGTTTACCATCATGTAATTAAATAATTGATTGACTACTGCAAATGAAACGTACAGAAAAAATATCTGTGTCGCAAATCTCAAAGATATCTCCTTACTCCGTATGAATTGTTCTAAAAATAATCGTAGCGCATAATTTTTTTTTCTAGCTTTGCGCCGAAAAACTATAAAAAGTTGCACAGTCATTTTTAAAGTGAAACCAACATTTTTCTTATACTTTCCTTTTAAGAAATGAATATTGTCATAAGTGTAGTATTATTAAGTTGTTTTAACTGAAAATTTGATAGGATGTATGGTTAGTCGGGGCAAGTCTGCTGTCCAAATTTCAGCTTGATTGGACCACGGGTAGTGGTCGAAAAATCGAAGCCAATTCTTGCACCATTGCAATCAGACAGACAGACAGAAAATGCAACTTAAAATAAAGGGAGTAACAAGAAAACCATAAAAACGAAGTTTTCATTATAGTCTACTCCCTTTATTTGAAAACTAAGTTTACCTTCATGTAATTAAATAATTGATTGACTACTGCAAATGAAACGTACAGAAAAATATCGTGTCGCAAATCTCAAAAATATCTCCTTACTCCGTATGAATTGTTCTTAAAATAATCTTAGCGCATACTTTTTTTTTTCTAGCTTTGCGCCGAAAAACTATAAAAAGTTGCACAGGCATTTTTAACGCGAAATCAAAATTTTTCTTATACTTTCCTTTTAAGAATGAATATTGTCATAAGTGTAGTATTATTAAGTTGTTTTAACTGAAAATTTGAAAGGATGTATTGTTAGGCGCCACAAGTCTGCTGTCGAAGCCAATTCTTGCTCCCACGACGCACGCATGATTGCAATCAGATAGACAGAAAATGCAAAATTAAAATAAAGGGAGTAATAAAAAATTAATGCAACCCTATAAGAGTGGATAAGATACTTGCTGATCATTTTACCACAAACTACCTGAAGTGTAGTATGCCTGTACAGAGTAAATGCTCACAGTGAAGTCAATCATGTCCAGTACAATGAAAGAAAGAAGGAAATTCTAAATGAACACCATAAGACTTGTCTGGGTATCAGCATGTCCATGTGGCAGTAGCCTGTGAGGCTGTGGCAGTGACCTTGCCCAGACACTTGAAACTGCTTTACAGTCAACATACAGTGTGGCATAAAGTACGTCGGCGCTACTCCTGAGTACGTCGGCGCTACTCCTAAGTACGTCGGCGCTACTCCTGAGTACGTCGGCGCTACTCCTGAGTACGTCGGCGCTACTCCTGAGTACGTCGGCGCTACTCCTAAGTACGTCGGCGCTACTCCTGAGTACGTCGGCGCTACTCCTGAGTACGTCGGCGCTACTCCTGAGTACATCGGCGCTACTCCTGAGTACGTCGGCGCTACTCCTAAGTACGTCGGCGCTACTCCTGAGTACGTCGGCGCTAATCCTGAGTACGTCGGCGCTACTCCTGAGTACGTCGGCGCTACTCCCGAGTACGTCGCTGCTACTCCTGATTACGTCGGCGCTACTCCTGAGTACGTCGGCGCTAATCCTGAGCAAGTCGGCGCTACTCCTGAGCACGTCGGCGCTACTCCTGAGCACGTCGGCGCTACTCCTGAGCACGTCGGCGCTACTCCTGAGCACGTCGGCGCTATTCCTGAGCACGTCGGCGCTACTCCTGAGCACGTCGGCGCTACTCCTGAGCACGTCGGCGCTACTCCTGAGCACGTCGGCGCTACTCCTGAGCACGTCGGCGCTACTCCCGAGTACGTCGGCGTCAGTCCTGAGTACGTCGGCGCCACTCCCGAAAACGTCGGCGCTACTCCCGAGTACATCGGCGCTACTACCGAGTACGTCGGCGCTAATGCTGAGTACGTCTGCGCTACTCCTGAGTACGTCTGCGCTACTCTTGAGTACGTCGGCGCTACTTCCGAGTACGTCGCTGCTACTCCTGATTACGTCGGCGCTACTCCTGAGTACGTCGGCGCTACTCCCGAGTACGTCGGCGCTACTCCTGAGTACGTAGGCGCTACTCCTGAGAACGTCGGCGGTACTCCTGAGTACGTCTGCGCTACTCCTAAGTACGACGGCGCGACTCCTGATTACGTCGGCGCCACTCCTGAGTACGTCGGCGCCAGTCCTGAGTACGTCGGCGCCACTCCCGAGTACGTCGGCGCTACTCCCGAGTACATCGGCGCTACTCCCGAGTACGTCGGCGCTAATGCTGAGTACGTCTGCGCTACTCCTGAGTACGTCGGCGCTACTCCCGAGTACGTCGCTGCTACTCCTGATTACGTCGGCGCTACTCCTGAGTACGTCGCTGCTACTCCTGAGTACGTCGACGCTACTCCCGAGTACGTCGACGCTACTCCCGAGTACGTCTGCGCTACTCCTTATTACGTCGGCGCTACTCCTGAGTACGTCGGCGCTACACCTGAGTACGTAGCTGCTACTCCTGATTACGTCGGCGCTACTCCTGATTACGTCGGCGCTACTCCTGAGCACGTCGTCGCTACTCCTGAGCACGTCGGCGCTATTCCTGAGCACGTCGGCGCTACTCCTGAGTACGTCGGCGCTACTCCTGAGTACGTCGGCGCTACTCCTGAGTACCTCGGCGCTACTCCTGAGAACGTCGGGGCTACTCCTGAGTACGTCGGCGCTACTCCCGAGTACGTCGGCGCTAATCCTTTGTACGTCGGCACTACTCCTGAGTACGTCGGCGCTACTCCTGAGTAAGTCAACGCTACTCCTTAGTACGTCGGCGCTACTCCTGAATACGTCGCGCAACTCCTGAGTACGTCGGCGCTACTCCTGAGTACGTCTTCGCTACTCCTGAGTACGTTTTCGCTACTCCTGAGTACGTCTGCGCTACTCCTGAGTACGTCGGCGCTACTCCTGAGTACGTCGGCGCCAACCCTGAGTAAGTCGGCGATACTCCTGAGTACGTCGGCGTTACTGTTGAGTACGTCTGCGCTAATCCTGAGTATTTCTAAGCTACTCCTGAGTACGTCTGTGCTACTCCTGAGTACGTCGGGAATACTACTGAGTACGTCGCTTCTACTCCTGAGTACGTCGGCGCTACTCCTGAGTAAGTCGGCGCTACTCCTGAGTACGTCGGCGCTACTCCTAAGTACGTCGGCGCAACTCCCGAGTACGTCGCTGCTACTCCTGAGTACGTCGGCGCTACTCCTGAGCAATTCGTCACTACTACTGAGCACGTCGGCGCTATTCCTGAGCATGTCGGCGCTACTCCTAAGCACGTCGGCGATACTCCTGAGCACGTCGGCGCTACTCCTGAGTACGTCGGCGATACTCATAAGTACGTCGGCGCTACTCCTGAGCACATCGGCGCTACTCCTGAGCACGTCGGCGCTACTCCTGAGCACATCGGCGCTACCCCTGAGCACGTCGGCGATACTCCTGAGCACGTCGGCGCTACTCCTAAGTACGTCTGCGCTACTCCTGAGTACGTCGGCGCTACTCCCGAGTACGTCGGCGCTACTCCTAAGTACGTCGGCGCTACTCCTGAGTACGTCGGCGCTAATCCTGAGTACGTCGGCGCTACTCCTGAGTACGTCGGCGATACTCCTGAGTACGTCGCTGCTACTCCTGAGTACCTACTAAAAGGTAGCACCGACCTACTCAAAGGTAGCGCCGACGTACTCAGAGGTAGCGCCGACCTACCCAGCGGTAGCGCCGACCTACTCAAAGTTAGCGCCGACCTACTAAAAGGTAGCGCCGACGTACTCAACTGTAGCGCCGACCTACTCAGCGGTAGCGCCGACCTACCCAGCGGTAGCGCTGAACTACCCAGCGGTAGCGCCGACTTACCCAGAGGTAGCGCCGACCTACCCAGCGGTAGCGTCGACCTACCCAGCGGTAGCGCCGACCTACTTAGCGGTGGCGCCGACCTACATAAAGGTAGCGCCGACCTACTAAAAGGTAGCGCCGACCTACTTAGCGGTGGCGCCGACCTACTTAAAGGTAGCGCCGACCTACTAAAAGGTAGCGCCGACGTACTCACAGGTAGCGCCGACCTACCCAGCGGTAGCGCCGACCTACCCAGCGGTAGCGCCGACCTATTCAGCGGTAGCGCCGACCTACTTAGCGGTGGCACCGACCTACTAAATGGTAGCGCCGACGTACTCAACTGTAGAGCCGACCTACTCTCCGGTAGCGCCGACCTACCCAGCGGTAGCGCCGACCTACCCAGCGGTAGCGTCGACCTACCCAGCGGTAGCGCCGACCTACTTAGCGGTGGCGCCGACCTACATAAAGGTAGCGCCGACCTACTAAAAGGTAGCGCCGACCTACTTAGCGGTGGCGCCGACCTACTTAAAGGTAGCGCCGACCTACTAAAAGGTAGCGCCGACGTACTCAGAGGTAGCGCCGACCTACCTAGCTGTAGCGCCGACCTACCCAGCGGTAGCGCCGACCTACAAAGCGGTGGCGCCGACCTACTCAAAGTTAGCGCCGACCTACTAAAAGGTAGCGCCGACGTACTCAACTGTAGCGCCGACCTACTCAGCGGTAGCGCCGACGTACTCAGCGGTAGCGCCGACCTACCCAGCGGTAGCGCCGACTACCCGGCGGTAGCGCCGTCCTACCCAGCGGTAGCGCCGACCTACCCAGCGGTAGCGCCGACCTACCCCGCGGTAGCGCCGACCTACCCAGCGGTAGCGCCGACCTACTTAGCGGTGACGCCGACCTACTAAAAGGTAGCGACGACGTATTCAGAGGTAGCGCCGACCTACCCAGCGGTAGCGCCGACCTACTCAGCGGTAGCGCCGACCTACCCAGCGGTAGCGCCGACCTACCCAGCGGTAGCGCCGACTTACCCAGCGGTAGCGCCGACCTACTCAAAGGTAGCGCCGACCTACTAAAAGGTAGCGCCGACCTACCAAAGGTAACGCCGACGTACTCAACTGTAGCGCCGACCTATTCAGCGGTAGCACCGACCTACCCAGCGGTAGCGCCGACCTACCCAGCGGTAGCGCCGACCTACCCAGCGGTAGCGCCGACCTACTAATAGGTAGCGCCGACGTATTCAGAGGTAGCGCAGACCTACCCAGCGGTAGCGCCGACCTACTTAGCGGTGACGCCGACCTACTCAAAGGTAGCGCCGACCTACCAAAAGTTAGCGCCGACGTATTCAGAGGTAGCGCCGACCTACCCAGCGGTAGCGCCGACCTACTTAAAGTTAGCGCCGACCTACTAAAAGGTAGCGCCGACGTACTCAACGGTAGCGCCGACCTACTCAGCGGTAGCGCCGACCTAACCAGCGGAAGCGCCGAACTACCCAGCGGTAGCGCTGACTTACCCGTCTGTAGCGCCGACCTACCCAGCGGTAGCGCCGACCTACCCAGCGGTAGCGCCGACCTACTTAGCGGTGACGCCGACCTACTCAAAGGTTGCGCCGACCTACTAATAGGTAGCGTCGACGTATTCAGAGGTAGCGCCGACCTACCCAGCGGTTACGCCGACCTACCCAGCGGTAGCGCCGACCTTCTCAGCGGTAGCGCCGACCTACTCAGCGGTAGCGCCGACCTACCCAGCGATAGCGCCGACCTATTTAGCAGTAGCGCCGACCTACTAAAAGGTAGCGCCGACCAAATAAAAGGTAGCGCCGACGTACTCAGAGGTAGCGCCGACTTACTCAGCGGTAGCGCCGACCTACCCGGCGGAAGCACCTACCTACCCGGCGGTAGCGCCGACTTACTCAGCGTTAGCGCCGACCTACTCAGCGGTAGCGCCGACGTACTTAGCGGTTGCGCCGACTTACTCAGCGTTAGCGCCGACGTACTTAGCGGTTGCGCCGACCTACTCAAAGGTAGCGCCGACCTACTCAAAGGTAGCGCCGACGTTCTCAGAGGTAGCGCCAACCTACTCAGCGGTAGCGCCGACCTACCCAGCAGTAGCGCCGACCTATCCAGCGGTAGCGCCGACCTACTAAACGGTAGCGCCGACTTACCCAGCGGTAGCGCCGACCTACTCAGCGGTAGCGTTGAACTACTTGTCGGTGGCGCAGACCTACTAAAAGGTAGCGCCGACCTACTAAAAGGTAGCGCCGACGTACACAGCTATAGCGCCGACCTACTCAGCGGTAGCGCCGACCTCTCCAGCGGTAGCGCCGACCTACCCGGCTGTAGCGCCAACCTACCCGGCGGTAGCGCCGACCCAGCCAGCGGTAGCGTCGACCTACCCAGCGGTAGCGCCGACCTACTTAGCGGTGGCGCCGACCTACATAAAGGTAGCGCCGACCTACTTAGCGGTGGCGCCGACCTACATAAAGGTAGCGCCGACCTACTAAAAGGTAGCGCCGACCTACTTAGCGGTGGCGCCGACCTACATAAAGGTAGCGCCGACCTACTTAGCGGTGGCGCCGACCTACATAAAGGTAGCGCCGACCTACTAAAAGGTAGCGCCGACGTACTCAGCGGTTGCGCCGACCTACTCAGCGGTAGCGCCGACCTACCAAACGGTAGCGCCGACCTACCCAGCGGTAGCCCCGACCTACTTAGCGGTGGCGCAGACCTACCCAGTGGTAACGCCGACCTACCCAGCGGTAGCGCCGACCTACTTAGCGGTTGCGCCGACCTACTCAAAGGTGGCGCCGACCTACTAAAAGGTAGCGCCGACCTACTAAACGGTGGCGCCGACCTACTCAAAGGTAGCGACGACCTACTAAAAGGTAGCGCCGACGTATTCAGAGGTAGCGCCGACCTACCCAGCGGTAGCGCCGACCTACTTAAAGTTAGCGCTGACCTACTAAAAGGTAGCGCCGACGTACTCAACTGTAGCGCCGACCTACACAGCGGTAGCGCCGACCTACCCAGCGGTAGCGCCGACCTACTTAACGTTAGCGACGACCTACTAAAAGGTAGCGCCGACGTATTCAGAGGTAGCGCCGACCTACCCAGCGGTAGCGCCGACCTACCCAGCGGTAGCGCCGACCTTCTCAGCGGTATCGCCGACCTACTCAGCGGTAGCGCCGACCTACCCAGCGATAGCGCCGACCTATTTAGCAGTAGCGCCGACCTACTAAAAGGTAGCGCCGACCAAATAAAAGGTAGCGCCGACGTACTCAGAGGTAGCGCCGACTTACGCAGCGGTAGCGCCGACCTACCCGGCGGAAGCACCTACCTACCCGGCGGTAGCGCCGACTTACTCAGCGTTAGCGCCGACCTACTCAGCGGTAGCGCCGACGTACTTAGCGGTTGCGCCGACTTACTCAGCGTTAGCGCCGACCTACTCAGCGGTAGCGCCGACTTACTCAGCGTTAGCGCCGACCTACTCAGCGATAGCGCCGACGTACTTAGCGGTTGCGCCGACCTACTCAAAGGTAGCACCGAACTACTCAAAGGTAGCGCCGACGTTCTCAGAGGTAGCGCCGACCTACTCAGCGGTAGCGCCGACCTGCCCAGCGGTAGCGCCGACCTATCCAGCGGTAGCGCCGACCTACTAAACGGTAGCGCCGACTTACCCAGCGGTAGCGCCGACCTACTCAGCGGTAGCGCCGAACTACTTGTCGGTGGCGCAGACCTACTAAAAGGTAGCGCCGACCTACTAAAAGGTAGCGCCGACGTACACAGCTATAGCGCCGACCTACTCAGCGGTAGCGCCGACCTACCCAGCGGTAGCGCCGACCTACCCGGCTGTAGCGCCAACCTACCCGGCGGTAGCGCCGACCTACCCAGCGGTAGCGTCGACCTACCCAGCGGTAGCGCCGACCTACTTAGCGGTGGCGCCGACCTACATAAAGGTAGCGCCGACCTACTAAAAGGTAGCGCTGACCTACTAAAAGGTAGCGCCGACGTACTCAGCGGTTGCGCCGATCTACTCAGAGGTAGCGCCGACCTACCAAACGGTAGCGCCGACCTACCCAGCGGTAGCCCCGACCTACCCAGCGGTAGCCCCGACCTACTTAGCGGTGGCGCCGACCTACCCAGAGGTAGCGCCGACCTACCCAGCGGTAGCGCCGACCTACTTAGCGGTTGCGCCGACCTACTCAAAGGTGGCGCCGACCTACTAAAAGGTAGCGCCGACCTACTAAAAGGTGGCGCCGACCTACTCAAAGGTAGCGACGACCTACTAAAAGGTAGCGCCGACGTATTCAGAGGTAGCGCCGACCTACCCAGCGGTAGCGCCGACCTACTTAAAGTTAGCGCTGACCTACTAAAAGGTAGCGCCGACGTACTCAACTGTAGCGCTGACCTATACAGCGGTAGCGCCGACCTACCCAGCGGTAGCGCCGACCTACTTAAAGTTAGCGACGACCTACTAAAAGGTAGCGCCGACGTATTCAGAGGTAGCGCCGACCTACCCAGCGGTAGCGCCGACCTACCCAGCGGTAGCGCCGACCTACCCAGCGGTAGCGCCGACCTTCTCAGCGGTAGCGCCGACCTACTCAGCGGTAGTGCCGACCTACCCAGCGATAGCGCCGACCTATTTAGCAGTAGCGCCGACCTACTAAAAGGTAGCGCCGACCAAATAAAAGGTAGCGCCGACGTACTCAGAGGTAGCGCCGACTTACGCAGCGGTAGCGCCGACCTACCCGGCGGAAGCACCTACCTACCCGGCGGTAGCGCCGACTTACTCAGCGTTAGCGCCGACCTACTCAGCGGTAGCGCCGACGTACTTAGCGGTTGCGCCGACTTACTCAGCGTTAGCGCCGACCTACTCAGCGGTAGCGCCGACTTAAGCTACAAACGCAGTGGGCACAAACACCAACACGTCTTCTCAGTGAATACGGCTTTCGTTGTGAGTCGGTGTTGGTGACACTATTTAAACCTAGTAACCGCACGCAGTGAGTTCAACACGACTTCGGACTTCAACAACACGCCTTCGCACCAACTTTTTTGACGAGAGTGCTCAACTGGCTTGCTACATCTCATGCCTTCGTTTTTTTCACGGTTGCTAGTAGTCGCGTCGACCTTGAATGTGTGACGTCATATGGCTGGACTAGGGACATTTTCACTTTCAATTTTCTCATCGAGAAAGCATCGAAGACAATATCTGATTTCATTTTTGAATTCAGCGACTAAAAATCAAGGGGAGATCCGAGCAGAATTTGAATTTGTGAAATATTTAGCGAGATTAAAAAAAAAAAATACGGTAATAATATTGCACACTGCCGGGTTTCGTCTGGCGCCGCGGCCACCAAGAGCAGTACATTTAAATGTTTTCTTTTAGGACTTGAAAAGACAATCAAGAAGCTATTTCTTTTTTCCATAATGTCAATGATTATATACACCACATTGGATCGGACTTTGATCAATAAAAAGTTACAGTACTTTATAATAATCAGTACGTTTTCTTGTTGCTTCTGTTTTTGCTTTGTTCTGACTTGTTTGTTTTGTACATTAATTGTTGTTTTATGATTGTCTGTTTGTTTGTTTGTTGTGATCAAGGACTTGTATGAGTATTGGAGCTCTTAAAGTTTAAGTGGTCCGTAAAACCTGTACAGCCATGGCAGCCATGCTTTGTACCCTGGGGACTGGAGGACCTTACATGTACCTCAAGATTCTGCTGAGTGCAGATGATGATGACTTATCTCAATGTAATCAAAAGTCGTTCTCTTGGGGACAACGGTTTTCGGAAGTTTGTGGTGCGCTCGGTGATGCTTGGGATCACTAGCTCTAAAAGTGTCCGAACAGTTGAGGGTCTTATCCTGATGTACGCGATACATTTTTCCTCGTCGTTCAAAACCTCGTATAAAAGATGATGGTATTCCCCAAACCTTTCTCTCTTTCAAAATATGTGATGAACCCAGTACCGTTGCCCTATAATACCTTTTCCCGAGCCAATAAAATAGAACAAGCTGCAATGCACAGCGCCTCCATTTTGGAACGACCTGTGTGTCACATGATCTCTAGGCTCTCGCTGGCTAAAAGTTGAACGCAAGTCGTATCGCGCACTGCGTTTGTGCCAATCCCAGTTCAATCGTACAATTGGCGTTCGGCTTAAGATACGTGCCGAAGGTGTGTTGGTGTTTGTGCCCACTGCGTTTGCAGCCTTACTCAGCGTTAGCGCCGACCTACTCAGCGGTAGCGCCGACGTACTTAGCGGTTGCGCCGACCTACTCAAAGGTAGCGCCGAACTACTCAAAGGTAGCGCCGACGTTCTCAGAGGTAGCGCCGACCTACTCAGCGGTAGCGCCGACCTGCCCAGCGGTAGCGCCGACCTATCCAGCGGTAGCGCCGACCTACTAAACGGTAGCGCCGACTTACCCAGCGGTAGCGCCGACCTACTCAGCGGTAGCGCCGAACTACTTGTCGGTGGCGCAGACCTACTAAAAGGTAGCGCCGACCTACTAAAAGGTAGCGCCGACGTACACAGCTATAGCGCCGACCTACTCAGCGGTAGCGCCGAC
The DNA here is from genome assembly GCA_949126835.1 of Anisus vortex. NCBI lineage: Eukaryota > Metazoa > Mollusca > Gastropoda > Planorbidae > Anisus > Anisus vortex. The sequence goes on along the minus strand of OX421499.1, from coordinate 45,359,068 downwards.
CTACCCAGCGGTAGCGCCGACCTACCCGGCTGTAGCGCCAACCTACCCGGCGGTAGCGCCGACCTACCCAGCGGTAGCGTCGACCTACCCAGCGGTAGCGCCGACCTACTTAGCGGTGGCGCCGACCTACATAAAGGTAGCGCCGACCTACTAAAAGGTAGCGCTGACCTACTTAGCGGTGGCGTCGACCTACTTAAAGGTAGCGCCGACCTACTAAAAGGTAGCGCCGACGTACTCAGCGTTTGCGCCGACCTACTCAGAGGTAGCGCCGACCTACCAAGCGGTAGCGCCGACCTACCCAGCGGTAGCCCCGACCTACCCAGCGGTAGCCCCGACCTACTTAGCGGTGGCGCAGACCTACCCAGAGGTAGCGCCGACCTACCCAGCGGTAGCGCCGACCTACTTAGCGGTGGCGCCGACCTACTCAAAGGTGGCGCCGACCTACTAAAAGATAGCGCCGACCTACTAAAAGGTGGCGCCGACCTACTCAAAGGTAGCGCCGACCTACTAAAAGGTAGCGCCGACGTATTCAGAGGTAGCGCCGACCTACCCAGCGGTAGCGCCGACCTACTTAAAGTTAGCGCTGACCTATTAAAAGGTAGCGCCGACGTACTCAACTGTAGCGCCGACCTACACAGCGGTAGCGCCGACCTACCCAAGCGGTAGCGCCGACCTAGCCAGCGGTAGCGCCGACCTACTTAGCGGTGACGCCGACCTACTCAAAGGTAGCGCCGACCTACTAAAAGGTAGCGCCGACGTATTCAGAGGTAGCGCCGACCTACCCAGCGGTAGCGCCGACCTACCCAGCGGTAGCGCCGACCTTCTCAGCGGTAGCGCCGACCTACTCAGCGGTAGCGCCGACCTACCCAGCGATAGCGCCGACCTACTTAGCGGTGACGCCGACCTACTCAAAGGTAGCGCCGACCTACTCAAAGGTAGCGCCGACTTACCCAGCGGTAGCGCCGACCTACCCGGCGGAAGCATTTACCTACCCGGCGGCAGCGCCGACCTACTCAGCGGTAGCGCCGACTTACTCAGCGTTAGCGCCGACCTACTCAGCGGTAGCGCCGACGTACTTAGCGGTTGCGCCGACCTACTCAAAGGTAGCGCCGACCTACTCAAAGGTAGCGCAGACGTTCTCAGAGGTGCGCCCACCTACTAAACATTAGCGCCGACTTACCCAGCGGTAGCACCGACCTACTCAGCGGTAGCGCCGAACTACTTAGCGGTGGCGCAGACCTAATAAAAGGTAGCGCCGACCTACTAAAAGGTAGCGCCGACGTACACAGCTGTAGCGCCGACCTACTCAGCGGTAGCGCCGACCTACCCAGCGGTAGCGCCGACCTACCCGGCTGTAGCGCCAACCTACCCGGCGTTAGCGCCGACCTACCCAGCGGTAGCGTCGACCTACCCAGCGGTAGCGCCGACCTACTTAGCGGTGGCGCCGACCTACATAAAGGTAGCGCCGACCTACTAAAAGGTAGCGCCAACCTACTTAGCGGTGGCGCCGACCTACTTAAAGTTAGCGCCGACCTAGTAAAAGGTAGCGCCAACGTACTCAAAGGTAGCGCCGACCTACCCAGCGGTAGCGCCGACCTACCCAGCGGTAGCGCCGACCTACCCAGCGGTAGCGCCGACCTACCCAGCGGTAGCGCTGACCTACTTAGCGGTGGCGCCGACCTACCCAGCGGTAGCGCCGACCTACTCAGCGGTAGCGCCGACGTACTCAGAGGTAGCGCCGACCTACCCAGCGGTAGCGCCGACCTACCCAGCGGTAGCGCCGACCTACTTAGCGATGGCGCCGACCTACTCAAAGTTAGCGCCGACCTACTAAAAGGTAGCGCCGACGTACTCAACTGTAGCGCCGACCTACTCAGCGGTAGCGCCGACCTACCCAGCGGTAGCGCCGACCTACCCAGCGGTAGCGCCGACTTACCCGGCGGTAGCGCCGACCTACCCAGCGGTAGCGCCGACCTACCCAGCGGTAGCGCCGACCTACCCAGCGGTAGCGCCGACCTACCACGCGGTAGCGCCGACCTACCCAGCGGTAGCGCCAACCTACTTAGCGGTGACGCCGACCTACTAAAAGGTAGCGCCGACGTATTCAGAGGTAGCGCCGAACTACCCAGCGGTAGCGCCGACCTACTCAGCGGTAGCGCCGACCTACCCAGCGGTAGCGCCGACCTACACAGCGGTAGCTCGGACCTACCCAGCGGTAGCGCCGACCTACCCAGCGGTAGCGCCGACCTAGCCAGCGGTAGCGCTGACCTACTTAGCGGTGACGCCGACCTACTCAAAGGTAGCGCCGACCTACTAAAAGGTAGCGCCAACGTATTCAGAGGTAGCGCCGACCTACCCAGTGCGCCGACATACCCAGCGGTAGCGCCGACCTTCTCAGCGGTAGCGCCGACCTACCCAGCGATAGCGCCGACCTACTTAGCGGTGACGCCGACCTACTCAAAGGTAGCGCCGACCTACTAAAAGGTAGCGCTGACTTACCAAGCGGTAGCGCCGACCTACCCGGCGGAAGCATTTACCTACCCGGTGGCAGCGCCGACCTACTCAGCGGTAGCGCCGACTTACTCAGCGTTAGCGCCGACCTACTCAGCGGTAGCGCCGACGTACTTAGCGGTTGCGCCGACCTACTCAAAGGTAGCGCCGACCTACTCAAAGGTAGCGCCGACTTTCTCAGAGGTAGCGCCCACCTACTAAACGTTAGCGCCGACTTACCCAGCGGTAGCGCCGACCTACCCGGCTGTAGCGCCAACCTACCCAGCGGTAGCCCCGACCTACCCAGCGGTAGCGTCGACCTACCCAGTGGTAACGCCGACCTACATAAAGGTAGCGCCGACCTACTAAAAGGTAGCGCCGAACTACTTAGCGGTGGCGCCGACCTACTTAAAGGTAGCGCCGACCTACTAAAAGGTAGCGCCGACGTACTCAGCGGTTGCGCCGACCTACTCAGCGGTAGCGCCGACCTACCAAGCGGTAGCGCCGACCTACCCAGCGGTAGCCCCGACCTACTCAGCGGTAGCCCCGACCTACTTAGCGGTGGCGCAGACCTACCCAGAGGTAGCGCCGACCTACCCAGCGGTAGCGCCGACCTACTTAGCGGTGGCGCCAACCTACTCAGAGGTGGCGCCGACCTACTAAAAGGTAGCGCCTACCTACTAAAAGGTGGCGCCAACCTAATCAAAGGTAGCGCCGACCTACTAAAAGGTAGCGCCGACGTATTCAGAGGTAGCGCCGACCTACCCAGCGGTTGCGCCGACCTACTTAAAGTTAGCGCTGACCTATTAAAAGGTAGCGCCGACGTACTCAACTGTAGCGCTGACCTACACAGCGGTAGCGCACACCTACCCAGCGGTAGCGCGGATCAACCCAGCATTAAGCGCCGACCTACCCAACGGTAGCGCCGACCTACTTAGCGGTGGCGCCGACCTACTCAAAGGTAGCGCCGACCTACTAAAAGGTAACGCCGACGTACTCAGAGGTAGCAACGACCTACCCAGCGGTAGCGCCGACCTACCCAGCGGTAGCGCCGACCTACTCAGCGGCAGCGCCGACCTACTTAGCGGTGGCGCCGACCTACTCAAAGGTAGCGCCGACCTACTAAAAGGTAGCGCTGACGTACTCAACTGTAGCGCCCACCTACTCAGCGGTAGCGACGACCTACCCAGCGGCAGCGCCGACCTACCCGGCGGTAGCGACGACCTACTAAAAGGTAGCTCCGACGTACTCAGCTGTAGCGCCGACCTAATCAGCAGTAGCGCCCACCTACCCAGCGGGATCAACCCAGCATTAAGCGCCGACCTACACAACGGTAGCGGCGACCTACTAAGCGGTGGCGCCGACCTACTTAAAGGTAGCGCCGACCTACTAAATAGTAGCGCCGACGTACTCAGAGGTAGCGCCGACCTACCCAGCGGTATCGCCGACCTACCCAGCGGTAGCGCCGACCTACCCAGCGGTAGCGCCGACCTACTTAGAGGTGGCGCCGACCTACTTAAAGGTAGCGCCGACCTACTAAAAGGTAGCGCCGACGTACTCAGAGCTAGCGCCCACCTACCCAGCGGTAGCGTCGACCTACTCAGCTTTAGCGCCGACCTACCCAACGGTAGCGCCGACCTACCCAGCGGTAGCGCCGACCTACTCAGCGGTAACGCCGACCTACCCAGCGGTAGCGCCGACCTACCCAGCGGTAGCGCCGACCTATCACACGGTAGCGCCGACCCATCCGGCGGTTGCGCCGACCTACTCAGCGTTATCGCCGACGTACTCAGAGGTAGCGCCGACCTACTCACCGGTAGCGCCGACCTACTCAAAGGTAGCGCCGACGTACTCAGAGGTACCGCCGACCTACCCAGCGGTAGCGCCGACCTACTTAGAGGTGGCGCAGACCTACTTAAAGGTAGCACTGACCTACTAAAAGGTAGCACCGACGTACTCAGAGGTAGCGCCGACCTACCCAGCGGTAGCGCCGACCTACCCAGCGGTAGCGCCGATCTACTCAAAGGTAGCGCCGACCTACTAAAAGGTAGCGCCGACGTACTCAGCTGTACGCCGACCTACTTAGCGGTAGTGCCGACTACCCAGCGGTAGCGCCGACCTACCCAGCGGTAGCGCCGACCTACCCAGCGGTAGCGCGACCTACCCAGTGGTAGCGCCGACCTACTCAGCTTTAGCGCCGACCTACTTAGCGGTGCAGCCGACCTACTCAAAGTAGCGCCGACCTACTTAGCGGTGGAGCCGACCTACTCAAAGTAGCGCCGACGTACTAAGCTGTAGCGCTGACCTAGTCTGCGGTAGCGCCGACCTACCCAGCGGTAGCGCCGACCTACCCAGCGGTAGCGCCGATCTACTTAGCGGTGGCGCCGACCTACTCAAAGGTAGCGCCGACCTACTCAAAGGCAGTGCCGACGTACTAAGCTGTATTGCCGACCTACTCAGCGGTAGCGCCGACTTACTCAGCGTTAGCGCCGACTTACTCAGCGTTAGCACCGACCTACTCAGCGGTAGCGCCGACGTACTTATTGGTGGCGCCGACCTACAAAAAAGGTAGCGCCGACATACTCAAAGGTAGCGCCAACATACTCAGAGGTAGCGCCGACCTACTCAGAGGTAGCGCCGACCTATCCAGCGGTAGAGCCGACTTACCCAGCGGTAGCGCCGACCTACTCAGCGGTAGCGCCGACCTACTTAGCGGTGGCGCCGACCTACTAAAAGGCAGTGCCCACGTACTAAGCTGTAGCGCTGATCTACTTAGCGGTAGCGCCGACCTATCCAGCGGTAGTGCTGACCTACCCAGCGGTAGCGCCATCCTACCCAGCGGTAGCGCCGACCTACCTGGCGGTAGCGCCGACCTACCCGGCGGTAGCGCCGACCTACCCAGCGGTAGCGCCAACCTACCCAGCGGTAGCGCCGACCTACTTAGCGGTAGCGCCGACCTACTAAAACGTAGCGCCGACGTACTTAGAGGTAGCGCTGACCTACCTGGCGATAGCGCCGACCTTCTCAGCGGTAGCACCGACCTACCCAGCGGTAGCGCCGACCTACCCAGCGGTAGCGCCGACCTACTTAGCGGTGGCGCCGACCTACTCAAAGGTAGCGCCGACGTACTCAGAGGTAGCGACGACCTACCCAGCGGTAGCGCCGACCTACCCAGCGGTAGCGCCGACCTACCTAGCGGTAGCGCCGTCCTACCCAGCGGTAGCGCAAACCTACCCTGCGGTAGCTCCGACCTACTTAGAGGTGGCGCCGACCTACTTAAAGGTAGCGCAGACCTACTAAAAAGTAGCGCCGACGTACTCAGAGGAAGCGCCGACCTACCCAGCGGTAGCGCCGTCCTACCCAGCGGTAGCGCCGACCTACTCAGCTTTAGCGCCGACCTACCCAGCGGTAGCGCCGACGTACTCAACTGTAGCGCCGACCTACTCAGCGGTAGCGGCGACCTACCCAGCAGTAGCGCCGACCTACCCAGCGGTAACGCCGACCTACCTAGCGGTAGCGCCGACCTACTAAAAGGTAGCGCCGACGTACTCAGCTGTAGCGCCGACCTACTCAGCGGTGGCGCTGACCTACTCTAAGGTGGCGCCGACCTACTAAAAGGTAGCACCGACGTACTTAGCTGTAGCGCCAACCTAATCAGCAGTAGCGCCCACCTACCCAGCGGTAGCGCCGACCTACCCAGCGGTAGCGCGGACCAACCCAGCGGTAGCGCAGACCTACCCAGCGGTAGCGGCGACCTACTTAGCGGTGGCGCCGACCTACTCAAAGGTAGCGTCGACCTACTAAAAGGTAGCGCCGACGTACTCAGAGGTAGCGCCGACCTACCCAGCGGTAGCGCCGACCTACTTAGAGGTGGCGCCGACCTACTTAAAGGTAGCGCCGACCTACTAAAAGGTAGCGCCGACGTACTCAGAGGTTGCGCCCACCTACCCAGCGGTAGCGCCGACCTACCAAGCGGTAGCGCCGACCTACTCAGCTTTAGCGCCGACCTACCCAACGGTAGTGCCGACCTACCCAGCGGTAGCGCCGACCTACTCAGCGGTAACGCCGACCTACCCAGCGGTAGCGCCGACCTACCCAGCGGTAGCGCCGACCTATCCAACGGTAGCGCCCACCTATCCGGCGGTAGCGCCGACCTACTCAGCGTTATCGCCGACGTACTCAAGGGTAGCGCCGACCTACTAAAAGGTAGCGCCGACCTACTCAAAGGTAGCGCCGACGTACTCAGAGGTAACGCCGACGTACTCAGCGGTAGCGCCGACCTATCCAGCGGTAGCGCCGACCTACCTAGCGGTAGCGCCGACCTACCCAGCTGTGGCGCCGACCTACCCCGCGGTAGCGCCGACCTACTTAGAGGTGGCGCCGACCTACTTAAAGGTAGCGCTGACCTACTAAAAGGTAGCGCCGACGTACTCAGAGGTAGCGCCGACCTACCCAGCGGTAGCGCCAACCTACCCAGCGGTAGCGCCGACCTACTCAGCTTTAGCGCCGACCTACTCAGCGGTAGCGCCGATCTACTCAAAGGTAGCGCCGACCTACTAAAAGGTAGCGCCGACGTACTCAGCTGTAGCGCAAACCTACTTAGCGGTAGTGCCGACTACCCAGCGGTAGCGCCGACCTACCCAGCGGTAGCGCCGACCTACCCAGCGGTAGCGCGACCTACCCGGCGGTAGCGCCGACCTACCCGGCGGTAGCGCCGACCTACTCAGCGATAGCGCCGACCTACTTAGCGGTGGCGCCGACCTACTCAGAGGTAGCGCCGACCTACTCAGCGGTAGCTTCGACCTACCCAGCGGTTGCAACGACCTACCCAGCGGTAGCGCGGACCAACCCAGCGGTAGCGCCGACCTACCCAGCGGTAGCGGCGACCTACTTAGCGGTGGCGCCGACCTACTGAAAGGTAGCGCCGACCTACTAAAAGGTAGCGCCGTCGTACTCAGAGGTAGCGCCGACCTACCCAGCGGTAGCGCCGACTTACCCAGCGGTAGCGCCGACCTACTCAGCGGTGGAGCCGACCTACTCAAAGGTAGCGCCGAAGTACTAAGCTGTAGCGCTGACCTACTAAGCGGTAGCGCCGACCTACCCAGCGGTAGCGCCGACCTACCCAGCGGTAGCGCCGACCTACTTAGCGGTGGCGCCGACCTACTCAAAGGTAGCGCCGACCTACTCAAAGGCAGTGCCGACGTACTAAGCTGTATTGCCGACCTATTCAGCGGTAGCGCCGACTTACTCAGCGTTAGCGCCGACTTACTCAGCGTTAGCGCCGACCTACTCAGCGGTAGCGCCGACGTACTTATTGGTGGCGCCGACCTACTCAAAGGTAGTGCCGACATACTCAAAGGTAGCGCCGACATACTCAGAGGTAGCGCCGACCTACTCAGAGGTAGCGCCGACGTACTTAGCTGTAGCGCCAACCTACTCAGAGGTAGCGCCGACCTACCCAGAGGTAGCGCCGACCTACTCAGCGTTATCGCCAACCTACTCAGTGGTAGCGCCGACCTACCCAGCGGTAGCGCCGACCTACCCGGCGGTAGCGACGACCTACTAAAAGGTAGCTCCGACGTACTCAGCTGTAGCGCCGACCTAATCAGCAGTAGCGCCCACCTACCCAGCGGTAGCGCCGACCTACCCAGCGGTAGCGCGGACCAACCCAGCGGTAGCGCAGACCTATTCAGCGGTAGCGGCGACCTACTTAGCGGTGGCGCCGACCTACTCAAAGGTAGCGTCGACCTACTAAAAGGTAGCGCCGACGTACTCAGAGGTAGCGCCGACCTACCCAGCGGTAGCGCCGACCTACCCAGCGGTAGCGCCGACCTACCCAGCGGTAGCGCCGACCTACTTAGAGGTGGCGCCGACCTACTTAAAGGTAGCGCCGACCTACTAAAAGGTATCGCCGACGCACTCAATGGTAGCGCCCACCTACCCAGCGGTAGCGCCGACCTACCAAGCGGTAGCGCCGACCTACTCAGCTTTAGCGCCGACCTACCCAACGGTAGTGCCGACCTACCCAGCGGTAGCGCCGACCTACTCAGCGGTAACGCCGACCTACCCAGCGGTAGCGCTGACCTACCCAGCGGTAGCGCCGACCTATCCAACGGTAGCGCCCACCTATCCGGCGGTAGCGCCGACCTACTCAGCGTTATCGCCGACGTACTCAAGGGTAGCGCCGACCTACTAAAAGGTAGCGCCGACCTATTCAAAGGTAGCGCCGACGTACTCAGAGGTAACGCCGACGTACTCAGCGGTAGCGCCGACCTATCCAGCGGTAGCGCCGACCTATCCAGCGGTAGCGCCGACCTACCTAGCGGTAGCGCCGACCTACCCAACTATGGCGCCGACCTACCCCGCGGTAACGCCGACCTACTTAGAGGTGGCGCCGACCTACTTAAAGGTAGCGCTGACCTACTAAAAGGTAGCGCCGACGTACTCAGAGATAGCGCCGACCTACCCAGCGGTAGCGCCGACCTACCCAGCGGTAGCGCCGACCTACTCAGCTTTAGCGCCGACCTACCCAGCGGTAGCGCCGATCTACTCAAAGGTAGTGCCGACCTACTAAAAGGTAGCGCCGACGTACTCAGCTGTAGCGCCGACCTACTTAGCGGTAGTGCCGACTACCCAGCGGTAGCGCCGACCTACCCAGCGGTAGCGCCGACCTACCCAGCGGTAGCGCGACCTACCCGGCGGTAGCGCTGACCTACCCGGCGGTAGCGCCGACCTACTCAGCGATAGCGCCGACCTACTTAGCGGTGGCGCCGACCTACTCAGAGGTAGCGCCGACCTACTCAGCTGTAGCGCCGACCTACTTAGCGGTAGTGCCGACTACCCAGCGGTAGCGCCGACCTACCCAGCGGTATCGCCGATCTACTCAAAGGTAGCGCCGACCTACTAAAAGGTAGCGCCGACGTACTCAGCTGTAGCGCAAACCTACTTAGCGGTAGTGCCGACTACCCAGAGGTAGCGCCGACCTACCCAGCGGTAGCGCCGACCTACCAAGCGGTAGCGCGACCTACCCGGCGGTAGCGCCGACCTACCCTGCGGTAGCGCCGACCTACTCAGCGATAGCGCCGACCTACTTAGCGGTGGCGCCGACCTACTCAGAGGTAGCGCCGACCTACTCAGCGGTAGCTTCGACCTACCCAGCGGTTGCAACGACCTACACAGCGGTAGCGCGGACCAACCCAGCGGTAGCGCCGACCTACCCAGCGGTAGCGGCGACCTACTTAGCGGTGGCGCCGACCTACTGAAAGGTAGCGCCGACCTACTAAAAGGTAGCGCCGTCGTACTCAGAGGTAGCGCCGACCTACCCAGCGGTAGCGCCGACTTACCCAGCGGTAGCGCCGACCTACTCAGCGGTAGCGCCGACCTACTTAGCGGTGGAGCCGACCTACTCAAAGGTAGCGCCGAAGTACTAAGCTGTAGCGCTGACCTACTAAGCGGTAGCGCCGACCTACCCAGCGGTAGCGCCGACCTACTTAGCGGTGGCGCCGACCTACTCAAAGGTAGCGCCGACCTACTCAAAGGCAGTGCCGACGTACTAAGCTGTATTGCCGACCTATTCAGCGGTAGCGCCGACTTACTCAGCGTTAGCGCCGACTTACTGAGCGTTAGCGCCGACCTACTCAGCGGTAGCGCCGACGTACTTATTGGTGGCGCCGACCTACTCAAAGGTAGCGCCGACATACTCAAAGGTAGCACCGACATACTCAGAGGTAGCGCCGACCTACTCAGAGGTAGCGCCGACCTACCCAGCGGTAGAGCCGACTTACCCAGCGGTAGCGCCGACCTACTCAGCGGTAGCGCAGACCTACTTAGCGGTGGCGCCGACCTACTAAAAGGCAGTGCCCACGTACTATGCTGTAGCGCTGATCTACTTAGCGGTAGCGCCGACCTACCCGGCGGTAGCGCCGACCTTCCCGGCGGTAGCGCCGACCTACTCAGCGATAGCGCCGACCTACTTAGCGGTGGCGCCGACCTACTCAGAGGTAGCGCCGACCTACTCAGCGGTAGCTTCGACCTACCCAGCGGTTGCAACGACCTACCCAGCGGTAGCGCGGACCAACCCAGCGGTAGCGCCGACCTACCCAGCGGTAGCGGCGACCTACTTAGCGGTGGCGCCGACCTACTCAAAGGTAGCGCCGACCTACTAAAAGGTAGCGCCGTCGTACTCAGAGGTAGCGCCGACCTACCCAGCGGTAGCGCCGACTTACCCAGCGGTAGCGCCGACCTACTCAGCGGTAGCGCCGACGTACTTATTGGTGGCGCCGACCTACTCAAAGGTAGCGCCGACATACTCAAAGGTAGCGCCGACATACTCAGAGGTAGCGCCGACCTACTCAGAGGTAGCGCCGACCTACCCAGCGGTAGAGCCGACTTACCCAGCGGTAGCGCCGACCTACTCAGCGGTAGCGCCGACCTACTTAGCGGTGGCGCCGACCTACTAAAAGGCAGTGCCCACGTACTAAGCTGTAGCACTGATCTACTTAGCGGTAGCGCCGACCTATCCAGCGGTAGTGCTGACCTACCCAGCGGTAGCGCCAACCTACCCAGCGGTAGCGCCGACCTACTTAGCGGTAGCGCCGACCTACTTAAACGTAGCGCTGACGTACTTAGAGGTAGCGCCGACCTACCTGGCGATAGCGCCGACCTACTCAACGGTAGCACCGACCTACCCAGCGGTAGCGCCGACCTACCCAGCGGTAGCGCCGACCTACTTAGCGGTGGCGCCGACTACTCAAAGGTAGCGCCGACCTACTAAAAGGTAACGCCGACGTACTCAGAGGTAGCGAAGACCTACCCAGCGGTAGCGCCGACCTACCCAGCGGTAGCGCCGACCTACCTAGCGGTAGCGCCGACCTACCCAGCTGTGGCGCCGAGCTACCCCGCGGTAGCGCCGACCTACTTAGAGGTGGCGCCGACCTACTTAAAGAGAGCGCTGACCTACTAAAAGGTAGCGCCGACGTACTCAGAGGTAGCGCCGACCTACCCAGCGGAAGCGCCGACCTACCCAGCGGTAGCGCCGACCTACTCAGCTTTAGCGCCGACCTACCCAGCGGTAGCGCCGATCTACTCAAAGGTAGCGCCGACCTACTAAAAGGTAGCGCCGACGTACTCAGCTGTAGCGCCGACCTACTTAGCGGTAGTGCCGACTACCCAGCGGTAGCGCCGACCTACCCAGCGGTAGCGCCGACCTACCCAGCGGTAGCGCGACCTACCCGGCGGTAGCGCCGACCTACCCGGCGGTAGCGCCGACCTACTCAGCGATAGCGCCGACCTACTTAGCGGTGGCGCCGACCTACTCAGAGGTAGCGCCGACCTACTCAGCGGTAGCTTCGACCTACTCAGCTGTAGCGCCGACCTACTTAGCGGTAGAGCCGACTACCCAGCGGTAGCGCCGACCTACCCAGCGGTAGCGCCGACCTACCCAGCGGTAGCGCGACCTACCCGGCGGAAGCGCCGACCTACCCGGCGGTAGCGCCGACCTACTCAGCGATAGCGCTGACCTACTTAGCGGTGGCGCCGACCTACTCAGAGGTAGCGCCAACCTACTCAGCGGTAGCTTCGACATACCCAGCGGTTGCAACGACCTACCCAGCGGTAGCGCGGACCAACCCAGCGGTAGCGCCGACCTACCCAGCTATAGCGGCGACCTACTTAGCGGTGGCGCCGACCTACTGAAAGGTAGCGCCGACCTACTAAAAGGTAGCGCCGTCGTACTCAGAGGTAGCGCCGACCTACCCAGCGGTAGCGCCGACTTACCCAACGGTAGCGCCGACCTACTCAGCGGTAGCGCCGACCTACTTAGCGGTGGAGCCGACCTACTCAAAGGTAGCGCCGACGTACTAAGCTGTAGCGCTGACCTACTAAGCGGTAGCGCCGACCTACCCAGCGGTAGCGCCGACCTACCCAGCGGTAGCGCCGACCTACTTAGCGGTGGCGCCGACCTACTCAAAGGTAGCACCGACCTACTCAAAGGCAGTGCCGACGTACTAAGCTGTATTGCCGACCTACTCAGCGGTAGCGCCGACTTACTCAGCGTTAGCGCCGACTTACTCAGCGTTAGCGCCGACCTACTCAGCGGTAGCGCCGACGTACTTATTGGTGGCGCCGACCTACTCAAAGGTAGCGCCGACCTACTCAAAGGTAGCGCCGACATACTCAGAGGTAGCGCCGACCTACTCAGAGATAGCGCCGACCTACCCAGCGGTAGAGCCGACTTACCCAGCGGTAGCGCCGACCTACTCAGCGGTAGCACCGACCTACTTAGCGGTGGCGCCGACCTACTAAAAGGCAGTGCCCACGTACTAAGCTGTAGCGCTGATCTACTTAGCGGTAGCGCCGACCTACCCGGCGGTAGCGCCGACCTTCCCGGCGGTAGCGCCGACCTACTCAGCGATAGCGCCGACCTACTTAGCGGTGGCGCCGACCTACTCAGAGGTAGCGCCGACCTACTCAGCGGTAGCTTCGACCTACCCAGCGGTTGCAACGACCTACCCAGCGGTAGCGCGGACCAACCCAGCGGTAGCGCCGACCTACCCAGCGGTAGCGGCGACCTACTTAGCGGTGGCGCCGACCTACTGAAAGGTAGCGCCGACCTACTAAAAGGTAGCGCCGTCGTACTCAGAGGTTGCGCCGACCTACCCAGCGGTAGCGCCGACTTACCCAGCGGTAGCGCCGACCTACTCAGCGGTAGCGCCGACGTACTTATTGGTGGCGCCGACCTACTCAAAGGTAGCGCCGACCTACTCAAAGGTAGCGCCGACGTACTCAACTGTAGCGCCCACCTACTCAGCGGTAGCGACGACCTACCCAGCGGCAGCGCCGACCTATCCGGCGGTAGCGACGACCTACTAAAAGGTAGCTCCGACGTACTCAGCTGTAGCGCCGACCTAATCAGCAGTAGCGCCCACCTACCCAGCGGTAGCGCCGAGCTACCCAGCGGTAGCGCGGATCAACCCAGCATTAAGCGCCGACCTACCCAACGGTAGCGGCGACCTACTTAGCGGTGGCGCCGACCTACTTAAAGGTAGCGCCGACCTACTAAATAGTAGCGCCGACGTACTCAGAGGTAGCGCCGACCTACCCAGCGGTAGCGCCGATCTACCCAGCGGTAGCGCCGACCTACCCAGCGGTAGCGCCGACCTACTTAGAGGTGGCGCCGACCTACTTAAAGGTAGCGCCGACCTACTAAAAGGTAGCGCCGACGTACTCAGAGGTAGCGCCCACCTACCCAGCGGTAGCGCCGACCTACTCAGCTTTAGCGCCGACCTACCCAGCGGTAGCGCCGACCTACCCAGCGGTAGCGCCGACCTATCCAACGGTAGCGCCGACCTATCCGGCGGTAGCGCCGACCTACTCAGCGTTATCGCCGACGTACTCAGAGGTAGCGCCGACCTACTCACCGGTAGCGCCGACCTACTCAAAGGTAGCGCCGACGTACTCAGAGGTACCGCCGACCTACCCAGCGGTAGCGCCTACCTACTTAGAGGTGGCGCCGACCTACTTAAAGGTAGCGCTGACCTACTAAAAGGTAGCACCGACGTACTCAGAGGTAGCGCCGACCTACCCAGCGGTAGCGCCGACCTACCCAGCGGTAGCGCCGACCTACTCAGCCTTAGCGCCGACCTACCCAGCGGTAGCGCCGATCTACTCAAAGGTAGCGCCGACCTACTAAAAGGTAGCGCCGACGTACTCAGCTGTACGCCGACCTACTTAGCGGTAGTGCCGACTACCCAGCGGTAGCGCCGACCTACCCAGCGGTAGCGCCGACCTACCCAGCGGTAGCGCGACCTACCCAGCGGTAGCGCCGACCTACTTAGCGGTAGCGCCGACCTACTAAAACGTAGCGCCGACGTACTTAGAGGTAGCGCCGACCTACCTGGCGGTAGCGCCGACCTACCCAGCGGTAGCGCCGACCTACCCAGCGGTAGCGCCGACCTACTTAGCGGTGGCGCCGACCTACTCAAAGGTAGCACCGACCTACTCAAAGGCAGTGCCGACGTACTAAGCTGTATTGCCGACCTACTCAGCGGTAGCGCCGACTTACTCAGCGTTAGCGCCGACTTACTCAGCGTTAGCGCCGACCTACTCAGCGGTAGCGCCGACGTACTTATTGGTGGCGCCGACCTACTCAAAGGTAGCGCCGACCTACTCAAAGGTAGCGCCGACATACTCAGAGGTAGCGCCGACCTACTCAGAGATAGCGCCGACCTACCCAGCGGTAGAGCCGACTTACCCAGCGGTAGCGCCGACCTACTCAGCGGTAGCGCCGACCTACTTAGCGGTGGCGCCGACCTACTAAAAGGCAGTGCCCACGTACTAAGCTGTAGCGCTGATCTACTTAGCGGTAGCGCCGACCTACCCGGCGGTAGCGCCGACCTTCCCGGCGGTAGCGCCGACCTACTCAGCGATAGCGCCGACCTACTTAGCGGTGGCGCCGACCTACTCAGAGGTAGCGCCGACCTACTCAGCGGTAGCTTCGACCTACCCAGCGGTTGCAACGACCTACCCAGCGGTAGCGCGGACCAACCCAGCGGTAGCGCCGACCTACCCAGCGGTAGCGGCGACCTACTTAGCGGTGGCGCCGACCTACTGAAAGGTAGCGCCGACCTACTAAAAGGTAGCGCCGTCGTACTCAGAGGTTGCGCCGACCTACCCAGCGGTAGCGCCGACTTACCCAGCGGTAGCGCCGACCTACTCAGCGGTAGCGCCGACGTACTTATTGGTGGCGCCGACCTACTCAAAGGTAGCGCCGACCTACTCAAAGGTAGCGCCGACGTACTCAACTGTAGCGCCCACCTACTCAGCGGTAGCGACGACCTACCCAGCGGCAGCGCCGACCTACCCGGCGGTAGCGACGACCTACTAAAAGGTAGCTCCGACGTACTCAGCTGTAGCGCCGACCTAATCAGCAGTAGCGCCCACCTACCCAGCGGTAGCGCCGAGCTACCCAGCGGTAGCGCGGATCAACCCAGCATTAAGCGCCGACCTACCCAACGGTAGCGGCGACCTACTTAGCGGTGGCGCCGACCTACTCAAAGGTAGCGCCGACCTACTAAAAGGTAACGCCGACGTACTCAGAGGTAGCGACGACCTACCCAGCGGTAGCGCCGACCTACCCAGCGGTAGCGCCGACCTACCTAGCGGTAGCGCCGTCCTACCCAACGGTAGCGCAAACCTACCCCGCGGTAGCTCCGACCTACTTAGAGGTGGCGCCGACCTACTTAAAGGTAGCGCAGACCTACTAAAAAGTAGCGCCGACGTACTCAGAGGAAGCGCCGACCTACCCAGCGGTAGCGCCGTCCTACCCAGCGGTAGCGCCGACCTACTCAGCTTTAGCGCCGACCTACCCAGCGGTAGCGCCGATCTACTCAAAGGTAGCGTCGACCTACTAAAAGGTAGCGCCGACGTACTCAACTGTAGCGCCGACCTACTCAGCGGTAGCGGCGACCTACCCAGCAGTAGCGCCGACCTACCCAGCGGTAACGCCGACCTACCTAGCGGTAGCGCCGACCTACTAAAAGGTAGCGCCGACGTACTCAGCTGTAGCGCCGACCTACTCAGCGGTGGCGCTGACCTACTCTAAGGTGGCGCCGACCTACTAAAAGGTAGCACCGACGTACTTAGCTGTAGCGCCAACCTAATCAGCAGTAGCGCCCACCTACCCAGCGGTAGCGCCGACCTACCCAGCGGTAGCGCGGACCAACCCAGCGGTAGCGCAGACCTACCCAGCGGTAGCGGCGACCTACTTAGCGTTGGCACTGACCTACTCAAAGGTAGCGTCGACCTACTAAAAGGTAGCGCCGACGTACTCAGAGGTAGCGCCGACCTACCCAGCGGTAGCGCCGACCTACCCAGCGGTAGCGCCGACCTACCCAGCGGTAGCGCCGACCTACCCAGCGGTAGCGCCGACCTACTTAGAGGTGGCGCCGACCTACTTAAAGGTAGCGCCGACCTACTAAAAGGTAGCGCCGACGTACTCAGAGGTTGCGCCCACCTACCCAGCGGTAGCGCCGACCTACCAAGCGGTAGCGCCGACCTACTCAGCTTTAGCGCCGACCTACCCAACGGTAGTGCCGACCTACCCAGCGGTAGCGCCGACCTACTCAGCGGTAACGCCGACCTACCCAGCGGTAGCGCCGACCTACCCAGCGGTAGCGCCGACCTATCCAACGGTAGCGCCCACCTATCCGGCGGTAGCGCCGACCTACTCAGCGTTATCGCCGAAGTACTCAAGGGTAGCGCCGACCTACTAAAAGGTAGCGCCGACCTACTCAAAGGTAGCGCCGATGTACTCAGAGGTAACGCCGACGTACTCAGCGGTAGCGCCGACCTATCCAGCGGTAGCGCCGACCTACCTAGCGGTAGCGCCGACCTACCCAGCTGTGGCGCCGACCTACCCCGCGGTAGCGCCGACCTACTTAGAGGTGGCGCCGACCTACTTAAAGGTAGCGCTGACCTACTAAAAGGTAGCGCCGACGTACTCAGAGGTAGCGCCGACCTACCCAGCGGTAGCGCCGACCTACCCAGCGGTAGCGCCGACCTACTCAGCTTTAGCGCCGACCTACTCAGCGGTAGCGCCGATCTACTCAAAGGTAGCGCCGACCTACTAAAAGGTAGCGCCGACGTACTCAGCTGTAGCGCCGACCTACTTAGCGGTAGTGCCGACTACCCAGCGGTAGTGCCGACCTACCCAGCGGTAGCGCCGACCTACCCAGCGGTAGCGCGACCTACCCGGCGGTATCGCCGACCTACCCGGCGGTAGCGCCGACCTACTCAGCGATAGCGCCGACCTACTTAGCGGTGGCGCCGACCTACTCAGAGGTAGCGCCGACCTACTCAGCGGTAGCTTCGACCTACTCAGCTGTAGCGCCGACCTACTTAGCGGTAGTGCCGACTACCCAGCGGTAGCGCCGACCTACCCAGCGGTAGCGCCGATCTACTCAAAGGTAGCGCCGACCTACTAAAAGGTAGCGCCGACGTACTCAGCTGTAGCGCAAACCTACTTAGCGGTAGTGCCGACTACCCAGCGGTAGCGCCGACCTACCCAGCGGTAGCGCCGACCTACCCAGCGGTAGCGCGACCTACCCGGCGGTAGCGCCGACCTACCCGGCGGTAGCGCCGACCTACTCAGCGATAGCGCCGACCTACTTAGCGGTGGCGCCGACCTACTCAGAGGTAGCGCCGACCTACTCAGCGGTAGCTTCGACCTACCCAGCGGTTGCAACGACCTACCCAGCGGTAGCGCGGACCAACCCAGCGGTAGCGCCGACCTACCCAGCGGTAGCGGCGACCTACTTAGCGGTGGCGCCGACCTACTGAAAGGTAGCGCCGACCTACTAAAAGGTAGCGCCGTCGTACTCAGAGGTAGCGCCGACCTACCCAGCGGTAGCGCCGACTTACCCAGCGGTAGCGTCGACCTACTCAGCGGTAGCGCCGACCTACTTAGCGGTGGAGCCGACCTACTCAAAGGTAGCGCCGAAGTACTAAGCTGTAGCGCTGACCTACTAAGCGGTAGCGCCGACCTACCCAGCGGTAGCGCCGACCTACCCAGCGGTAGCGCCGACCTACTTAGCGGTGGCGCCGACCTACTCAAAGGTAGCGCCGACCTACTCAAAGGCAGTGCCGACGTACTAAGCTGTATTGCCGACCTATTCAGCGGTAGCGCCGACTTACTCAGCGTTAGCGCCGACTTACTCGGCGTTAGCGCCGACCTACTCAGCGGTAGCGCCGACGTACTTATTGGTGGCGCCGACCTACTCAAAGGTAGCGCCGACATACTCAAAGGTAGCGCCGACATACTCAGAGGTAGCGCCGACCTACTCAGAGGTAGCGCCGACCTACCCAGCGGTAGAGCCGACTTACCCAGCGGTAGCGCCGACCTACTCAGCGGTAGCGCCGACGTACTTATTGGTGGCGCCGACCTACTCAAAGGTAGCGCCGACCTACTCAAAGTAGCGCCGACGTACTAAGCTGTAGCGCTGACCTAGTCTGCGGTAGCGCCGACCTACCCAGCGGTAGCGCCGACCTACCCAGCGGTATCGCCGACCTACTTAGCGGTGGCGCCGACCTACTCAAAGGTAGCGCCGACCTACTCAAAGGCAGTGCCGACGTACTAAGCTGTATTGCCGACCTACTCAGCGGTAGCGCCGACTTACTCAGCGTTAGCGCCGACTTACTCAGCGTTAGCGTCGACCTACTCAGCGGTAGCGCCGACGTACTTATTGGTGGCGCCGACCTACGAAAAAGGTAGCGCCGACATACTCAAAGGTAGCGCCGACATACTCAGAGGTAGCGCCGACCTACTCAGAGGTAGCGCCGACCTACCCAGCGGTAGAGCCGACTTACCCAGCGGTAGCGCCGACCTACTCAGCGGTAGCGCCGACCTACTTAGCGGTGGCGCCGACCTACTAAAAGGCAGTGCCCACGTACTAAGCTGTAGCGCTGATCTACTTAGCGGTAGCGCCGACCTATCCAGCGGTAGTGCTGACCTACCCAGCGGTAGCGCCATCCTACCCAGCGGTAGCGCCGACCTACCCGGCGGTAGCGCCGACCTACCCAGCGGTAGCGCCAACCTACCCAGCGGTAGCGCCGACCTACTTAGCGGTAGCGCCGACCTACTAAAACGTAGCGCCGACGTACTTAGAGGTAGCGCCGACCTACCTGGCGATAGCGCCGACCTTCTCAGCGGTAGCACCGACCTACCCAGCGGTAGCGCCGACCTACCCAGCGGTAGCGCCGACCTACTTAGCGGTGGCGCCGACCTACTCAAAGGTAGCGCCGACCTACTAAAAGGTAACGCCGACGTACTCAGAGGCAGCGACGACCTACCCAGCGGTAGCGCCGACCTACCCAGCGGTAGCGCCGACCTACCTAGCGGTAGCGCCGTCCTACCCAGCGGTAGCGCAAACCTACCCCGCGGTAGCTCCGACCTACTTAAAGGTAGCGCAGACCTACTAAAAAGTAGCGCCGACGTACTCAGAGGAAGCGCCGACCTACCCAGCGGTAGCGCCGTCCTACCCAGCGGTAGCGCCGACCTACTCAGCTTTAGCGCCGACCTACCCAGCGGTAGCGCCGATCTACTCAAAGGTAGCGTCGACCTACTAAAAGGTAGCGCCGACGTACTCAACTGTAGCGCCGACCTACTCAGCGGTAGCGGCGACCTACCCAGCAGTAGCGCCGACCTACCCAGCGGTAACGCCGACCTACCTAGCGGTAGCGCCGACCTACTAAAAGGTAGCGCCGACGTACTCAGCTGTAGCGCCGACCTACTCAGCGGTGGCGCTGACCTACTCTAAGGTGGCGCCGACCTACTAAAAGGTAGCACCGACGTACTTAGCTGTAGCGCCAACCTAATCAGCAGTAGCGCCCACCTACCCAGCGGTAGCGCAGACCTACCCAGCGGTAGGGGCGACCTACTTAGCGGTGGCACCGACCTACTCAAAGGTAGCGTCGACCTACTAAAAGGTAGCGCCGACGTACTCAGAGGTAGCGCCGACCTACCCAGCGGTAGCGCCGACCTACCCAGCGGTAGCGCCGACCTACCCAGCGGTAGCGCCGACCTACCCAGCGGTAGCGCCGACCTACTCAGCTTTAGCGCCGACCTACTCAGCGGTAGCGCCGATCTACTCAAAGGTAGCGCCGACCTACTAAAAGGTAGCGCCGACGTACTCAGCTGTAGCGCCGACCTACTTAGCGGTAGTGCCGACTACCCAGCGGTAGCGCCGACCTACCCAGCGGTAGCGCCGACCTACCCAGCGGTAGCGCGACCTACCCGGCGGTAGCGCCGACCTACCCGGCGGTAGCGCCGACCTACTCAGCGATAGCGCCGACCTACTTAGCGGTGGCGCCGACCTACTCAGAGGTAGCGCCGACCTACTCAGCGGTAGCTTCGACCTACTCAGCTGTAGCGCCGACCTACTTAGCGGTAGTGCCGACTACCCAGCGGTAGCGCCGACCTACCCAGCGGTAGCGCCGATCTACTCAAAGGTAGCGTCGACCTACTAAAAGGTAGCGCCGACGTACTCAACTGTAGCGCCGACCTACTCAGCGGTAGCGGCGACCTACCCAGCAGTAGCGCCGACCTACCCAGCGGTAACGCCGACCTACCTAGCGGTAGCGCCGACCTACTAAAAGGTAGCGCCGACGTACTCAGCTGTAGCGCCGACCTACTCAGCGGTGGCGCTGACCTACTCTAAGGTGGCGCCGACCTACTAAAAGGTAGCACCGACGTACTTAGCTGTAGCGCCAACCTAATCAGCAGTAGCGCCCACCTACCCAGCGGTAGCGCCGACCTACCCAGCGGTAGCGCGGACCAACCCAGCGGTAGCGCAGACCTACCCAGCGGTAGCGGCGACCTACTTAGCGTTGGCACTGACCTACTCA
Organism: Anisus vortex; assembly: GCA_949126835.1. Taxonomy (NCBI): domain Eukaryota; kingdom Metazoa; phylum Mollusca; class Gastropoda; family Planorbidae; genus Anisus; species Anisus vortex. Next base: position 45,338,179 of record OX421499.1, on the reverse strand, counting down.
AAGGTAGCGTCGACCTACTAAAAGGTAGCGCCGACGTACTCAGAGGTAGCGCCGACCTACCCAGCGGTAGCGCCGACCTACCCAGCGGTAGCGCCGACCTACCCAGCGGTAGCGCCGACCTACTTAGAGGTGGCGCCGACCTACTTAAAGGTAGCGCCGACCTACTAAAAGGTAGCGCCGACGTACTCAGAGGTTGCGCCCACCTACCCAGCGGTAGCGCCGACCTACCAAGCGGTAGCGCCGACCTACTCAGCTTTAGCGCCGACCTACCCAACGGTAGTGCCGACCTACCCAGCGGTAGCGCCGACCTACTCAGCGGTAACGCCGACCTACCCAGCGGTAGCGCCGACCTACCCAGCGGTAGCGCCGACCTATCCAACGGTAGCGCCCACCTATCCGGCGGTAGCGCCGACCTACTCAGCGTTATCGCCGAAGTACTCAAGGGTAGCGCCGACCTACTAAAAGGTAGCGCCGACCTACTCAAAGGTAGCGCCGATGTACTCAGAGGTAACGCCGACGTACTCAGCGGTAGCGCCGACCTATCCAGCGGTAGCGCCGACCTACCTAGCGGTAGCGCCGACCTACCCAGCTGTGGCGCCGACCTACCCCGCGGTAGCGCCGACCTACTTAGAGGTGGCGCCGACCTACTTAAAGGTAGCGCTGACCTACTAAAAGGTAGCGCCGACGTACTCAGAGGTAGCGCCGACCTACCCAGCGGTAGCGCCGACCTACCCAGCGGTAGCGCCGACCTACTCAGCTTTAGCGCCGACCTTCTCAGCGGTAGCGCCGATCTACTCAAAGGTAGCGCCGACCTACTAAAAGGTAGCTTCGACCTACTCAGCTGTAGCGCCGACCTACTTAGCGGTAGTGCCGACTACCCAGCGGTAGCGCCGACCTACCTAGCGGTAGCGCCGATCTACTCAAAGGTAGCGCCGACCTACTAAAAGGTAGCGCCGACGTACTCAGCTGTAGCGCAAACCTACTTAGCGGTAGTGCCGACTACCCAGCGGTAGCGCCGACCTACCCAGCGGTAGCGCCGACCTACCCAGCGGTAGCGCGACCTACCCGGCGGTAGCGCCGACCTACCCGGCGGTAGCGCCGACCTACTCAGCGATAGCGCCGACCTACTTAGCGGTGGCGCCGACCTACTCAGAGGTAGCGCCGACCTACTCAGCGGTAGCTTCGACCTACCCAGCGGTTGCAACGACCTACCCAGCGGTAGCGCGGACCAACCCAGCGGTAGCGCCGACCTACCCAGCGGTAGCGGCGACCTACTTAGCGGTGGCGCCGACCTACTGAATGGTAGCGCCGACCTACTAAAAGGTAGCGCCGTCGTACTCAGAGGTAGCGCCGACCTACCCAGCGGTAGCGCCGACTTACCCAGCGGTAGCGTCGACCTACTCAGCGGTAGCGCCGACCTACTTAGCGGTGGAGCCGACCTACTCAAAGGTAGCGCCGAAGTACTAAGCTGTAGCGCTGACCTACTAAGCGGTAGCGCCGACCTACCCAGCGGTAGCGCCGACCTACCCAGCGGTAGCGCCGACCTACTTAGCGGTGGCGCCGACCTACTCAAAGGTAGCGCCGACCTACTCAAAGGCAGTGCCGACGTACTAAGCTGTATTGCCGACCTATTCAGCGGTAGCGCCGACTTACTCAGCGTTAGCGCCGACTTACTCGGCGTTAGCGCCGACCTACTCAGCGGTAGCGCCGACGTACTTATTGGTGGCGCCGACCTACTCAAAGGTAGCGCCGACATACTCAAAGGTAGCGCCGACATACTCAGAGGTAGCGCCGACCTACTCAGAGGTAGCGCCGACCTACCCAGCGGTAGAGCCGACTTACCCAGCGGTAGCGCCGACCTACTCAGCGGTAGCGCCGACGTACTTATTGGTGGCGCCGACCTACTCAAAGGTAGCGCCGACCTACTCAAAGTAGCGCCGACGTACTAAGCTGTAGCGCTGACCTAGTCTGCGGTAGCGCCGACCTACCCAGCGGTAGCGCCGACCTACCCAGCGGTATCGCCGACCTACTTAGCGGTGGCGCCGACCTACTCAAAGGTAGCGCCGACCTACTCAAAGGCAGTGCCGACGTACTAAGCTGTATTGCCGACCTACTCAGCGGTAGCGCCGACTTACTCAGCGTTAGCGCCGACTTACTCAGCGTTAGCGTCGACCTACTCAGCGGTAGCGCCGACGTACTTATTGGTGGCGCCGACCTACGAAAAAGGTAGCGCCGACATACTCAAAGGTAGCGCCGACATACTCAGAGGTAGCGCCGACCTACTCAGAGGTAGCGCCGACCTACCCAGCGGTAGAGCCGACTTACCCAGCGGTAGCGCCGACCTACTCAGCGGTAGCGCCGACCTACTTAGCGGTGGCGCCGACCTACTAAAAGGCAGTGCCCACGTACTAAGCTGTAGCGCTGATCTACTTAGCGGTAGCGCCGACCTATCCAGCGGTAGTGCTGACCTACCCAGCGGTAGCGCCATCCTACCCAGCGGTAGCGCCGACCTACCCGGCGGTAGCGCCGACCTACCCAGCGGTAGCGCCAACCTACCCAGCGGTAGCGCCGACCTACTTAGCGGTAGCGCCGACCTACTAAAACGTAGCGCCGACGTACTTAGAGGTAGCGCCGACCTACCTGGCGATAGCGCCGACCTTCTCAGCGGTAGCACCGACCTACCCAGCGGTAGCGCCGACCTACCCAGCGGTAGCGCCGACCTACTTAGCGGTGGCGCCGACCTACTCAAAGGTAGCGCCGACCTACTAAAAGGTAACGCCGACGTACTCAGAGGCAGCGACGACCTACCCAGCGGTAGCGCCGACCTACCCAGCGGTAGCGCCGACCTACCTAGCGGTAGCGCCGTCCTACCCAGCGGTAGCGCAAACCTACCCCGCGGTAGCTCCGACCTACTTAAAGGTAGCGCAGACCTACTAAAAAGTAGCGCCGACGTACTCAGAGGAAGCGCCGACCTACCCAGCGGTAGCGCCGTCCTACCCAGCGGTAGCGCCGACCTACTCAGCTTTAGCGCCGACCTACCCAGCGGTAGCGCCGATCTACTCAAAGGTAGCGTCGACCTACTAAAAGGTAGCGCCGACGTACTCAACTGTAGCGCCGACCTACTCAGCGGTAGCGGCGACCTACCCAGCAGTAGCGCCGACCTACCCAGCGGTAACGCCGACCTACCTAGCGGTAGCGCCGACCTACTAAAAGGTAGCGCCGACGTACTCAGCTGTAGCGCCGACCTACTCAGCGGTGGCGCTGACCTACTCTAAGGTGGCGCCGACCTACTAAAAGGTAGCACCGACGTACTTAGCTGTAGCGCCAACCTAATCAGCAGTAGCGCACACCTACCCAGCGGTAGCGCAGACCTACCCAGCGGTAGGGGCGACCTACTTAGCGGTGGCACCGACCTACTCAAAGGTAGCGTCGACCTACTAAAAGGTAGCGCCGACGTACTCAGAGGTAGCGCCGACCTACCCAGCGGTAGCGCCGACCTACCCAGCGGTAGCGCCGACCTACCCAGCGGTAGCGCCGACCTACTTAGAGGTGGCGCCGACCTACTTAAAGGTAGCGCCGACCTACCCAACGGTAGTGCCGACCTACCCAGCGGTAGCGCCGACCTACTCAGCGGTAACGCCGACCTACCCAGCGGTAGCGCCGACCTACCCAGCGGTAGCGCCGACCTATCCAACGGTAGCGCCCACCTATCCGGCGGTAGCGCCGACCTACTCAGCGTTATCGCCGAAGTACTCAAGGGTAGCGCCGACCTACTAAAAGGTAGCGCCGACCTACTCAAAGGTAGCGCCGATGTACTCAGAGGTAACGCCGACGTACTCAGCGGTAGCGCCGACCTATCCAGCGGTAGCGCCGACCTACCTAGCGGTAGCGCCGACCTACCCAGCTGTGGCGCCGACCTACCCCGCGGTAGCGCCGACCTACTTAGAGGTGGCGCCGACCTACTTAAAGGTAGCGCTGACCTACTAAAAGGTAGCGCCGACGCACTCAGAGGTAGCGCCGACCTACCTAGCGGTAGCGCCGACCTACCCAGCGGTAGCGCCGACCTACTCAGCTTTAGCGCCGACCTACTCAGCGGTAGCGCCGATCTACTCAAAGGTAGCGCCGACCTACTAAAAGGTAGCGCCGACGTACTCAGCTGTAGCGCCGACCTACTTAGCGGTAGTGCCGACTACCCAGCGGTAGCGCCGACCTACCCAGCGGTAGCGCCGACCTACCCAGCGGTAGCGCCGACCTACCCAGCGGTAGCGCGACCTACCCGGCGGTAGCGCCGACGTACCCGGCGGTAGCGCCGACCTACTCAGCGATAGCGCCGACCTACTTAGCGGTGGCGCCGACCTACTCAGAGGTAGCGCCGACCTACTCAGCGGTAGCTTCGACCTACTCAGCTGTAGCGCCGACCTACTTAGCGGTAGTGCCGACTACCCAGCGGTAGCGCCGACCTACCCAGCGGTAGCGCCGATCTACTCAAAGGTAGCGCCGACCTACTAAAAGGTAGCGCCGACGTACTCAGCTGTAGCGCAAACCTACTTAGCGGTAGTGCCGACTACCCAGCGGTAGCGCCGACCTACCCAGCGGTAGCGCCGACCTACCCAGCGGTAGCGCGACCTACCCGGCGGTAGCGCCGACCTACTCAGCGATAGCGCCGACCTACTTAGCGGTGGCGCCGACCTACTCAGAGGTAGCGCCGACCTACTCAGCGGTAGCTTCGACCTACCCAGCGGTTGCAACGACCTACCCAGCGGTAGCGCGGACCAACCCAGCGGTAGCGCCGACCTACCCAGCGGTAGCGGCGACCTACTTAGCGGTGGCGCCGACCTACTGAAAGGTAGCACCGACCTACTAAAAGGTAGCGCCGTCGTACTCAGAGGTAGCGCCGACCTACCCAGCGGTAGCGCCGACTTACCCAGCGGTAGCGCCGACCTACTCAGCGGTAGCGCCGACCTACTTAGCGGTGGAGCCGACCTACTCAAAGGTAGCGCCGAAGTACTAAGCTGTAGCGCTGACCTACTAAGCGGTAGCGCCGACCTACTTAGCGGTGGCGCCGACCTACTCAAAGGTAGCGCCGACCTACTCAAAGGCAGTGCCGACGTACTAAGCTGTATTGCCGACCTATTCAGCGGTAGCGCCGACTTACTCAGCGTTAGCGCCGACTTACTCAGCGTTAGCGCCGACCTACTCAGCGGTAGCGCCGACGTACTTATTGGTGGCGCCGACCTACTCAAAGGTAGCGCCGACATACTCAAAGGTAGCGCCGACATACTCAGAGGTAGCGCCGACCTACTCAGAGGTAGCGCCGACGTACTTAGCTGTAGCGCCAACCTACTCAGAGGTAGCGCCGACCTACCCAGAGGTAGCGCCGACCTACTCAGCGTTATCGCCAACCTACTCAGTGGTAGCGCCGACCTACCCAGCGGTAGCGCCGACCTACCCGGCGGTAGCGACGACCTACTAAAAGGTAGCTCCGACGTACTTATTGGTGGCGCCGACCTACTCAAAGGTAGCGCCGACATACTCAAAGGTAGCGCCGACATACTCAGAGGTAGCGCCGACCTACTCAGAGGTAGCGCCGACGTACTTAGCTGTAGCGCCAACCTACTCAGAGGTAGCGCCGACCTACCCAGAGGTAGCGCCGACCTACTCAGCGTTATCGCCAACCTACTCAGTGGTAGCGCCGACCTACCCAGCGGTAGCGCCGACCTACCCGGCGGTAGCGACGACCTACTAAAAGGTAGCTCCGACGTACTCAGCTGTAGCGCCGACCTAATCAGCAGTAGCGCCCACCTACCCAGCGGTAGCGCCGACCTACCCAGCGGTAGCGCGGACCAACCCAGCGGTAGCGCAGACCTACCCAGCGGTAGCGGCGACCTACTTAGCGGTGGCGCCGACCTACTCAAAGGTAGCGTCGACCTACTAAAAGGTAGCGCCGACCTACCCAGCGGTAGCGCCGACCTACCCAGCGGTAGCGCCGACCTACTTAGAGGTGGCGCCGACCTACTTAAAGGTAGCGCCGACCTACTAAAAGGTATCGCCGACGTACTCAAAGGTAGCGCCCACCTACCCAGCGGTAGCGCCGACCTACCAAGCGGTAGCGCCGACCTACCCAGCGGTAGCGCCGACCTACTCAGCGGTAACGCCGACCTACCCAGCGGTAGCGCCGACCTACCCAGCGGTAGCGCCGACCTATCCAACGGTAGCGCCCACCTATCCGGCGGTAGCGCCGACCTACTCAGCGTTATCGCCGACGTACTCAAGGGTAGCGCCGACCTACTAAAAGGTAGCGCCGACCTACTAAAAGGTAGCGCCGACGTACTCAGAGGTAACGCCGACGTACTAAGCTGTAGCGCTGACCTAGTCTGCGGTAGCGCCGACCTACCCAGCGGTAGCGCCGACCTACCCAGCGGTAGCGCCGACCTACTTAGCGGTGGCGCCGACCTACTCAAAGGTAGCGCCGACCTACTCAAAGGCAGTGCCGACGTACTAAGCTGTATTGCCGACCTACTCAGCGGTAGCGCCGACTTACTCAGCGTTAGCGCCGACTTACTCAGCGTTAGCGCCGACCTACTCAGCGGTAGCGCCGACGTACTTATTGGTGGCGCCGGCCTACGAAAAAGGTAGCGCCGACATACTCAAAGGTAGCGCCGACATACTCAGAGGTAGCGCCGACCTACTCAGAGGTAGCGCCGACCTACCCAGCGGTAGAGCCGACTTACCCAGCGGTAGCGCCGACCTACTCAGCGGTAGCGCCGACCTACTTAGCGGTGGCGCCGACCTACTAAAAGGCAGTGCCCACGTACTAAGCTGTAGCGCTGATCTACTTAGCGGTAGCGCCGACCTATCCAGCGGTAGTGCTGACCTACCCAGCGGTAGCGCCATCCTACCCAGCGGTAGCGCCGACCTACCCGGCGGTAGCGTTTACCTACCCAGCGGTAGCGCCAACCTACCCAGCGGTAGCGCCGACCTACTTAGCGGTAGTGCCGACCTACTAAAACGTAGCGCCGACGTACTTAGAGGTAGCGCCGACCTACCTGGCGATAGCGCCGACCTTCTCAGCGGTAGCACCGACCTACCCAGCGGTAGTGCCGACCTACCCAGCGGTAGCGCCGACTTACATAGCGGTGGCGCCGACCTACTCAAAGGTAGCGCCGACCTACTAAAAGGTAACGCCGACGTACTCAGAGGTAGCGACGACCTACCCAGCGGTAGCGCCGACCTACCCAGCGGTAGCGCCGTCCTACCCATCGGTAGCGCAAACCTACCCCGCGGTAGCTCCGACCTACTTAGAGGTGGCGCCGACCTACTTAAAGGTAGCGCAGACCTACTAAAAAGTAGCGCCGACGTACTCAGAGGAAGCTCTGACCTACCCAGCGGTAGCGCCGTCCTACCCAGCGGTAGCGCCGACCTACTCAGCTTTAGCGCCGACCTACCCAGCGGTAGCGCCGATCTACTCAAAGGTAGCGTCGACCTACTAAAAGGTAGCGCCGACGTACTCAACTGTAGCGCCGACCTACTCAGCGGTAGCGGCGACCTACCCAGCAGTAGCGCCGACCTACCCAGCGGTAACGCCGACCTACCTAGCGGTAGCGCCGACCTACTAAAAGGTAGCGCCGACGTACTCAGCTGTAGCGCCGACCTACTCAGCGGTGGCGCTGACCTACTCTAAGGTGGCGCCGACCTACTAAAAGGTAGCACCGACGTACTTAGCTGTAGCGCCAACCTAATCAGCAGTAGCGCCCACCTACCCAGCGGTAGCGCCGACCTACCCAGCGGTAGCGCGGACCAACCCAGCGGTAGCGCAGACCTACCCAGCGGTAGCGGCGACCTACTTAGCGGTGGCGCCGACCTACTCAAAGGTAGCGTCGACCTACTAAAAGGTAGCGCCGACGTACTCAGAGGTAGCGCCGACCTACCCAGCGGTAGCGCCGACCTACCCAGCGGTAGCGCCGACCTACCCAGCGGTAGCGCCGACCTACTTAGAGGTGGCGCCGACCTACTTAAAGGTAGCGCCGACCTACTAAAAGGTAGCGCCGACGTACTCAGAGGTTGCGCCCACTTACCCAGCGGTAGCGCTGACCTACCAAGCGGTAGCGCCGACCTACTCAGCTTTAGCGCCGACCTACCCAACGGTAGTGCCGACCTACCCAGCGGTAGCGCCGACCTACTCAGCGGTAACGCCGACCTACCCAGCGGTAGCGCCGACCTACCCAGCGGTAGCGCCGACCTATCCAACGGTAGCGCCCACCTATCCGGCGGTAGCGCCGACCTACTCAGCGTTATCGCCGAAGTACTCAAGGGTAGCGCCGACCTACTAAAAGGTAGTGCCGACCTACTCAAAGGTAGCGCCGACGTACTCAGAGGTAACGCCGACGTACTCAGCGGTAGCGCCGACCTATCCAGCGGTAGCGCCGACCTACCTAGCGGTAGCGCCGACCTACCCAGCTGTGGCGCCGACCTACCCCGCGGTAGCGCCGACCTACTTAGAGGTGGCGCCGACCTACTTAAAGGTAGCGCTGACCTACTAAAAGGTAGCGCCGACGTACTCAGAGGTAGCGCCGACCTACCCAGCGGTAGCGCCGACCTACCCAGCGGTAGCGCCGACCTACTCAGCTTTAGCGCCGACCTACTCAGCGGTAGCGCCGATCTACTCAAAGGTAGCGCCGACCTACTAAAAGGTAGCGCCGACGTACTCAGCTGTAGCGCCGACCTTTTTAGCGGTAGTGCCGACTACCCAGCGGTAGCGCCGACCTACCCAGCGGTAGCGCCGACCTACCCAGCGGTAGCGCGACCTACCCGGCGGTAGCGCCGACCTACCCGGCGGTAGCGCCGACCTACTCAGCGATAGCGCTGACCTACTTAGCGGTTACGCCGACCTACTCAGAGGTAGCGCCGACCTACTCAGCGGTAGCTTCGACCTACTCAGCTGTAGCGCCGACCTACTTAGCGGTAGTGCCGACTACCCAGCGGTAGCGCCGACCTACCCAGCGGTAGCGCCGATCTACTCAAAGGTAGCGCCGACCTACTAAAAGGTAGCGCAGACCTACTAAAAAGTAGCGCCGACGTACTCAGAGGAAGCGCCGACCTACCCAGCGGTAGCGCCGTCCTACCCAGCGGTAGCGCCGACCTACTCAGCTTTAGCGCCGACGTACTTATTGGTGGCGCCGACCTACTCAAAGGTAGCGCCGACATACTCAAAGGTAGCGCCGACATACTCAGAGGTAGCGCCGACCTACTCAGAGGTAGCGCCGACGTACTTAGCTGTAGCGCCAACCTACTCAGAGGTAGCGCCGACCTACCCAGAGGTAGCGCCGACCTACTCAGCGTTATCGCCAACCTACTCAGTGGTAGCGCCGACCTACCCAGCGGTAGCGCCGACCTACCCGGCGGTAGCGACGACCTACTAAAAGGTAGCTCCGACGTACTTATTGGTGGCGCCGACCTACTCAAAGGTAGCGCCGACATACTCAAAGGTAGCGCCGACATACTCAGAGGTAGCGCCGACCTACTCAGAGGTAGCGCCGACGTACTTAGCTGTAGCGCCAACCTACTCAGAGGTAGCGCCGACCTACCCAGAGGTAGCGCCGACCTACTCAGCGTTATCGCCAACCTACTCAGTGGTAGCGCCGACCTACCCAGCGGTAGCGCCGACCTACCCGGCGGTAGCGACGACCTACTAAAAGGTAGCTCCGACGTACTCAGCTGTAGCGCCGACCTAATCAGCAGTAGCGCCCACCTACCCAGCGGTAGCGCCGACCTACCCAGCGGTAGCGCGGACCAACCCAGCGGTAGCGCAGACCTACCCAGCGGTAGCGGCGACCTACTTAGCGGTGGCGCCGACCTACTCAAAGGTAGCGTCGACCTACTAAAAGGTAGCGCCGACCTACCCAGCGGTAGCGCCGACCTACCCAGCGGTAGCGCCGACCTACTTAGAGGTGGCGCCGACCTACTTAAAGGTAGCGCCGACCTACTAAAAGGTATCGCCGACGTACTCAAAGGTAGCGCCCACCTACCCAGCGGTAGCGCCGACCTACCAAGCGGTAGCGCCGACCTACCCAGCGGTAGCGCCGACCTACTCAGCGGTAACGCCGACCTACCCAGCGGTAGCGCCGACCTACCCAGCGGTAGCGCCGACCTATCCAACGGTAGCGCCCACCTATCCGGCGGTAGCGCCGACCTACTCAGCGTTATCGCCGACGTACTCAAGGGTAGCGCCGACCTACTAAAAGGTAGCGCCGACCTACTAAAAGGTAGCGCCGACGTACTCAGAGGTAACGCCGACGTACTAAGCTGTAGCGCTGACCTAGTCTGCGGTAGCGCCGACCTACCCAGCGGTAGCGCCGACCTACCCAGCGGTAGCGCCGACCTACTTAGCGGTGGCGCCGACCTACTCAAAGGTAGCGCCGACCTACTCAAAGGCAGTGCCGACGTACTAAGCTGTATTGCCGACCTACTCAGCGGTAGCGCCGACTTACTCAGCGTTAGCGCCGACTTACTCAGCGTTAGCGCCGACCTACTCAGCGGTAGCGCCGACGTACTTATTGGTGGCGCCGGCCTACGAAAAAGGTAGCGCCGACATACTCAAAGGTAGCGCCGACATACTCAGAGGTAGCGCCGACCTACTCAGAGGTAGCGCCGACCTACCCAGCGGTAGAGCCGACTTACCCAGCGGTAGCGCCGACCTACTCAGCGGTAGCGCCGACCTACTTAGCGGTGGCGCCGACCTACTAAAAGGCAGTGCCCACGTACTAAGCTGTAGCGCTGATCTACTTAGCGGTAGCGCCGACCTATCCAGCGGTAGTGCTGACCTACCCAGCGGTAGCGCCATCCTACCCAGCGGTAGCGCCGACCTACCCGGCGGTAGCGTTTACCTACCCAGCGGTAGCGCCAACCTACCCAGCGGTAGCGCCGACCTACTTAGCGGTAGTGCCGACCTACTAAAACGTAGCGCCGACGTACTTAGAGGTAGCGCCGACCTACCTGGCGATAGCGCCGACCTTCTCAGCGGTAGCACCGACCTACCCAGCGGTAGTGCCGACCTACCCAGCGGTAGCGCCGACTTACATAGCGGTGGCGCCGACCTACTCAAAGGTAGCGCCGACCTACTAAAAGGTAACGCCGACGTACTCAGAGGTAGCGACGACCTACCCAGCGGTAGCGCCGACCTACCCAGCGGTAGCGCCGTCCTACCCATCGGTAGCGCAAACCTACCCCGCGGTAGCTCCGACCTACTTAGAGGTGGCGCCGACCTACTTAAAGGTAGCGCAGACCTACTAAAAAGTAGCGCCGACGTACTCAGAGGAAGCTCTGACCTACCCAGCGGTAGCGCCGTCCTACCCAGCGGTAGCGCCGACCTACTCAGCTTTAGCGCCGACCTACCCAGCGGTAGCGCCGATCTACTCAAAGGTAGCGTCGACCTACTAAAAGGTAGCGCCGACGTACTCAACTGTAGCGCCGACCTACTCAGCGGTAGCGGCGACCTACCCAGCAGTAGCGCCGACCTACCCAGCGGTAACGCCGACCTACCTAGCGGTAGCGCCGACCTACTAAAAGGTAGCGCCGACGTACTCAGCTGTAGCGCCGACCTACTCAGCGGTGGCGCTGACCTACTCTAAGGTGGCGCCGACCTACTAAAAGGTAGCACCGACGTACTTAGCTGTAGCGCCAACCTAATCAGCAGTAGCGCCCACCTACCCAGCGGTAGCGCCGACCTACCCAGCGGTAGCGCGGACCAACCCAGCGGTAGCGCAGACCTACCCAGCGGTAGCGGCGACCTACTTAGCGGTGGCGCCGACCTACTCAAAGGTAGCGTCGACCTACTAAAAGGTAGCGCCGACGTACTCAGAGGTAGCGCCGACCTACCCAGCGGTAGCGCCGACCTACCCAGCGGTAGCGCCGACCTACCCAGCGGTAGCGCCGACCTACTTAGAGGTGGCGCCGACCTACTTAAAGGTAGCGCCGACCTACTAAAAGGTAGCGCCGACGTACTCAGAGGTTGCGCCCACTTACCCAGCGGTAGCGCTGACCTACCAAGCGGTAGCGCCGACCTACTCAGCTTTAGCGCCGACCTACCCAACGGTAGTGCCGACCTACCCAGCGGTAGCGCCGACCTACTCAGCGGTAACGCCGACCTACCCAGCGGTAGCGCCGACCTACCCAGCGGTAGCGCCGACCTATCCAACGGTAGCGCCCACCTATCCGGCGGTAGCGCCGACCTACTCAGCGTTATCGCCGAAGTACTCAAGGGTAGCGCCGACCTACTAAAAGGTAGTGCCGACCTACTCAAAGGTAGCGCCGACGTACTCAGAGGTAACGCCGACGTACTCAGCGGTAGCGCCGACCTATCCAGCGGTAGCGCCGACCTACCTAGCGGTAGCGCCGACCTACCCAGCTGTGGCGCCGACCTACCCCGCGGTAGCGCCGACCTACTTAGAGGTGGCGCCGACCTACTTAAAGGTAGCGCTGACCTACTAAAAGGTAGCGCCGACGTACTCAGAGGTAGCGCCGACCTACCCAGCGGTAGCGCCGACCTACCCAGCGGTAGCGCCGACCTACTCAGCTTTAGCGCCGACCTACTCAGCGGTAGCGCCGATCTACTCAAAGGTAGCGCCGACCTACTAAAAGGTAGCGCCGACGTACTCAGCTGTAGCGCCGACCTTTTTAGCGGTAGTGCCGACTACCCAGCGGTAGCGCCGACCTACCCAGCGGTAGCGCCGACCTACCCAGCGGTAGCGCGACCTACCCGGCGGTAGCGCCGACCTACCCGGCGGTAGCGCCGACCTACTCAGCGATAGCGCTGACCTACTTAGCGGTGGCGCCGACCTACTCAGAGGTAGCGCCGACCTACTCAGCGGTAGCTTCGACCTACTCAGCTGTAGCGCCGACCTACTTAGCGGTAGTGCCGACTACCCAGCGGTAGCGCCGACCTACCCAGCGGTAGCGCCGATCTACTCAAAGGTGGCGCCGACCTACTAAAAGGTAGCGCAGACCTACTAAAAAGTAGCGCCGACGTACTCAGAGGAAGCGCCGACCTACCCAGCGGTAGCGCCGTCCTACCCAGCGGTAGCGCCGACCTACTCAGCTTTAGCGCCGACCTACCCAGCGGTAGCGCCGATCTACTCAAAGGTAGCGTCGACCTACTAAAAGGTAGCGCCGACGTACTCAACTGTAGCGCCGACCTACTCAGCGGTAGCGGCGACCTACCCAGCAGTAGCGCCGACCTACCCAGCGGTAACGCCGACCTACCTAGCGGTAGCGCCGACCTACTAAAAGGTAGCGCCGACGTACTCAGCTGTAGCGCCGACCTACTCAGCGGTGGCGCTGACCTACTCTAAGGTGGCGCCGACCTACTAAAAGGTAGCACCGACGTACTTAGCTGTAGCGCCAACCTAATCAGCAGTAGCGCCCACCTACCAAGCGGTAGCGCCGACCTACCCAGCGGTAGCGCGGACCAACCCAGCGGTAGCGCAGACCTACCCAGCGGTAGCGGCGACCTACTTAGCGGTGGCGCCGACCTACTCAAAGGTAGCGTCGACCTACTAAAAGGTAGCGCCGACGTACTCAGAGGTAGCGCCGACCTACCCAGCGGTAGCGCCGACCTACCCAGCGGTAGCGCCGACCTACCCAGCGGTAGCGCCGACCTACTTAGAGGTGGCGCCGACCTACTTAAAGGTAGCGCCGACCTACTAAAAGGTAGCGCCGACGTACTCAGAGGTTGCGCCCACCTACCCAGCGGTAGCGCTGACCTACCAAGCGGTAGCGCCGACCTACTCAGCTTTAGCGCCGACCTACCCAACGGTAGTGCCGACCTACCCAGCGGTAGCGCCGACCTACTCAGCGGTAACGCCGACCTACCCAGCGGTAGCGCCGACCTACCCAGCGGTAGCGCCGACCTATCCAACGGTAGCGCCCACCTATCCGGCGGTAGCGCCGACCTACTCAGCGTTATCGCCGAAGTACTCAAGGGTAGCGCCGACCTACTAAAAGGTAGCGCCGACCTACTCAAAGGTAGCGCCGACGTACTCAGAGGTAACGCCGACGTACTCAGCGGTAGCGCCGACCTATCCAGCGGTAGCGCCGACCTACCTAGCGGTAGCGCCGACCTACCCAGCTGTGGCGCCGACCTACCCCGCGGTAGCGCCGACCTACTTAGTGGTGGCGCCGACCTACTTAAAGGTAGCGCTGACCTACTAAAAGGTAGCGCCGACGTACTCAGAGGTAGCGCCGACCTACCCAGCGGTAGCGCCGACCTACCCAGCGGTAGCGCCGACCTACTCAGCTTTAGCGCCGACCTACTCAGCGGTAGCGCCGATCTACTCAAAGGTAGCGCCGACCTACTAAAAGGTAGCGCCGACGTACTCAGCTGTAGCGCCGACCTACTTAGCGGTAGTGCCGACTACCCAGCGGTAGCGCCGACCTACCCAGCGGTAGCGCCGACCTACCCAGCGGTAGCGCGACCTACCCGGCGGTAGCGCCGACCTACCCGGCGGTAGCGCCGACCTACTCAGCGATAGCGCCGACCTACTTAGCGGTGGCGCCGACCTACTCAGAGGTAGCGCCGACCTACTCAGCGGTAGCTTCGACCTACTCCGCTGTAGCGCCGACCTACTTAGCGGTAGTGCCGACTACCCAGCGGTAGCGCCGACCTACCCAGCGGTAGCGCCGATCTACTCAAAGGTAGCGCCGACCTACTAAAAGGTAGCGCCGACGTACTCAGCTGTAGCGCAAACCTACTTAGCGGTAGTGCCGACTACCCAGCGGTAGCGCCGACCTACCCGGCGGTAGCGCCGACTTACTCAGCGATAGCGCCGACCTACTTAGCGGTGGCGCCGACCTACTCAGAGGTAGCGCCGACCTACTCAGCGGTAGCTTCGACCTACCCAGCGGTTGCAACGACCTACCCAGTGGTAGCGCGGACCAACCCAGCGGTAGCGCCGACCTACCCAGCGGTAGCGGCGACCTACTTAGCGGTGGCGCCGACCTACTGAAAGGTAGCGCCGACCTACTAAAAGGTAGCGCCGTCGTACTCAGAGGTAGCGCCGACCTACCCAGCGGTAGCGCCGACTTACCCAGCGGTAGCGCCGACCTACTCAGCGGTAGCGCCGACCTACTTAGCGGTGGAGCCGACCCACTCAAAGGTAGCGCCGAAGTACTAAGCTGTAGCGCTGACCTACTAAGCGGTAGCGCCGACCTACCCAGCGGTAGCGCCGACCTACCCAGCGGTAGCGCCGACCTACTTAGCGGTGGCGCCGACCTACTCAAAGGTAGCGCCGACCTACTCAAAGGCAGTGCCGACGTACTAAGCTGTATTGCCGACCTATTCAGCGGTAGCGCCGACTTACTCAGCGTTAGCGCCGACTTACTCAGCGTTAGCGCCGACCTACTCAGCGGTAGCGCCGACGTACTTATTGGTGGCGCCGACCTACTCAAAGGTAGCGCCGACATACTCAAAGGTAGCGCCGACATACTCAGAGGTAGCGCCGACCTACTCAGAGGTAGCGCCGACGTACTTAGCTGTAGCGCCAACCTACTCAGAGGTAGCGCCGACCTACCCAGCGGTAGCGGCGACCTACCCAGCGGTAGCGGCGACCTACTTAGCGGTGGCGCCGACCTACTGAAAGGTAGCGCCGACCTACTAAAAGGTAGCGCCGTCGTACTCAGAGGTAGCGCCGACCTACCCAGCGGTAGCGCCGACTTACCCAGCGGTAGCGCCGACCTACTCAGCGGTAGCGCCGACCTACTTAGCGGTGGAGCCGACCCACTCAAAGGTAGCGCCGAAGTACTAAGCTGTAGCGCTGACCTACTAAGCGGTAGCGCCGACCTACCCAGCGGTAGCGCCGACCTACCCAGCGGTAGCGCCGACCTACTTAGCGGTGGCGCCGACCTACTCAAAGGTAGCGCCGACCTACTCAAAGGCAGTGCCGACGTACTAAGCTGTATTGCCGACCTATTCAGCGGTAGCGCCGACTTACTCAGCGTTAGCGCCGACTTACTCAGCGTTAGCGCCGACCTACTCAGCGGTAGCGCCGACGTACTTATTGGTGGCGCCGACCTACTCAAAGGTAGCGCCGACATACTCAAAGGTAGCGCCGACATACTCAGAGGTAGCGCCGACCTACTCAGAGGTAGCGCCGACGTACTTAGCTGTAGCGCCAACCTACTCAGAGGTAGCGCCGACCTACCCAGCGGTAGCGGCGACCTACCCAGCGGTAGCGGCGACCTACTTAGCGGTGGCGCCGACCTACTGAAAGGTAGCGCCGACCTACTAAAAGGTAGCGCCGTCGTACTCAGAGGTAGCGCCGACCTACCCAGCGGTAGCGCCGACTTACCCAGCGGTAGCGCCGACCTACTCAGCGGTAGCGCCGACCTACTTAGCGGTGGAGCCGACCCACTCAAAGGTAGCGCCGAAGTACTAAGCTGTAGCGCTGACCTACTAAGCGGTAGCGCCGACCTACCCAGCGGTAGCGCCGACCTACCCAGCGGTAGCGCCGACCTACTTAGCGGTGGCGCCGACCTACTCAAAGGTAGCGCCGACCTACTCAAAGGCAGTGCCGACGTACTAAGCTGTATTGCCGACCTATTCAGCGGTAGCGCCGACTTACTCAGCGTTAGCGCCGACTTACTCAGCGTTAGCGCCGACCTACTCAGCGGTAGCGCCGACGTACTTATTGGTGGCGCCGACCTACTCAAAGGTAGCGCCGACATACTCAAAGGTAGCGCCGACATACTCAGAGGTAGCGCCGACCTACTCAGAGGTAGCGCCGACGTACTTAGCTGTAGCGCCAACCTACTCAGAGGTAGCGCCGACCTACCCAGAGGTAGCGCCGACCTACTCAGCGTTATCGCCAACCTACTCAAAGGTAGCGCCGACATACTCAGAGGTAGCGCCGACCTACTCAAAGGTAGCGCCGACCTACCCAGCGGTAGAGCCGACTTACCCAGCGGTAGCGCCGACCTACTCAGCGGTAGCGCCGACCTACTTAGCAGTGGCGCCGACCTACTAAAAGGCAGTGCCCACGTACTATACTGTAGCGCTGATCTACTTAGCGGTAGCGCCGACCTACCCGGCGGTAGCGCCGACCTTCCCGGCGGTAGCGCCGACCTACTCAGCGATAGCGCCGACCTACTTAGCGGTGGCGCCGACCTACTCAGAGGTAGCGCCGACCTACTCAGCGGTAGCTTCGACCTACCCAGCGGTTGCAACGACCTACCCAGCGGTAGCGCAGACCAACCCAGCGGTAGCGCCGACCTACCCAGCGGTAGCGGCGACCTACTTAGCGGTGGCGCCGACCTACTGAAAGGTAGCGCCGACCTACTAAAAGGTAGCGCCGTCGTACTTAGAGGTAGCGCCGACCTACCCAGCAGTAGCGCCGACTTACCCAGCGGTAGCGCCGACCTACTCAGCGGTAGCGCCGACGTACTTATTGGTGGCGCCGACCTACTCAAAGGTAGCGCCGACATACTCAAAGGTAGCGCCGACATACTCAGAGGTAGCGCCGACCTACTCAGAGGTAGCGCCGACGTACTTAGCTGTAGCGCCAACCTACTCAGAGGTAGCGCCGACCTACCCAGCGGTAGCGGCGACCTACCCAGCGGTAGCGGCGACCTACTTAGCGGTGGCGCCGACCTACTGAAAGGTAGCGCCGACCTACTAAAAGGTAGCGCCGTCGTACTCAGAGGTAGCGCCGACCTACCCAGCGGTAGCGCCGACTTACCCAGCGGTAGCGCCGACCTACTCAGCGGTAGCGCCGACCTACTTAGCGGTGGAGCCGACCCACTCAAAGGTAGCGCCGAAGTACTAAGCTGTAGCGCTGACCTACTAAGCGGTAGCGCCGACCTACCCAGCGGTAGCGCCGACCTACCCAGCGGTAGCGCCGACCTACTTAGCGGTGGCGCCGACCTACTCAAAGGTAGCGCCGACCTACTCAAAGGCAGTGCCGACGTACTAAGCTGTATTGCCGACCTATTCAGCGGTAGCGCCGACTTACTCAGCGTTAGCGCCGACTTACTCAGCGTTAGCGCCGACCTACTCAGCGGTAGCGCCGACGTACTTATTGGTGGCGCCGACCTACTCAAAGGTAGCGCCGACATACTCAAAGGTAGCGCCGACATACTCAGAGGTAGCGCCGACCTACTCAGAGGTAGCGCCGACGTACTTAGCTGTAGCGCCAACCTACTCAGAGGTAGCGCCGACCTACCCAGCGGTAGCGGCGACCTACCCAGCGGTAGCGGCGACCTACTTAGCGGTGGCGCCGACCTACTGAAAGGTAGCGCCGACCTACTAAAAGGTAGCGCCGTCGTACTCAGAGGTAGCGCCGACCTACCCAGCGGTAGCGCCGACTTACCCAGCGGTAGCGCCGACCTACTCAGCGGTAGCGCCGACCTACTTAGCGGTGGAGCCGACCCACTCAAAGGTAGCGCCGAAGTACTAAGCTGTAGCGCTGACCTACTAAGCGGTAGCGCCGACCTACCCAGCGGTAGCGCCGACCTACCCAGCGGTAGCGCCGACCTACTTAGCGGTGGCGCCGACCTACTCAAAGGTAGCGCCGACCTACTCAAAGGCAGTGCCGACGTACTAAGCTGTATTGCCGACCTATTCAGCGGTAGCGCCGACTTACTCAGCGTTAGCGCCGACTTACTCAGCGTTAGCGCCGACCTACTCAGCGGTAGCGCCGACGTACTTATTGGTGGCGCCGACCTACTCAAAGGTAGCGCCGACATACTCAAAGGTAGCGCCGACATACTCAGAGGTAGCGCCGACCTACTCAGAGGTAGCGCCGACGTACTTAGCTGTAGCGCCAACCTACTCAGAGGTAGCGCCGACCTACCCAGCGGTAGCGGCGACCTACCCAGCGGTAGCGGCGACCTACTTAGCGGTGGCGCCGACCTACTGAAAGGTAGCGCCGACCTACTAAAAGGTAGCGCCGTCGTACTCAGAGGTAGCGCCGACCTACCCAGCGGTAGCGCCGACTTACCCAGCGGTAGCGCCGACCTACTCAGCGGTAGCGCCGACCTACTTAGCGGTGGAGCCGACCCACTCAAAGGTAGCGCCGAAGTACTAAGCTGTAGCGCTGACCTACTAAGCGGTAGCGCCGACCTACCCAGCGGTAGCGCCGACCTACCCAGCGGTAGCGCCGACCTACTTAGCGGTGGCGCCGACCTACTCAAAGGTAGCGCCGACCTACTCAAAGGCAGTGCCGACGTACTAAGCTGTATTGCCGACCTATTCAGCGGTAGCGCCGACTTACTCAGCGTTAGCGCCGACTTACTCAGCGTTAGCGCCGACCTACTCAGCGGTAGCGCCGACGTACTTATTGGTGGCGCCGACCTACTCAAAGGTAGCGCCGACATACTCAAAGGTAGCGCCGACATACTCAGAGGTAGCGCCGACCTACTCAGAGGTAGCGCCGACGTACTTAGCTGTAGCGCCAACCTACTCAGAGGTAGCGCCGACCTACCCAGAGGTAGCGCCGACCTACTCAGCGTTATCGCCAACCTACTCAAAGGTAGCGCCGACATACTCAGAGGTAGCGCCGACCTACTCAAAGGTAGCGCCGACCTACCCAGCGGTAGAGCCGACTTACCCAGCGGTAGCGCCGACCTACTCAGCGGTAGCGCCGACCTACTTAGCAGTGGCGCCGACCTACTAAAAGGCAGTGCCCACGTACTATACTGTAGCGCTGATCTACTTAGCGGTAGCGCCGACCTACCCGGCGGTAGCGCCGACCTTCCCGGCGGTAGCGCCGACCTACTCAGCGATAGCGCCGACCTACTTAGCGGTGGCGCCGACCTACTCAGAGGTAGCGCCGACCTACTCAGCGGTAGCTTCGACCTACCCAGCGGTTGCAACGACCTACCCAGCGGTAGCGCAGACCAACCCAGCGGTAGCGCCGACCTACCCAGCGGTAGCGGCGACCTACTTAGCGGTGGCGCCGACCTACTGAAAGGTAGCGCCGACCTACTAAAAGGTAGCGCCGTCGTACTCAGAGGTAGCGCCGACCTACCCAGCAGTAGCGCCGACTTACCCAGCGGTAGCGCCGACCTACTCAGCGGTAGCGCCGACGTACTTATTGGTGGCGCCGACCTACTCAAAGGTAGCGCCGACATACTCAAAGGTAGCGCCGACATACTCAGAGGTAGCGCCGACCTACTCAGAGGTAGTGCCGACCTACCCAGCGGTAGAGCATACTTACCCAGCGGTAGCGCCGACCTACTCAGCGGTAGCGCCGACCTACTTAGCGGTGGCGCCGACCTACTAAAAGGCAGTGCCCACGTACTAAGCTGTAGCACTGATCTACTTAGCGGTAGCGCCGACCTATCCAGCGGTAGTGCTGACCTACCCAGCGGTAGCGCCATCCCACCCAGCGGTAGCGCCGACCTACCCGGCGGTAGCGCCGACCTACCCAGCGGTAGCGCCAACCTACCCAGCGGTAGCGCCGACCTACTTAGCGGTAGCGCCGACCTACTTAAACGTAGCGCTGACGTACTTAGAGGTAGCGCCGACCTACCTGGCGATAGCGCCGACCTACTCAGCGGTAGCACCGACCTACCCAGCGGTAGCGCCGACCTACCCAGCGGTAGCGCCGACCTACTTAGCGGTGGCGCCGACTACTCAAAGGTAGTTCCGACCTACTAAAAGTTAACGCCGACGTACTCAGAGGTAGCGAAGACCTACCAAGCGGTAGCGCCGACCTACCCAGCGGTAGCGCCGACCTACCTAGCGGTAGCGCCGACCTGCCCAGCTGTGGCGCCGAGCTACCCCGCGGTAGCGCCGACCTACTTAGAGGTGGCGCCGACCTACTTAAAGGTAGCGCTGACCTACTAAAAGGTAGCGCCGACGTACTCAGAGGTAGCGCCGACCTACCCAGCGGTAGCGCCGACCTACTCAGCGGTAGCGCCGACCTACTCAGCTTTAGCGCCGACCTACCCAGCGGTAGCGCCGATCTACTCAAAGGTAGCGCCGACCTACTAAAAGGTAGCGCCGACGTACTCAGCTGTAGCGCCGACCTACTTAGCGGTAGTGCCGACTACCCAGCGGTAGCGCCGACCTACCCAGCGGTAGCGCCGACCTACCCAGCGGTAGCGCGACCTACCCGGCGGTAGCGCCGACCTACCCGGCGGTAGCGCCGACCTACTCAGCGATAGCGCCGACCTACTTAGCGGTGGAGCCGACCTACTCAGAGGTAGCGCCGACCTACTCAGCGGTAGCTTCGACCTACTTAGCGGTTGCAACGACCTACCCAGCGGTAGCGCGGACCAACCCAGCGGTAGCGCCGACCTACCCAGCGGTAGTGGCGACCTACTTAGCGGTGGCGCCGACCTACTGAAAGGTAGCGCCGACCTACTAAAAGGTAGCGCCGTCGTACTCAGAGGTAGCGCCGACCTACCCAGCGGTAGCGCCGACTTACCCAGCGGTAGCGCCGACCTACTCAGCGGTAGCGCCGACCTACTTAGCGGTGGAGCCGACCTACTCAAAGGTAGCGCTGACGTACTAAGCTGTAGCGATGACCTACTAAGCAATAGCGCCGACCTACCCAGCGGTAGCGCCGACCTATTTAGCAGTGGCGCCGACCTACTCAAAGGTAGCGCCGACCTACTCAAAGGCAGTGCCGACGTACTAAGCTGTATTGCCGACCTACTCAGCGGTAGCGCCGACTTACTCAGCGTTAGCGCCGACTTACTCAGCGTTAGCGCCGACCTACTCAGCGGTAGCGCCGACGTACTTATTGGTGGCGCCGACCTACTCAAAGGTAGCGCCGACATACTCAAAGGTAGCGCCGACATACTCAGAGGTAGCGCCGACCTACTCAGAGGTAGCGCCGACCTACCCAGCGGTAGAGCCGACTTACCCAGCGGTAGCGCCGACCTACTCAGCGGTAGCGCCGACCTACTTAGCGGTGGCGCCGACCTACTAAAAGGCAGTGCCCACGTACTAAGCTGTAGCGCTGATCTACTTAGCGGTAGCGCCGAACTATCCAGCGGTAGTGCCGACCTACCCAGCGGTAGCGCCATCCTACCCAGCGGTAGCGCCGACCTACCCGGCGGTAGCGCCGACCTACCCAGCGGTAGCGCCAACCTACCCAGCGGTAGCGCCGACCTACTTAGCGGTAGCGCCGACCTACTAAAACGTAGCGCCGACCTACCTGGCGATAGCGCCGACCTACTCAGCGGTAGCACCGACCTACCCAGCGGTAGCGCCGACCTACCCAGCGGTAGCGCCGACCTACTTAGCGGTGGCGCCGACCTACTCAAAGGTAGCGCCGACCTACTAAAAGGTAACGCCTACGTACTTAGAGGTAGCGACGACCTACCCAGCGGTAGCGCCGACCTACCCAGCGGTAGCGCCGACCTACTCAGGGCTAGCGCCGACCTACTTAGCGGTGGCGCCGACATACTCAAAGGTAGCGCCGACCTACTAAAAGGAAGCGCCGACGTACTCAGCGGTAGCGCCGACCTACTTAGCGGTGGCGCTGACCTACTCAAAGGTAGCGCCGACCTACCCAGCGGTAGCGCCGACTTACGCAGCAGTAGCGCCGACCTACTTAGCGGTGGCGCCGACCTACTCAAAGGTAGCGCCGACCTACTAAAAGGTAGCGCCGACGTACTCAGAGGTAGCGCCGACCTACCCAGCGGTAGCACCGACCTACCCAGCGGTAGCGCCGACCTACTCAGCGGTAGCGCCGCCCTACTTAGCGGTGGCGCTGACCTACTCAAAAGTAGCGCCGACCTACCCAGCGGTAGCGCCGACTTACGCAGCAGTAGCGCCGACCTACTTAGCGGTGGCGCCGACCTACTCAAAGGTAGCGCCGACCTACTAAAAGGTAGCGCCGACGTACTCAGAGGTAGCGCCGACCTACCCAGCGGTAGCGCCGACCTACCCAGCGGTATTGCCGACCTACTCAGCGGTAGCGCCGACCTACTTAGCGGTGGCACCGACCTACTCAAAGGTAGCGCCGACCTACTAAAAGGCAGTGCCGACGTACTAAGCTGTATTGCCGACCTACTCAGCGGTAGCGCCGACTTACTCAGCGTTAGCGCCGACTTACTCAGCGTTAGCGCCGACCTACTCAGCGGTAGCGCCGACGTACTTATTGGTGGCGCCGACCTACTCAAAGGTAGCGCCGACATACTCAAAGGTAGCGCCGACATACTCAGAGGTAGCGCGCACCTACTCAGAGGTAGCGCCGACCTACCCAGCGGTAGAGCCGACTTACCCAGCGGTAGCGCCGACCTACTCAGCGGTAGCGCCGACCTACTTAGCGGTGGCGCCGACCTACTAAAAGGCAGTGCCCACGTACTAAGCTGTAGCGCTGACCAACTTAGCGGTAGCGCCGACCTATCCAGCGGTAGTGCTGACCTACCCAGGTGTAGCGCCATCCTACCCAGCGGTAGCGCCAACCTACCCAGCGGTAGCGCCGACCTACTTAGCGGTAGCGCCGACCTACTAAAACGTAGCGCCGACCTACCTGGCGATAGCGCCGACCTACCCAGCGGTTGCAACGACCTACCCAGCGGTAGCGCGGACCAACCCAGCGGTAGCGCCGACCTACCCAGCGGTAGCGGCGACCTACTTAGCGGTGGCGCCGACCTACTGAAAGGTAGCGCCGACCTACTAAAAGGTAGCGCCGTCGTACTCAGAGGTAGCGCCGACCTACCCAGCGGTAGCGCCGACTTACCCAGCGGTAGCGCCGACCTACTCAGCGGTAGCGCCGACCTACTTATTGGTGGCGCCGACCTACTCAAAGGTAGCGCCGACATACTCAAAGGTAGCGCCGACATACTCAGAGGTAGCGCCGACCTACTCAGAGGTAGCGCCGACGTACTTAGCTGTAGCGCCAACCTACTCAGAGGTAGCGCCGACCTACCCAGAGGTAGCGCCGACCTACTCAGCGTTATCGCCAACCTACTCAAAGGTAGCGCCGACATACTCAGAGGTAGCGCCGACCTACTCAAAGGTAGCGCCGACCTACCCAGCGGTAGAGCCGACTTACCCAGCGGTAGCGCCGACCTACTCAGCGGTAGCGCCGACCTACTTAGCAGTGGCGCCGACCTACTAAAAGGCAGTGCCCACGTACTATGCTGTAGCGCTGATCTACTTAGCGGTAGCGCCGACCTACCCGGCGGTAGCGCCGACCTTCCCGGCGGTAGCGCCGACCTACTCAGCGATAGCGCCGACCTACTTAGCGGTGGCGCCGACCTACTCAGAGGTAGCGCCGACCTACTCAGCGGTAGCTTCGACCTACCCAGCGGTTGCAACGACCTACCCAGCGGTAGCGCAGACCAACCTAGCGGTAGCGCCGACCTACCCAGCGGTAGCGGCGACCTACTTAGCGGTGGCGCCGACCTACTGAAAGGTAGCGCCGACCTACTAAAAGGTAGCGCCGTCGTACTCAGAGGTAGCGCCGACCTACCCAGCAGTAGCGCCGACTTACCCAGCGGTAGCGCCGACCTACTCAGCGGTAGCGCCGACGTACTTATTGGTGGCGCCGACCTACTCAAAGGTAGCGCCGACATACTCAAAGGTAGCGCCGACATACTCAGAGGTAGCGCCGACCTACTCAGAGGTAGTGCCGACCTACCCAGCGGTAGAGCATACTTACCCAGCGGTAGCGCCGACCTACTCAGCGGTAGCGCCGACCTACTTAGCGGTGGCGCCGACCTACTAAAAGGCAGTGCCCACGTACTAAGCTGTAGCACTGATCTACTTAGCGGTAGCGCCGACCTATCCAGCGGTAGTGCTGACCTACCCAGCGGTAGCGCCATCCCACCCAGCGGTAGCGCCGACCTACCCGGCGGTAGCGCCGACCTACCCAGCGGTAGCGCCAACCTACCCAGCGGTAGCGCCGACCTACTTAGCGGTAGCGCCGACCTACTTAAACTTAGCGCTGACGTACTTAGAGGTAGCGCCGACCTACCTGGCGATAGCGCCGACCTACTCAGCGGTAGCACCGACCTACCCATCGGTAGCGCCGACCTACCCAGCGGTAGCGCCGACCTACTTAGCGGTGGCGCCGACTACTCAAAGGTAGCGCCGACCTACTAAAAGGTAACGCCGACGTACTCAGAGGTAGCGAAGACCTACCCAGCGGTAGCGCCGACCTACCCAGCGGTAGCGCCGACCTACCTAGCGGTAGCGCCGACCTGCCCAGCTGTGGCGCCGAGCTACCCCGCGGTAGCGCCGACCTACTTAGAGGTGGCGCCGACCTACTTAAAGGTAGCGCTGACCTACTAAAAGGTAGCGCCGACGTACTCAGAGGTAGCGCCGACCTACCCAGCGGTAGCGCCGACCTACCCAGCGGTAGCGCCGACCTACTCAGCTTTAGCGCCGACCTACCCAGCGGTAGCGCCGATCTACTCAAAGGTAGCGCCGACCTACAAAAAGGTAGCGCCGACGTACTCAGCTGTAGCGCCGACCTACTTAGCGGTAGTGCCGACTACCCAGCGGTAGCGCCGACCTACCCAGCCGTAGCGCCGACCTACCCAGCGGTAGCGCGACCTACCCGGCGGTAGCGCCGACCTACCCGGCGGTAGCGCCGACCTACTCAGCGATAGCGCCGACCTACTTAGCGGTGGAGCCGACCTACTCAGAGGTAGCGCCGACCTACTCAGCGGTAGCTTCGACCTACTTAGCGGTTGCAACGACCTACCCAGCGGTAGCGCGGACCAACCCAGCGGTAGCGCCGACCTACCCAGCGGTAGTGGCGACCTACTTAGCGGTGGCGCCGACCTACTGAAAGGTAGCGCCGACCTACTAAAAGGTAGCGCCGTCGTACTCAGAGGTAGCGCCGACCTACCCAGCGGTAGCGCCGACTTACCCAGCGGTAGCGCCGACCTACTCAGCGGTAGCGCCGACCTACTTAGCGGTGGAGCCGACCTACTCAAAGGTAGCGCTGACGTACTAAGCTGTAGCGATGACCTACTAAGCAATAGCGCCGACCTACCCAGCGGTAGCGCCGACCTACTTAGCAGTGGCGCCGACCTACTCAAAGGTAGCGCCGACCTACTCAAAGGCAGTGCCGACGTACTAAGCTGTATTGCCGACCTACTCAGCGGTAGCGCCGACTTACTCAGCGTTAGCGCCGACTTACTCAGCGTTAGCGCCGACCTACTCAGCGGTAGCGCCGACGTACTTATTGGTGGCGCCGACCTACTCAAAGGTAGCGCCGACATACTCAAAGGTAGCGCCGACATACTCAGAGGTAGCGCCGACCTACTCAGAGGTAGCGCCGACCTACCCAGCGGTAGAGCCGACTTACCCAGCGGTAGCGCCGACCTACTCAGCGGTAGCGCCGACCTACTTAGCGGTGGCGCCGACCTACTAAAAGGCAGTGCCCACGTACTAAGCTGTAGCGCTGATCTACTTAGCGGTAGCGCCGAACTATCCAGCGGTAGTGCCGACCTACCCAGCGGTAGCGCCATCCTACCCAGCGGTAGCGCCGACCTACCCGGCGGTAGCGCCGACCTACCCAGCGGTAGCGCCAACCTACCCAGCGGTAGCGCCGACCTACTTAGCGGTAGCGCCGACCTACTAAAACGTAGCGCCGACCTACCTGGCGATAGCGCCGACCTACTCAGCGGTAGCACCGACCTACCCAGCGGTAGCGCCGACCTACCCAGCGTTAGCGCCGACCTACTTGGCGGTGGCGCCGACCTACTCAAAGGTAGCGCCGACCTACTAAAAGGTAACGCCTACGTACTTAGAGGTAGCGACGACCTACCCAGCGGTAGCGCCGACCTACCCAGCGGTAGCGCTGACCTACTCAGCGCTAGCGCCGACCTACTTAGCGGTGGCGCCGACATACTCAAAGGTAGCGCCGACCTACTAAAAGGAAGCGCCGACGTACTCAGCGGTAGCGCCGACCTACTTAGCGGTGGCGCTGACCTACTCAAAGGTAGCGCCGACCTACCCAGCGGTAGCGCCGACTTACGCAGCAGTAGCGCCGACCTACTTAGCGGTGGCGCCGACCTACTCAAAGGTAGCGCCGACCTACTAAAAGGTAGCGCCGACGTACTCAGAGGTAGCGCCGACCTACCCAGCGGTAGCGCCGACCTACCCAGCGGTAGCGCCGACCTACTCAGCGGTAGCGCCGCCCTACTTAGCGGTGGCGCTGACCTACTCAAAAGTAGCGCCGACCTACCCAGCGGTAGCGCCGACTTACGCAGCAGTAGCGCCGACCTACTTAGCGGTGGCGCCGACCTACTCAAAGGTAGCGCCGACCTACTAAAAGGTAGCGCCGACGTACTCAGAGGTAGCTCCGACCTACCCAGCGGTAGCGCCGACCTACCCAGCGGTATCGCCGACCTACTCAGCGGTAGTGCCGACCTACTTAGCGGTGGCACCGACCTACTCAAAGGTAGCGCCGACCTACTAAAAGGCAGTGCCGACGTACTAAGCTGTATTGCCGACCTACTCAGCGGTAGCGCCGACTTACTCAGCGTTAGCGCCGACTTACTCAGCGTTAGCGCCGACCTACTCAGCGGTAGCGCCGACGTACTTATTGGTGGCGCCGACCTACTCAAAGGTAGCGCCGACATACTCAAAGGTAGCGCCGACATACTCAGAGGTAGCGCGCACCTACTCAGAGGTAGCGCCGACCTACCCAGCGGTAGAGCCGACTTACCCAGCGGTAGCGCCGACCTACTCAGCGGTAGCGCCGACCTACTTAGCGGTGGCACCGACCTACTAAAAGGCAGTGCCCACGTACTAAGCTGTAGCGCTGACCAACTTAGCGGTAGCGCCGACCTATCCAGCGGTAGTGCTGACCTACCCAGGTGTAGCGCCATCCTACCCAGCGGTAGCGCCAACCTACCCAGCGGTAGCGCCGACCTACTTAGCGGTAGCGCCGACCTACCCAGCGGTAGCGCCGACTTACGCAGCAGTAGCGCCGACCTACTTAGCGATGGCGCCGACCTACTCAAATGTAGCGCCGACCTACTAAAAGGTAGCGCCGACGTACTCAGAGGTAGCGCCGACCTACCCAGCGGTAGCGCCGACCTACCCAGCGGTAGCGCCGACCTACTCAGCGGTAGCGCCGCCCTACTTAGCGGTGGCGCTGACCTACTCAAAAGTAGCGCCGACCTACCCAGCGGTAGCGCCGACTTACGCAGCAGTAGCGACGACCTACTTAGCGGTGGCGCCGACCTACTCAAAGGTAGCGCCGACCTACTAAAAGGTAGCGCCGACGTACTCAGAGGTAGCTCCGACCTACCCAGCGGTAGCGCCGACCTACCCAGCGGTATCGCCGACCTACTCAGCGGTAGTGCCGACCTACTTAGCGGTGGCACCGACCTACTCAAAGGTAGCGCCGACCTACTAAAAGGCAGTGCCGACGTACTAAGCTGTATTGCCGACCTACTCAGCGGTAGCGCCGACTTACTCAGCGTTAGCGCCGACTTACTCAGCGTTAGCGCCAACCTACTCAGCGGTAGCGCCGACGTACTTATTGGTGGCGCCGACCTACTCAAAGGTAGCGCCGACATACTCAAAGGTAGCGCCGACATACTCAGAGGTAGCGCGCACCTACTCAGAGGTAGCGCCGACCTACCCAGCGGTAGAGCCGACTTACCCAGCGGTAGCGCCGACCTACTCAGCGGTAGCGCCGACCTACTTAGCGGTGGCACCGACCTACTAAAAGGCAGTGCCCACGTACTAAGCTGTAGCGCTGACCAACTTAGCGGTAGCGCCGACCTATCCAGCGGTAGTGCTGACCTACCCAGGTGTAGCGCCATCCTACCCAGCGGTAGCGCCAACCTACCCAGCGGTAGCGCCGACCTACTTAGCGGTAGCGCCGACCTACTAAAACGTAGCGCCGACCTACCTGGCGATAGCGCCGACCTACCAAGCGGTTGCAACGACCTACCCAGCGGTAGCGCGGACCAACCCAGCGGTAGCGCCGACCTACCCAGCGGTAGCGGCGACCTACTTAGCGGTGGCGCCGACCTACTGAAAGGTAGCGCCGACCTACTAAAAGGTAGCGCCGTCGTACTCAGAGGTAGCGCCGACCTACCCAGCGGTAGCGCCGATTTACCCAGCGGTAGCGCCGACCTACTCAGCGGTAGCGCCGACCTACTTAGCGGTGGAGCCGACCTACTCAAAGGTAGCGCCGACGTACTAAGCTGTAGCGCTGACCTACTAAGCGGTAGCGCCGACCTACCCGGCGGTAGCGCCGACCTACCCAGCGGTAGCGCCGACCTACGTAGCGGAGGCGCCGACCTACTCAAAGGTAGCGCCGACCTACTCAAAGGCAGTGCCGACGTACTAAGCTGTATTGCCGACCTACTCAGCGGTAGCGCCGACTTACTCAGCGTTAGCGCCGACTTACTCAGCGTTAGCGCCGACCTACTCAGCGGTAGCGCCGACGTACTTATTGGTGGCGCCGACCTACTCAAAGGTAGCGCCGACATACTCAAAGGTAGCGCCGACATACTCAGAGGTAGCGCCGACCTACTCAGAGGTAGCGCCGACCTACCCAGCGGTAGAGCCGACTTACCCAGCGGTAGCGCCGACCTACTCAGCGGTAGCGCTGACCTACTTAGCGGTGGCGCCGACCTACTAAAAGGCAGTGCCCACGTACTAAGCTGTAGCGCTGATCTACTTAGCGGTAGCGCCGACCTATCCAGCGGTAGTACCGACCTACCCAGCGGTAGCGCCATCCTACCCAGCGGTAGCGCCGACCTACCCGGCGGTAGCGCCGACCTACCCAGCGGTAGCGCCAACCTACCCAGCGGTAGCGCCGACCTACTTAGCGGTAGCGCCGACCTACTAAAACGTAGCGCCGACCTACCTGGCGATAGCACCGACCTACCCAGCGGTAGCGCCGACCTACCCAGCGGTAGCGCCGACCTACTTAGCGGTGGCGCCGACCTACTCAAAGGTAGCGCCGACCTACTAAAAGGTAACGCCGACGTACTCAGAGGTAGCGACGACCAACCCAGCGGTAGCGCCGACCTACCCAGCGGTTGCGCCGACCTACTCAGCGGTAGCGCCGACCTACTTAGCGGTGGCGCCGACATACTCAAAGGTAGCGCCGACCTACTAAAAGGTAGCGCCGACGTACTCAACTGTAGCGCACACCTACCCAGCGGTAGCGCCGACCTACTCAGCGGTAGCGCCGACCTACTTAGCGGTGGCGCTGACCTACTCAAAGGTAGCGCCGACCTACCCAGCGGTAGCGCCGACTTACGCAGCAGTAGCGCCGACCTACTTAGCGGTGGCGCCGACCTACTCAAAGGTAGCGCCGACCTACTAAAAGGTAGCGCCGACGTACTCAGAGGTAGCGCCGACCTACCCAGCGGTAGCGCCGACCTACCCAGCGGTAGCGACGACCTACTCAGCGGTAGCGCCGTCCTACTTAGCGGTGGCGCTGACCTACTCAAAAGTAGCGCCGACCTACTCAGCGGTAGCGCCGACTTACGCAGCAGTAGCGCCGACCTACTTAGCGGTGGCGCCGACCTATTCAAAGGTAGCGCCGACCTACTAAAAGGTAGCGCCGACGTATTCAGAGGTAGCGCCGACCTACCCAGCGGTAGCGCCGACCTACCCAGCGGTATCGCCGACCTACTCAGCGGTAGCGCCGACCTACTTAGCGGTGGCGCCGACCTACTCAAAGGTAGCGCCGACCTACTAAAAGGCAGTGCCGATGTACTAAGCTGTATTGCCGACCTACTCAGCCGTAGCGCCGACTTACTCAGCGTTAGCGCCGACTTACTCAGCGTTAGCGCCGACCTACTCAGCGGTAGCGCCGACGTACTTATTGGTGGCGCCGACCTACTCAAAGGTAGCGCCGACATACTCAAAGGTAGCGCCGACATACTCAGAGGTAGCGCGGACCTACTCAGAGGTAGCGCCGACCTACCCAGCGGTAGAGCCGACTTACCCAGCGGTAGCGCCGACCTACTCAGCGGTAGCGCCGACCTACTTAGCGGTGGCGCCGACCTACTAAAAGGCAGTGCCCACGTACTAAGCTGTAACGCTGACCTACTTAGCGGTAGCGCCGACCTATCCAGCGGTAGTGCCGACCTACCCAGCGGTAGCGCCATCCTACCCAGCGGTTGCGCCGACCTACCCGGCGGTAGCGCCGACCTTCCCAGCGGTAGCGCCGACCTACCCAGCGGTAGCGCCGACCTACTTAGCGGTAGCGCCGACCTACTAAAACGTAGCGCCGACGTACTTAGAGATAGCGCCTACCTACCTGGCGGTAGCGCCGACCTACTCACCGTTATCGCCGACCTACTCAGCGGTAGCGCCGACCTACCCAGCGGTAGCGCCGACCTACCCAGCGGTAGCGCCGACCTACTTAGCGGTGGCGCCGACCTACTCAAAGGTAGCGCCGACCTACTAAAAGGTAACGCCGACGTACTCAGAGGTAGCGAAGACCTACCCAGCGGTAGCGCCGACCTACCCAGCGGTAGCGTCGACCTACTCAGCGGTAGTGCCGACCTACTTAGCGGTGGCGCCGACCTTCTCAAAGGTAGCGCCGACCTACTAAAAGGTAGCGCCGACGTACTCAACTGTAGCGCACACCTACCCAGCGGTAGCGCCGACCTACTCTGCGGTAGCGCCGACCTACTTAGCGGTGGCGCTGACCTACTCAAAGGTAGCGCCGACCTACCCAGCGGTAGCGCCGACTTACGCAGCAGTAGCGCCGACCTACTTAGCGGTGGCGCCGACCTACTCAAAGGTAGCGCCGACCTACTAAAAGGTAGCGCCGACGTACTCAGAGGTAGCGCCGACCTACCCAGCTGTAGCGCCGACCTACCCAGCGGTAGCGCGGACCTACTCAGCGGTAGCGCCGACCTACTCAGCGGTGGCGCTGACCTACTCAAAGGTAGCGCCGACCTACCCAGCGGTAGCGCCGACTTACGCAGCAGTAGCGCCGACCTACTTAGCGGTGGCGCTGACCTACTCAAAGGTAGCGCCGACCTACTAAAAGGTAGCGCCGACGTACTCAGAGGTAGCGCCGACCTACCCAGCGGTAGCGCCGACCTACCCAGCGGTAGCGCCGACCTACTAAGCGGTAGCGCCGACCTACTTAGCGGTGGCGCTGACCTACTCAAAGGTAGCGCCGACCTATCCAGCGGTAGTGCCGACCTACCCAGCGGTAGCGCCATCCTACCCAGCGGTAGCGCCGACCTACCCGGCAGTAGCGCCGACCTACCCAGCGGTAGCGCCGACCTACCCAGCGGTAGCACCGACCTACTTAGCAGTAGCGCCGACCTACTAAAACGTAGCGCCGACGTACTTAGAGTTAGCGCCGACCTACCTGTCGGTAGCGCCGACCTACTCACCATTATCGCCGACCTACTCAGCGGTAGCGCCGACCTACCCAGCGGTAGCGCCGACCTACCCAGCGGTAGCGCCGACCTACTTAGCGGTGGCGCCGACCTACTCAAAGGTAGCGCCGACCTACTAAAAGGTAACGCCGACGTACTCAGAGGTAGCGAAGACCTACCCAGCGGTAGCGCCGACCTACCCAGCGGAAGCGCCGACCTACTCAGCGGTAGCGCCGACCTACTTAGCGGTGGCGCCGACCTTCTCAAAGGTAGCGCCGACCTACTAAAAGGTAGCGCCGACGTACTCAACTGTAGCGCCGACCTACCCAGCGGTAGCGCCGACCTACCCAGCGGTAGCGTTGACCTACTTAGCGGTAGCACCGACCTACTAAAACGTAGCGCCGACGTACTTAGAGGTAGCGCCGACCTACCTGGCGGTAGCGCCGACCTACTCACCGTTATCGCCGACCAACTCAGCGGTAGCGCCGACCTACCCAGCGGTAGCGCCGACCTAGCCAGCGGTAGCGCCGACCTACTTAGCGGTGGCGCCGACCTACTCAAAGGTAGCGCCGACCTACTAAAAGGTAACGCCGACGTACTCAGAGGTAGCGCACACCTACCCAGCGGTAGCACCGACCTACTCAGCGGTAGCGCCGACCTACCCAGCTGTAGCGCCGACTTACGCAGCAGTAGCGCCGACCTACTTAGCGGTGGCGCCGACCTACTCAAAGGTAGCGCCGACCTACTAAAAGGTAGCGCCGACGTACTCAGAGGTAGCGCCGACCTACCCAGCTGTAGCGCCGACCTACCTAGCGGTAGCGCGGACCTAATCAGCGGTAGCACCGACCTACTTAGCGGTTGCGCTTACCTACTCAAAGGTAGCGCCGACCTACCCAGCGGTAGCGCCGACTTACGCAGCAGTAGCGCCGACCTACTTAGCGGTGGCGCTGACCTACTCAAAGGTAGCGCCGACCTACTCAGCGGTAGCGCCGACCTACTCAGCGGTAGCGCCGACCTACTCAGAGGTAGCGACGACCTACCCAGCGGTAGCGCCGACCTACCCCGCGGTAGCGCCGACCTACTTAGAGGTGGCGCCGACCTACTTAAAGGTAGCGCCGACCTACTAAAAAATAGCGCCGACGTACTCAGAGGTAGCGCCGACCTACCCAGCGGTAGCGCCGACCTACCCAGCGGTAGCGCCGACCTACTCAACTTTAGCTCCGACCGACCCAGCGGTAGCGCCGACCTACCCAGCGGTAGCACCGATCTACTCAGGGGTAGCGCCAACCTACTCAGCGGTAGCGCCGACCTACTTAGCGGTGGCGCCAACCTACTCAAAGGTAGTGCCGACCTACTAAAAGGCAGTGCCGACGTACTAGGCTGGAGCGCTGACCTACTTAGCGGTAGCGCCGACCTATCCAGCGGTAGCGCCGACCTACCCAGCGGTAGCGCCGATCTACTCAAAGGTAGCGCCGACCTACTAAAAGGTAGCGCCGACGTACTCAGCTGTAGCGCCGACCTACTTAGCGGTAGTGCCGACTACCCAGCGGTAGCGCCGACCTACCCAGCGGTAGCGCCGACCTATTCAGCGGTAGCGCGACCTACCCGGCGGTAGCGCCGACCTACCCGGCGGTAGCGCCGACCTACTCAGCGATAGCGCCGACCTACTTAGCGGTGGCGCCGACCTAGTCAAAGGAAGCGCCGACCTACTAAAAGGTAGCGCCGACGTACTCAGATGTAGCGCCGACCTACTCAGCGGTAGCTTCGACCTACCCAGCGGTTGCAACGACCTACCCAGCAGTAGCGCGGACCAACCCAGCGGTAGCGCCGACCTACCCAGCGGTAGCGGCGACCTACTTAGCGGTGGCGCCGACCTACTCAAAGGTAGCGCCGACCTACTAAAAGGCAGTGCCGACGTACTAAGCTGTATTGCCGACCTACTCAGCGGTAGCGCCGACCTACTCAGCGGTAGCGCCGTCCTACTTAGCGGTGGCGCTGACCTACTCAAAAGTAGCGCCGACCTACCCAGCGGTAGCGCCGACTTACGCAGCAGTAGCGCCGACCTACTTAGCGGTGGCGCCGACCTACTCAAAGGTAGCGCCGACCTACTAAAAGGTAGCGCCGACGTACTCAGAGGTAGCGCCGACCTACCCAGCGGTAGCGCCGACCTACCCAGCGGTATCGCCGACCTACTCAGCGGTAGCGCCGACCTACTTAGCGGTGGCGCCGACCTACTCAAAGGTAGCGCCGACCTACTAAAAGGCAGTGCCGACGTACTAAGCTGTATTGCCAACCTACTCAGCGGTAGCGCCGACTTACTCAGCGTTAGCGCCGACTTACTCAGCGATAGCGCCGACCTACTCAGCGGTAGTGCCAAAGTACTTATTGGTGGCGCCAACCTACTCAGAGGTAGCGCTGACCTACTTAGCGGTAGCGCCGACCTATCCAGCGGTAGTGCCGACCTACCCAGCGGTAGCGCCATCCTACCCAGCGGTAGCGCCGACCTACTTAGCGGTGGCGCCGACCTACTCAAAGGTAGCGCCGACCTACTAAAAGGTAACGCCGACGTACTCAGAGGTAGCGAAGACCTACCCAGCGGTAGCGCCGACCTACCCAGCGGTAGCGCCGACCTACTCAGCGGTAGCGCCGACCTACTTAGCGGTGGCGCCGACCTTCTCAAAGGTAGCGCCGACCTACTAAAAGGTAGCGCCGACGTACTCAACTGTAGCGCACACCTACCCAGCGGTAGCGCCGACCTACTCAGCGGTAGTGCCGACTTACTAAGCTGTATTGCCGACCTACTCAGCGGTAGCGCCGACCTACTCAGCGGTAGCGCCGTCCTACTTAGCGGTGGCGCTGACCTACTCAAAAGTAGCGCCGACCTACCCAGCGGTAGCGCCGACTTACGCAGCAGTAGCGCCGACCTACTTAGCGGTGGCGCCGACCTACTCAAAGGTAGCGCTGACCTACTTAGCGGTAGCGCCGACCTATCCAGCGGTAGCGCCGACCTACCCAGCGGTAGCGCCGATCTACTCAAAGGTAGCGCCGACCTACTAAAAGGTAGCGCCGACGTACTCAGCTGTAGCGCCGACCTACTTAGCGGTAGTGCCGACTACCCAGCGGTAGCGCCGACCTACCCAGCGGTAGCGCCGACCTACCCAGCGGTAGCGCGACCTACCCGGCGGTAGCGCCGACCTACCCGGCGGTAGCGCCGACCTACTCAGCGATAGCGCCGACCTACTTAGCGGTGGCGCCGACCTAGTCAAAGGAAGCGCCGACCTACTAAAAGGTAGCGCCGACGTACTCAGATTTAGCGGCGACCTACTCAGCAGTAGCTTCGACCTACCCAGCGGTTGCAACGACCTACCCAGCGGTAGCGCGGACCAACCCAGCGGTAGCGCCGACCTACCCAGCGGTAGCGGCGACCTACTTAGCGGTGGCGCCGACCTACTCAAAGGTAGCGCCGACCTACTAAAAGGCAGTGCCGACGTACTAAGCTGTATTGCCGACCTACTCAGCGGTAGCGCCGACCTACTCAGCGGTAGCGCCGTCCTACTTAGCGGTGGCGCCGACCTACTCAGCGGTAGCGCCGTCCTACTTAGCGGTAGCGCCGACATACTCAAAGGTAGCGCCGACATACTCAGAGGTAGCGCGCACCTACTCAGAGGTAGCGCCGACCTACCCAGCGGTAGAGCCGACTTACCCAGCGGTAGCGCCGACCTACTCAGCGGTAGCGCCGACCTACTTAGCGGTGGCACCGACCTACTAAAAGGCAGTGCCCACGTACTAAGCTGTAGCGCTGACCAACTTAGCGGTAGCGCCGACCTATCCAGCGGTAGTGCTGACCTACCCAGGTGTAGCGCCATCCTACCCAGCGGTAGCGCCAACCTACCCAGCGGTAGCGCCGACCTACTTAGCGGTAGCGCCGACCTACTAAAACGTAGCGCCGACCTACCTGGCGATAGCGCCGACCTACCAAGCGGTTGCAACGACCTACCCAGCGGTAGCGCGGACCAACCCAGCGGTAGCGCCGACCTACCCAGCGGTAGCGGCGACCTACTTAGCGGTGGCGCCGACCTACTGAAAGGTAGCGCCGACCTACTAAAAGGTAGCGCCGTCGTACTCAGAGGTAGCGCCGACCTACCCAGCGGTAGCGCCGATTTACCCAGCGGTAGCGCCGACCTACTCAGCGGTAGCGCCGACCTACTTAGCGGTGGAGCCGACCTACTCAAAGGTAGCGCCGACGTACTAAGCTGTAGCGCTGACCTACTAAGCGGTAGCGCCGACCTACCCGGCGGTAGCGCCGACCTACCCAGCGGTAGCGCCGACCTACGTAGCGGAGGCGCCGACCTACTCAAAGGTAGCGCCGACCTACTCAAAGGCAGTGCCGACGTACTAAGCTGTATTGCCGACCTACTCAGCGGTAGCGCCGACTTACTCAGCGTTAGCGCCGACTTACTCAGCGTTAGCGCCGACCTACTCAGCGGTAGCGCCGACGTACTTATTGGTGGCGCCGACCTACTCAAAGGTAGCGCCGACATACTCAAAGGTAGCGCCGACATACTCAGAGGTAGCGCCGACCTACTCAGAGGTAGCGCCGACCTACCCAGCGGTAGAGCCGACTTACCCAGCGGTAGCGCCGACCTACTCAGCGGTAGCGCTGACCTACTTAGCGGTGGCGCCGACCTACTAAAAGGCAGTGCCCACGTACTAAGCTGTAGCGCTGATCTACTTAGCGGTAGCGCCGACCTATCCAGCGGTAGTACCGACCTACCCAGCGGTAGCGCCATCCTACCCAGCGGTAGCGCCGACCTACCCGGCGGTAGCGCCGACCTACCCAGCGGTAGCGCCAACCTACCCAGCGGTAGCGCCGACCTACTTAGCGGTAGCGCCGACCTACTAAAACGTAGCGCCGACCTACCTGGCGATAGCACCGACCTACCCAGCGGTAGCGCCGACCTACCCAGCGGTAGCGCCGACCTACTTAGCGGTGGCGCCGACCTACTCAAAGGTAGCGCCGACCTACTAAAAGGTAACGCCGACGTACTCAGAGGTAGCGACGACCAACCCAGCGGTAGCGCCGACCTACCCAGCGGTTGCGCCGACCTACTCAGCGGTAGCGCCGACCTACTTAGCGGTGGCGCCGACATACTCAAAGGTAGCGCCGACCTACTAAAAGGTAGCGCCGACGTACTCAACTGTAGCGCACACCTACCCAGCGGTAGCGCCGACCTACTCAGCGGTAGCGCCGACCTACTTAGCGGTGGCGCTGACCTACTCAAAGGTAGCGCCGACCTACCCAGCGGTAGCGCCGACTTACGCAGCAGTAGCGCCGACCTACTTAGCGGTGGCGCCGACCTACTCAAAGGTAGCGCCGACCTACTAAAAGGTAGCGCCGACGTACTCAGAGGTAGCGCCGACCTACCCAGCGGTAGCGCCGACCTACCCAGCGGTAGCGACGACCTACTCAGCGGTAGCGCCGTCCTACTTAGCGGTGGCGCTGACCTACTCAAAAGTAGCGCCGACCTACTCAGCGGTAGCGCCGACTTACGCAGCAGTAGCGCCGACCTACTTAGCGGTGGCGCCGACCTATTCAAAGGTAGCGCCGACCTACTAAAAGGTAGCGCCGACGTATTCAGAGGTAGCGCCGACCTACCCAGCGGTAGCGCCGACCTACCCAGCGGTATCGCCGACCTACTCAGCGGTAGCGCCGACCTACTTAGCGGTGGCGCCGACCTACTCAAAGGTAGCGCCGACCTACTAAAAGGCAGTGCCGATGTACTAAGCTGTATTGCCGACCTACTCAGCCGTAGCGCCGACTTACTCAGCGTTAGCGCCGACTTACTCAGCGTTAGCGCCGACCTACTCAGCGGTAGCGCCGACGTACTTATTGGTGGCGCCGACCTACTCAAAGGTAGCGCCGACATACTCAAAGGTAGCGCCGACATACTCAGAGGTAGCGCGGACCTACTCAGAGGTAGCGCCGACCTACCCAGCGGTAGAGCCGACTTACCCAGCGGTAGCGCCGACCTACTCAGCGGTAGCGCCGACCTACTTAGCGGTGGCGCCGACCTACTAAAAGGCAGTGCCCACGTACTAAGCTGTAACGCTGACCTACTTAGCGGTAGCGCCGACCTATCCAGCGGTAGTGCCGACCTACCCAGCGGTAGCGCCATCCTACCCAGCGGTTGCGCCGACCTACCCGGCGGTAGCGCCGACCTTCCCAGCGGTAGCGCCGACCTACCCAGCGGTAGCGCCGACCTACTTAGCGGTAGCGCCGACCTACTAAAACGTAGCGCCGACGTACTTAGAGATAGCGCCTACCTACCTGGCGGTAGCGCCGACCTACTCACCGTTATCGCCGACCTACTCAGCGGTAGCGCCGACCTACCCAGCGGTAGCGCCGACCTACCCAGCGGTAGCGCCGACCTACTTAGCGGTGGCGCCGACCTACTCAAAGGTAGCGCCGACCTACTAAAAGGTAACGCCGACGTACTCAGAGGTAGCGAAGACCTACCCAGCGGTAGCGCCGACCTACCCAGCGGTAGCGTCGACCTACTCAGCGGTAGTGCCGACCTACTTAGCGGTGGCGCCGACCTTCTCAAAGGTAGCGCCGACCTACTAAAAGGTAGCGCCGACGTACTCAACTGTAGCGCACACCTACCCAGCGGTAGCGCCGACCTACTCAGCGGTAGCGCCGACCTACTTAGCGGTGGCGCTGACCTACTCAAAGGTAGCGCCGACCTACCCAGCGGTAGCGCCGACTTACGCAGCAGTAGCGCCGACCTACTTAGCGGTGGCGCCGACCTACTCAAAGGTAGCGCCGACCTACTAAAAGGTAGCGCCGACGTACTCAGAGGTAGCGCCGACCTACCCAGCTGTAGCGCCGACCTACCCAGCGGTAGCGCGGACCTACTCAGCGGTAGCGCCGACCTACTCAGCGGTGGCGCTGACCTACTCAAAGGTAGCGCCGACCTACCCAGCGGTAGCGCCGACTTACGCAGCAGTAGCGCCGACCTACTTAGCGGTGGCGCTGACCTACTCAAAGGTAGCGCCGACCTACTAAAAGGTAGCGCCGACGTACTCAGAGGTAGCGCCGACCTACCCAGCGGTAGCGCCGACCTACCCAGCGGTAGCGCCGACCTACTAAGCGGTAGCGCCGACCTACTTAGCGGTGGCGCTGACCTACTCAAAGGTAGCGCCGACCTATCCAGCGGTAGTGCCGACCTACCCAGCGGTAGCGCCATCCTACCCAGCGGTAGCGCCGACCTACCCGGCAGTAGCGCCGACCTACCCAGCGGTAGCGCCGACCTACCCAGCGGTAGCACCGACCTACTTAGCAGTAGCGCCGACCTACTAAAACGTAGCGCCGACGTACTTAGAGTTAGCGCCGACCTACCTGTCGGTAGCGCCGACCTACTCACCATTATCGCCGACCTACTCAGCGGTAGCGCCGACCTACCCAGCGGTAGCGCCGACCTACCCAGCGGTAGCGCCGACCTACTTAGCGGTGGCGCCGACCTACTCAAAGGTAGCGCCGACCTACTAAAAGGTAACGCCGACGTACTCAGAGGTAGCGAAGACCTACCCAGCGGTAGCGCCGACCTACCCAGCGGAAGCGCCGACCTACTCAGCGGTAGCGCCGACCTACTTAGCGGTGGCGCCGACCTTCTCAAAGGTAGCGCCGACCTACTAAAAGGTAGCGCCGACGTACTCAACTGTAGCGCCGACCTACCCAGCGGTAGCGCCGACCTACCCAGCGGTAGCGTTGACCTACTTAGCGGTAGCACCGACCTACTAAAACGTAGCGCCGACGTACTTAGAGGTAGCGCCGACCTACCTGGCGGTAGCGCCGACCTACTCACCGTTATCGCCGACCAACTCAGCGGTAGCGCCGACCTACCCAGCGGTAGCGCCGACCTAGCCAGCGGTAGCGCCGACCTACTTAGCGGTGGCGCCGACCTACTCAAAGGTAGCGCCGACCTACTAAAAGGTAACGCCGACGTACTCAGAGGTAGCGCACACCTACCCAGCGGTAGCACCGACCTACTCAGCGGTAGCGCCGACCTACCCAGCTGTAGCGCCGACTTACGCAGCAGTAGCGCCGACCTACTTAGCGGTGGCGCCGACCTACTCAAAGGTAGCGCCGACCTACTAAAAGGTAGCGCCGACGTACTCAGAGGTAGCGCCGACCTACCCAGCTGTAGCGCCGACCTACCTAGCGGTAGCGCGGGCCTAATCAGCGGTAGCACCGACCTACTTAGCGGTTGCGCTTACCTACTCAAAGGTAGCGCCGACCTACCCAGCGGTAGCGCCGACTTACGCAGCAGTAGCGCCGACCTACTTAGCGGTGGCGCTGACCTACTCAAAGGTAGCGCCGACCTACTCAGCGGTAGCGCCGACCTACTCAGCGGTAGCGCCGACCTACTCAGAGGTAGCGACGACCTACCCAGCGGTAGCGCCGACCTACCCCGCGGTAGCGCCGACCTACTTAGAGGTGGCGCCGACCTACTTAAAGGTAGCGCCGACCTACTAAAAAATAGCGCCGACGTACTCAGAGGTAGCGCCGACCTACCCAGCGGTAGCGCCGACCTACCCAGCGGTAGCGCCGACCTACTCAACTTTAGCTCCGACCGACCCAGCGGTAGCGCCGACCTACCCAGCGGTAGCACCGATCTACTCAGGGGTAGCGCCAACCTACTCAGCGGTAGCGCCGACCTACTTAGCGGTGGCGCCAACCTACTCAAAGGTAGTGCCGACCTACTAAAAGGCAGTGCCGACGTACTAGGCTGGAGCGCTGACCTACTTAGCGGTAGCGCCGACCTATCCAGCGGTAGCGCCGACCTACCCAGCGGTAGCGCCGATCTACTCAAAGGTAGCGCCGACCTACTAAAAGGTAGCGCCGACGTACTCAGCTGTAGCGCCGACCTACTTAGCGGTAGTGCCGACTACCCAGCGGTAGCGCCGACCTACCCAGCGGTAGCGCCGACCTATTCAGCGGTAGCGCGACCTACCCGGCGGTAGCGCCGACCTACCCGGCGGTAGCGCCGACCTACTCAGCGATAGCGCCGACCTACTTAGCGGTGGCGCCGACCTAGTCAAAGGAAGCGCCGACCTACTAAAAGGTAGCGCCGACGTACTCAGATGTAGCGCCGACCTACTCAGCGGTAGCTTCGACCTACCCAGCGGTTGCAACGACCTACCCAGCAGTAGCGCGGACCAACCCAGCGGTAGCGCCGACCTACCCAGCGGTAGCGGCGACCTACTTAGCGGTGGCGCCGACCTACTCAAAGGTAGCGCCGACCTACTAAAAGGCAGTGCCGACGTACTAAGCTGTATTGCCGACCTACTCAGCGGTAGCGCCGACCTACTCAGCGGTAGCGCCGTCCTACTTAGCGGTGGCGCTGACCTACTCAAAAGTAGCGCCGACCTACCCAGCGGTAGCGCCGACTTACGCAGCAGTAGCGCCGACCTACTTAGCGGTGGCGCCGACCTACTCAAAGGTAGCGCCGACCTACTAAAAGGTAGCGCCGACGTACTCAGAGGTAGCGCCGACCTACCCAGCGGTAGCGCCGACCTACCCAGCGGTATCGCCGACCTACTCAGCGGTAGCGCCGACCTACTTAGCGGTGGCGCCGACCTACTCAAAGGTAGCGCCGACCTACTAAAAGGCAGTGCCGACGTACTAAGCTGTATTGCCAACCTACTCAGCGGTAGCGCCGACTTACTCAGCGTTAGCGCCGACTTACTCAGCGATAGCGCCGACCTACTCAGCGGTAGTGCCAAAGTACTTATTGGTGGCGCCAACCTACTCAGAGGTAGCGCTGACCTACTTAGCGGTA
Source organism: Anisus vortex (assembly GCA_949126835.1). NCBI lineage: Eukaryota > Metazoa > Mollusca > Gastropoda > Planorbidae > Anisus > Anisus vortex. Next base: position 45,296,054 of record OX421499.1, on the reverse strand, counting down.
GCGCCGACCTATCCAGCGGTAGTGCCGACCTACCCAGCGGTAGCGCCATCCTACCCAGCGGTAGCGCCGACCTACTTAGCGGTGGCGCCGACCTACTCAAAGGTAGCGCCGACCTACTAAAAGGTAACGCCGACGTACTCAGAGGTAGCGAAGACCTACCCAGCGGTAGCGCCGACCTACCCAGCGGTAGCGCCGACCTACTCAGCGGTAGCGCCGACCTACTTAGCGGTGGCGCCGACCTTCTCAAAGGTAGCGCCGACCTACTAAAAGGTAGCGCCGACGTACTCAACTGTAGCGCACACCTACCCAGCGGTAGCGCCGACCTACTCAGCGGTAGTGCCGACTTACTAAGCTGTATTGCCGACCTACTCAGCGGTAGCGCCGACCTACTCAGCGGTAGCGCCGTCCTACTTAGCGGTGGCGCTGACCTACTCAAAAGTAGCGCCGACCTACCCAGCGGTAGCGCCGACTTACGCAGCAGTAGCGCCGACCTACTTAGCGGTGGCGCCGACCTACTCAAAGGTAGCGCTGACCTACTTAGCGGTAGCGCCGACCTATCCAGCGGTAGCGCCGACCTACCCAGCGGTAGCGCCGATCTACTCAAAGGTAGCGCCGACCTACTAAAAGGTAGCGCCGACGTACTCAGCTGTAGCGCCGACCTACTTAGCGGTAGTGCCGACTACCCAGCGGTAGCGCCGACCTACCCAGCGGTAGCGCCGACCTACCCAGCGGTAGCGCGACCTACCCGGCGGTAGCGCCGACCTACCCGGCGGTAGCGCCGACCTACTCAGCGATAGCGCCGACCTACTTAGCGGTGGCGCCGACCTAGTCAAAGTAAGCGCCGACCTACTAAAAGGTAGCGCCGACGTACTCAGATTTAGCGGCGACCTACTCAGCAGTAGCTTCGACCTACCCAGCGGTTGCAACGACCTACCCAGCGGTAGCGCGGACCAACCCAGCGGTAGCGCCGACCTACCCAGCGGTAGCGGCGACCTACTTAGCGGTGGCGCCGACCTACTCAAAGGTAGCGCCGACCTACTAAAAGGCAGTGCCGACGTACTAAGCTGTATTGCCGACCTACTCAGCGGTAGCGCCGACCTACTCAGCGGTAGCGCCGTCCTACTTAGCGGTGGCGCTGACCTACTCAAAAGTAGCGCCGACCTACCCAGCGGTAGCGCCGACTTACGCAGCAGTAGCGCCGACCTACTTAGCGGTGGCGCCGACCTACTCAAAGGTAGCGCCGACCTACTAAAAGGTAGCGCCGACGTACTCAGAGGTAGCGCCGACCTACCCAGCGGTAGCGCCGACCTACCCAGCGGTATCGCCAACCTACTCAGCGGTAGCGCCGACCTACCCAGCGGTAGCGCCGACCTACTTAGCGGTGGCGCCGACCTACTAAAAGGCAGTGCCCACGTACTAAGCTGTAGCGCTGACCTACTTAGCGGTAGCGCCGACCTATCCAGCGGTAGTGCCGACCTACCCAGCGGTAGCGCCATCCTACCCAGCGGTAGCGCCGACCTACCCGGCAGTAGCGCCGACCTTCCCAGCGGTAGCGCCGACCTACCCAGCGGTAGCACCGACCTACTTAGCGGTAGCGCCGACCTACTAAAACGTAGCGCCGACGTACTTAGAGTTAGCGCCGACATACCTGTCGGTAGCGCCGACCTACTCACCATTATCGCCGACCTACTCAGCGGTAGCGCCGACCTACCCAGCGGTAGCGCCGACCTACCCAGCGGTAGCGCCGACCTACTTAGCGGTGGCGCCGACCTACTCAAAGGTAGCGCCGACCTACTAAAAGGTAACGCCGACGTACTCAGAGGTAGCGAAGACCTACCCAGCGGTAGCGCCGACCTACCCAGCGGAAGCGCCGACCTACTCAGCGGTAGCGCCGACCTACTTAGCGGTGGCGCCGACCTTCTCAAAGGTAGCGCCGACCTACTAAAAGGTAGCGCCGACGTACTCAACTGTAGCGCCGACCTACCCAGCGGTAGCGCCGACCTACCCAGCGGTAGCGTTGACCTACTTAGCGGTAGCACCGACCTACTAAAACGTAGCGCCGACGTACTTAGAGGTAGCGTCGACCTACCTGGCGGTAGCGCCGACCTACTCACCGTTTTCGCCGACCAACTCAGCGGTAGCGCCGACCTACCCAGCGGTAGCGCCGACCTAGCCAGCGGTAGCGCCGACCTACTTAGCGGTGGCGCCGACCTACTCAAAGGTAGCGCCGACCTACTAAAAGGTAACGCCGACGTACTCAGAGGTAGCGCACACCTACCCAGCGGTAGCGCCGACCTACTCAGCGGTAGCGCCGACCTACCCAGCTGTAGCGCCGACTTACGCAGCAGTAGCGCCGACCTACTTAGCGGTGGCGCCGACCTACTCAAAGGTAGCGCCGACCTACTAAAAGGTAGCGCCGACGTACTCAGAGGTAGCGCCGACCTACCCAGCTGTAGCGCCGACCTACCTAGCGGTAGCGCGGACCTAATCAGCGGTAGCACCGACCTACTTAGCGGTGGCGCTTACCTACTCAAAGGTAGCGCCGACCTACCCAGCGGTAGCGCCGACTTACGCAGCAGTAGCGCCGACCTACTTAGCGGTGGCGCTGACCTACTCAAAGGTAGCGCCGACCTACTCAGCGGTAGCGCCGACCTACTCAGCAGTAGCGCCGACCTACTCAGACGTAGCGACGACCTACCCAGCGGTAGCGCCGACCTACCCCGCGGTAGCGCCGACCTACTTAGAGGTGGCGCCGACCTACTTAAAGGTAGCGCCGACCTACTAAAAAATAGCGCCGACGTACTCAGAGGTAGCGCCGACCTACCCAGCGGTAGCGCCGACCTACCCAGCGGTAGCGCCGACCTACTCAGCTTTAGCTCCGACCGACCCAGCGGTAGCGCCGACCTACCCAGCGGTAGCGCCGACCTACTCAGCTTTAGCTCCGACCGACCCAGCGGTAGCGCCGACCTACCCAGCGGTAGCACCGATCTACTCAGTGGTAGCGCCAACCTACTCAGCGGTGGCGCCAACCTACTCCAAGGTAGTGCCGACCTACTAAAAGGCAGTGCCGACGTACTAAGCTGGAGCGCTGACCTACTTAGCGGTAGCGCCGACCTATCCAGCGGTAGCGCCGACCTACCCAGCGGTAGCGCCGATCTACTCAAAGGTAGCGCCGACCTACTAAAAGGTAGCGCCGACGTACTCAGCTGTAGCGCCGACCTACTTAGCGGTAGTGCCGACTACCCAGCGGTAGCGCCGACCTACCCAGCGGTAGCGCCGACCTATTTAGCGGTAGCGCGATCTACCCGGCGGTAGCGCCGACCTACCTGGCGGTAGCGCCGACCTACTCAGCGATAGCGCCGACCTACTTAGCGGTGGCGCCGACCTAGTCAAAGGAAGCGCCGACCTACTAAAAGGTAGCGCCGACGTACTCAGATGTAGCGCCGACCTACTCAGCGGTAGCTTCGACCTACCCAGCGGTTGCAACGACCTACCCAGGGGTAGCGCGGACCAACCCAGCGGTAGCGCCGACCTACCCAGCGGTAGCGGCGACCTACTTAGCGGTGGCGCCGACCTACTCAAAGGTAGCGCCGACCTACTAAAAGGCAGTGCCGACGTACTAAGCTGTATTGCCGACCTACTCAGCGGTAGCGCCGACCTACTCAGCGGTAGCGCCGTCCTACTTAGCGGTGGCGCTGACCTACTCAAAAGTAGCGCCGACCTACCCAGCGGTAGCGCCGACTTACGCAGCAGTAGCGCCGACCTACTTAGCGGTGGCGCCGACCTACTCAAAGGTAGCGCCGATCTACTAAAAGGTAGCGCCGACGTACTCAGAGGTAGCGCCGACCTACCCAGCGGTAGCGCCGACCTACCCAGCGGTATCGCCGACCTACTCAGCGGTAGCGCCGACCTACTTAGCGGTGGCGCCGACCTACTCAAAGGTAGCGCCGACCTACTAAAAGGCAGTGCCGACGTACTAAGCTGTATTGCCGACCTACTCAGCGGTAGCGCCGACTTACTCAGCGTTAGCGCCGACTTACTCAGCGATAGCGCCGACCTACTCAGCGGTAGCGCCAAAGTACTTATTGGTGGCGCCAACCTACTCAGAGGTAGCGTGGACCTACTCAGAGGTAACGCCGACCTACCCAGCGGTAGAGCCGACTTACCCAGCGGTAGCGCCGACCTACTCAGCGGTAGCGCCGACCTACTTAAAGGTGGCGCCGACCTACTAAAAGGCAGTGCCCACGTACTAAGCTGTAGCGCTGACCTACTTAGCGGTAGCGCCGACCTATCCAGCGGTAGTGCCGACCTACCCAGCGGTAGCGCCATCCTACCCAGCGGTAGCGCCGACCTACTTAGCGGTGGCGCCGACCTACTCAAAGGTAGCGCCGACCTACTAAAAGGTAACGCCGACGTACTCAGAGGTAGCGAAGACCTACCCAGCGGTAGCGCCGACCTACCCAGCGGTAGCGCCGACCTACTCAGCGGTAGCGCCGACCTACTTAGCGGTGGCGCCGACCTTCTCAAAGGTAGCGCCGACCTACTAAAAGGTAGCGCCGACGTACTCAACTGTAGCGCACACCTACCCAGCGGTAGCGCCGACCTACTCAGCGGTAGTGCCGACTTACTAAGCTGTATTGCCGACCTACTCAGCGGTAGCGCCGACCTACTCAGCGGTAGCGCCGTCCTACTTAGCGGTGGCGCTGACCTACTCAAAAGTAGCGCCGACCTACCCAGCGGTAGCGCCGACTTACGCAGCAGTAGCGCCGACCTACTTAGCGGTGGCGCCGACCTACTCAAAGGTAGCGCCGACCTACTAAAAGGTAGCGCCGACGTACTCAGAGGTAGCGCCGACCTACCCAGCGGTAGCGACGACCTACCCAGCGGTATCGCCGACCTACTCAGCGGTAGCGCCGACCTACTTAGCGGTGGCGCCGACCTACTCAAAGGTAGCGCCGACCTACTAAAAGGCAGTGCCGACGTACTAAGCTTTATTGCCGACCTACTCAGCGGTATTGCCGACTTACTCAGCGTTAGCGCCGACTTACTCAGCGTTAGCGCCGACCTACTCAGCGGTAGCGCCGACGTACTTATTGGTGGCGCCGACCTACTCAGAGGTAGCGCGGACCTACTCAGAGGTAGCGCCGACCTACCCAGCGGTAGAGCCGACTTACCCAGCGGTAGCGCCGACCTACTCAGCGGTAGCGCCGACCTACTTAAAGGTGGCGCCGACCTACAAAAAGGCAGTGCCCACGTACTAAGCTGTAGCGCTGACCTACTTAGCAATAGCGCCGACCTATTAAGCGGTAGTGCCGACCTACCCAGCGGTAGCGCCAACCTACTCACCGTTATCGCCGACCTACCCAGCGGTAGCGCCGACCTACTTAGCGGTAGCGCGGACCTAATCAGCGGTAGCGCCGACCTACTTAGCGGTGGCGCTGACCTATTCAAAGATAGCGCCGACCTACTAAGCGGTAGCGCCGACTTACGCAGCAGTAGCGCCGACCTAGTTAGCGGTGGCGCTGACCTACTCAAAGGTAGCGCCGACCTACTCAGCGGTAGCGCCGACCTACTCAGCAGTAGCGCCGACCTACTTAGCGGTGGCGCTGACCTACTCAAAGGTAGCGCCGACCTACCCAGCGGTAGCGCCGACTTACGCAGCAGTAGCGCCGACCTACCCGGCGGTAGCGACGACCTACTAAAAAGGTAGCTCCGACGTACTCAGAGGTAGCGACGACCTACCCAGCGGTAGCGCCGACCTACCCCGCGGTAGCGCCGACCTACTTAGAGGTGGCGCCGACCTACTTAAAGGTAGCGCCGACCTACTAAAAAATAGCGCCGACGTACTCAGAGGTAGCGCCGACCTACCCAGCGGTAGCGCCGACCTACCCAGCGGTAGCGCCGACCTACTCAGCTTTAGCTCCGACCGACCCAGCGGTAGCGCCGACCTACCCAGCGGTAGCACCGATCTACTCAGTGGTAGCGCCGACCTACTCAGCGGTAGCGCCGACCTACTTAGCGGTGGCGCCAACCTACTCAAAGGTAGTGCCGACCTACTAAAAGGCAGTGCCGACGTACTAAGCTGGAGCGCTGACCTACTTAGCGGTAGCGCCGACCTATCCAGCGGTAGCGCCGACCTACCCAGCGGTAGCGCCGATCTACTCAAAGGTAGCGCCGACCTACTAAAAGGTAGCGCCGACGTACTCAGCTGTAGCGCCGACCTACTTAGCGGTAGTGCCGACTACCCAGCGGTAGCGCCGACCTACCCAGCGGTAGCGCCGACCTACCCAGCGGTAGCGCGACCTACCCGGCGGTAGCGCCGACCTACCCGGCGGTAGCGCCGACCTACTCAGCGATAGCGCCGACCTACTTAGCGGTGGCGCCGACCTAGTCAAAGGAAGCGCCGACCTACTAAAAGGTAGCGCTGACATACTCAGATTTAGCGGCGACCTACTCAGCAGTAGCTTCGACCTACCCAGCGGTTGCAACGACCTACCCAGCGGTAGCGCCGACCAACCCAGCGGTAGCGCCGACCTACCCAGCGGTAGCGGCGACCTACTTAGCGGTGGCGCCGACCTACTCAAAGGTAGCGCCGACCTACTAAAAGGCAGTGCCGACGTACTAAGCTGTATTGCCGACCTACTCAGCGGTAGCGCCGACCTACTCAGCGGTAGCGCCGTCCTACTTAGCGGTGGCGCTGACCTACTCAAAAGTAGCGCCGACCTACCCAGCGGTAGCGCCGACTTACGCAGCAGTAGCGCCGACCTACTTAGCGGTGGCGCCGACCTACTCAAAGGTAGCGCCGACCTACTAAAAGGTAGCGCCGACGTACTCAGAGGTAGCGCCGACCTACCCAGCGGTAGCGCCGACCTACCCAGCGGTATCGCCAACCTACTCAGCGGTAGCGCCGACCTACCCAGCGGTAGCGCCGACCTACTTAGCGGTGGCGCCGACCTACTAAAAGGCAGTGCCCACGTACTAAGTTGTGGCGCTGACCTACTTAGCGGTAGCGCCGACCTATCCAGCGGTAGTGCCGACCTACCCAGCGGTAGCGCCATCCTACCCAGCGGTAGCGCCGACCTACCCGGCAGTAGCGCCGAACTACCCAGCGGTAGCGCCGACCTACCCAGCGGTAGCACCGACCTACTTAGCGGTAGCGCCGACCTACTAAAACGTAGCGCCGACGTACTTAGAGTTAGCGCCGACCTACCTGTCGGTAGCGCCGACCTACTCACCATTATCGCCGACCTACTCAGCGGTAGCGCCGACCTACCCAGCGGTAGTGCCGACCTACCCAGCGGTAGCGCCGACCTACTTAGCGGTGGCGCCGACCTACTCAAAGGTAGCGCCGACCTACTAAAAGGTAACGCCGACGTACTCAGAGGTAGCGAAGACCTACCCAGCGGTAGCGCCGACCTACCCAGCGGAAGCGCCGACCTACTCAGCGGTAGCGCCGACCTACTTAGCGGTGGCGCCGACCTTCTCAAAGGTAGCGCCGACCTACTAAAAGGTAGCGCCGACGTACTCAACTGTAGCGCACACCTACCCAGCGTTAGCGCCGACCTACTCAGCGGTAGCGCCGACCTACTTAGCGGTGGCGCTGACCTACTCAAAGGTAGCGCCGACCTACCCAGCGGTAGCGCCGACTTACGCAGCAGTAGCGCCGACCTACTTAGCGGTGGCGCCGACCTACTCAAAGGTAGCGCCGACCTACTAAAAGGTAGCGCCGACGTACTCAGAGGTAGAGCTGACCTACCCAGCTGTAGCGCCGACCTACCCAGCGGTAGCGCGGACCTAATCAGCGGTAGCGCCGACCTACTTAGCGGTGGCGCTGACCTACTCAAAGGTAGCGCCGACCTACCCAGCGGTAGCGCCGACTTACGCAGCAGTAGCGCCGACCTACTTAGCGGTGGCGCTGACCTACTCAAAGGTAGCGCCGACCTACTCAGCGGTAGCGCCGACCTACTTAGCGGTGGCGCTGACCTACTCAGAGGTAGCGCCGACCTACCCAGCGGTAGCGCCGACTTACGCAGCGGTAGCGCCGATCTACTCAAAGGTAGCGCCGACCTACTAAAAGGTAGCGCCGACGTACTCAGCTGTAGCGCCGACCTACTTAGCGGTAGTGCCGACTACCCAGCGGTAGCGCCGACCTACCCAGCGGTAGCGCCGACCTATTTAGCGGTAGCGCGATCTACCCGGCGGTAGCGCCGACCTACCTGGCGGTAGCGCCGACCTACTCAGCGATAGCGCCGACCTACTTAGCGGTGGCGCCGACCTAGTCAAAGGAAGCGCCGACCTACTAAAAGGTAGCGCCGACGTACTCAGATGTAGCGCCGACCTACTCAGCGGTAGCTTCGACCTACCCAGCGGTTGCAACGACCTACCCAGGGGTAGCGCGGACCAACCCAGCGGTAGCGCCGACCTACCCAGCGGTAGCGGCGACCTACTTAGCGGTGGCGCCGACCTACTCAAAGGTAGCGCCGACCTACTAAAAGGCAGTGCCGACGTACTAAGCTGTATTGCCGACCTACTCAGCGGTAGCGCCGACCTACTCAGCGGTAGCGCCGTCCTACTTAGCGGTGGCGCTGACCTACTCAAAAGTAGCGCCGACCTACCCAGCGGTAGCGCCGACTTACGCAGCAGTAGCGCCGACCTACTTAGCGGTGGCGCCGACCTACTCAAAGGTAGCGCCGATCTACTAAAAGGTAGCGCCGACGTACTCAGAGGTAGCGCCGACCTACCCAGCGGTAGCGCCGACCTACCCAGCGGTATCGCCGACCTACTCAGCGGTAGCGCCGACCTACTTAGCGGTGGCGCCGACCTACTCAAAGGTAGCGCCGACCTACTAAAAGGCAGTGCCGACGTACTAAGCTGTATTGCCGACCTACTCAGCGGTAGCGCCGACTTACTCAGCGTTAGCGCCGACTTACTCAGCGATAGCGCCGACCTACTCAGCGGTAGCGCCAAAGTACTTATTGGTGGCGCCAACCTACTCAGAGGTAGCGTGGACCTACTCAGAGGTAACGCCGACCTACCCAGCGGTAGAGCCGACTTACCCAGCGGTAGCGCCGACCTACTCAGCGGTAGCGCCGACCTACTTAAAGGTGGCGCCGACCTACTAAAAGGCAGTGCCCACGTACTAAGCTGTAGCGCTGACCTACTTAGCGGTAGCGCCGACCTATCCAGCGGTAGTGCCGACCTACCCAGCGGTAGCGCCATCCTACCCAGCGGTAGCGCCGACCTACTTAGCGGTGGCGCCGACCTACTCAAAGGTAGCGCCGACCTACTAAAAGGTAACGCCGACGTACTCAGAGGTAGCGAAGACCTACCCAGCGGTAGCGCCGACCTACCCAGCGGTAGCGCCGACCTACTCAGCGGTAGCGCCGACCTACTTAGCGGTGGCGCCGACCTTCTCAAAGGTAGCGCCGACCTACTAAAAGGTAGCGCCGACGTACTCAACTGTAGCGCACACCTACCCAGCGGTAGCGCCGACCTACTCAGCGGTAGTGCCGACTTACTAAGCTGTATTGCCGACCTACTCAGCGGTAGCGCCGACCTACTCAGCGGTAGCGCCGTCCTACTTAGCGGTGGCGCTGACCTACTCAAAAGTAGCGCCGACCTACCCAGCGGTAGCGCCGACTTACGCAGCAGTAGCGCCGACCTACTTAGCGGTGGCGCCGACCTACTCAAAGGTAGCGCCGACCTACTAAAAGGTAGCGCCGACGTACTCAGAGGTAGCGCCGACCTACCCAGCGGTAGCGACGACCTACCCAGCGGTATCGCCGACCTACTCAGCGGTAGCGCCGACCTACTTAGCGGTGGCGCCGACCTACTCAAAGGTAGCGCCGACCTACTAAAAGGCAGTGCCGACGTACTAAGCTTTATTGCCGACCTACTCAGCGGTATTGCCGACTTACTCAGCGTTAGCGCCGACTTACTCAGCGTTAGCGCCGACCTACTCAGCGGTAGCGCCGACGTACTTATTGGTGGCGCCGACCTACTCAGAGGTAGCGCGGACCTACTCAGAGGTAGCGCCGACCTACCCAGCGGTAGAGCCGACTTACCCAGCGGTAGCGCCGACCTACTCAGCGGTAGCGCCGACCTACTTAAAGGTGGCGCCGACCTACAAAAAGGCAGTGCCCACGTACTAAGCTGTAGCGCTGACCTACTTAGCAATAGCGCCGACCTATTAAGCGGTAGTGCCGACCTACCCAGCGGTAGCGCCAACCTACTCACCGTTATCGCCGACCTACCCAGCGGTAGCGCCGACCTACTTAGCGGTAGCGCGGACCTAATCAGCGGTAGCGCCGACCTACTTAGCGGTGGCGCTGACCTATTCAAAGATAGCGCCGACCTACTAAGCGGTAGCGCCGACTTACGCAGCAGTAGCGCCGACCTAGTTAGCGGTGGCGCTGACCTACTCAAAGGTAGCGCCGACCTACTCAGCGGTAGCGCCGACCTACTCAGCAGTAGCGCCGACCTACTTAGCGGTGGCGCTGACCTACTCAAAGGTAGCGCCGACCTACCCAGCGGTAGCGCCGACTTACGCAGCAGTAGCGCCGACCTACCCGGCGGTAGCGACGACCTACTAAAAAGGTAGCTCCGACGTACTCAGAGGTAGCGACGACCTACCCAGCGGTAGCGCCGACCTACCCCGCGGTAGCGCCGACCTACTTAGAGGTGGCGCCGACCTACTTAAAGGTAGCGCCGACCTACTAAAAAATAGCGCCGACGTACTCAGAGGTAGCGCCGACCTACCCAGCGGTAGCGCCGACCTACCCAGCGGTAGCGCCGACCTACTCAGCTTTAGCTCCGACCGACCCAGCGGTAGCGCCGACCTACCCAGCGGTAGCACCGATCTACTCAGTGGTAGCGCCGACCTACTCAGCGGTAGCGCCGACCTACTTAGCGGTGGCGCCAACCTACTCAAAGGTAGTGCCGACCTACTAAAAGGCAGTGCCGACGTACTAAGCTGGAGCGCTGACCTACTTAGCGGTAGCGCCGACCTATCCAGCGGTAGCGCCGACCTACCCAGCGGTAGCGCCGATCTACTCAAAGGTAGCGCCGACCTACTAAAAGGTAGCGCCGACGTACTCAGCTGTAGCGCCGACCTACTTAGCGGTAGTGCCGACTACCCAGCGGTAGCGCCGACCTACCCAGCGGTAGCGCCGACCTACCCAGCGGTAGCGCGACCTACCCGGCGGTAGCGCCGACCTACCCGGCGGTAGCGCCGACCTACTCAGCGATAGCGCCGACCTACTTAGCGGTGGCGCCGACCTAGTCAAAGGAAGCGCCGACCTACTAAAAGGTAGCGCTGACATACTCAGATTTAGCGGCGACCTACTCAGCAGTAGCTTCGACCTACCCAGCGGTTGCAACGACCTACCCAGCGGTAGCGCCGACCAACCCAGCGGTAGCGCCGACCTACCCAGCGGTAGCGGCGACCTACTTAGCGGTGGCGCCGACCTACTCAAAGGTAGCGCCGACCTACTAAAAGGCAGTGCCGACGTACTAAGCTGTATTGCCGACCTACTCAGCGGTAGCGCCGACCTACTCAGCGGTAGCGCCGTCCTACTTAGCGGTGGCGCTGACCTACTCAAAAGTAGCGCCGACCTACCCAGCGGTAGCGCCGACTTACGCAGCAGTAGCGCCGACCTACTTAGCGGTGGCGCCGACCTACTCAAAGGTAGCGCCGACCTACTAAAAGGTAGCGCCGACGTACTCAGAGGTAGCGCCGACCTACCCAGCGGTAGCGCCGACCTACCCAGCGGTATCGCCAACCTACTCAGCGGTAGCGCCGACCTACCCAGCGGTAGCGCCGACCTACTTAGCGGTGGCGCCGACCTACTAAAAGGCAGTGCCCACGTACTAAGTTGTGGCGCTGACCTACTTAGCGGTAGCGCCGACCTATCCAGCGGTAGTGCCGACCTACCCAGCGGTAGCGCCATCCTACCCAGCGGTAGCGCCGACCTACCCGGCAGTAGCGCCGAACTACCCAGCGGTAGCGCCGACCTACCCAGCGGTAGCACCGACCTACTTAGCGGTAGCGCCGACCTACTAAAACGTAGCGCCGACGTACTTAGAGTTAGCGCCGACCTACCTGTCGGTAGCGCCGACCTACTCACCATTATCGCCGACCTACTCAGCGGTAGCGCCGACCTACCCAGCGGTAGTGCCGACCTACCCAGCGGTAGCGCCGACCTACTTAGCGGTGGCGCCGACCTACTCAAAGGTAGCGCCGACCTACTAAAAGGTAACGCCGACGTACTCAGAGGTAGCGAAGACCTACCCAGCGGTAGCGCCGACCTACCCAGCGGAAGCGCCGACCTACTCAGCGGTAGCGCCGACCTACTTAGCGGTGGCGCCGACCTTCTCAAAGGTAGCGCCGACCTACTAAAAGGTAGCGCCGACGTACTCAACTGTAGCGCACACCTACCCAGCGTTAGCGCCGACCTACTCAGCGGTAGCGCCGACCTACTTAGCGGTGGCGCTGACCTACTCAAAGGTAGCGCCGACCTACCCAGCGGTAGCGCCGACTTACGCAGCAGTAGCGCCGACCTACTTAGCGGTGGCGCCGACCTACTCAAAGGTAGCGCCGACCTACTAAAAGGTAGCGCCGACGTACTCAGAGGTAGAGCTGACCTACCCAGCTGTAGCGCCGACCTACCCAGCGGTAGCGCGGACCTAATCAGCGGTAGCGCCGACCTACTTAGCGGTGGCGCTGACCTACTCAAAGGTAGCGCCGACCTACCCAGCGGTAGCGCCGACTTACGCAGCAGTAGCGCCGACCTACTTAGCGGTGGCGCTGACCTACTCAAAGGTAGCGCCGACCTACTCAGCGGTAGCGCCGACCTACTTAGCGGTGGCGCTGACCTACTCAGAGGTAGCGCCGACCTACCCAGCGGTAGCGCCGACTTACGCAGCAGTAGCGACGACCTACCCGGCGGTAGCGACGACCTACTAAAAAGGTAGCTCCGACGTACTCAGAGGTAGCGACGACCAACCCAGCGGTAGCGCCGACCTACCCAGCGGTAGCGGCGACCTACTTAGCGGTGGCGCCGACCTACTCAAAGGTAGCGCCGACCTACTAAAAGGCAGTGCCGACGTACTAAGCTGTATTGCCGACCTACTCAGCGGTAGCGCCGACCTACTCAGCGGTAGCGCCGTCCTACTTAGCGGTGGCGCTGACCTACTCAAAAGTAGCGCCGACCTACCCAGCGGTAGCGCCGACTTACGCAGCAGTAGCGCCGACCTACTTAGCGGTGGCGCCGACCTACTCAAAGGTAGCGCCGACCTACTAAAAGGTAGCGCCGACGTACTCAGAGGTAGCGCCGACCTACCCAGCGGTAGCGCCGACCTACCCAGCGGTATCGCCGACCTACTCAGCGGTAGCGCCGACCTACTTAGCGGTGGCGCCGACCTACTCAAAGGTAGCGCCGACCTACTAAAAGGCAGTGCCGACGTACTAAGCTGTATTGCCGACCTACTCAGCGGTAGCGCCGACTTACTCAGCGTTAGCGCCGACTTACTCAGCGATAGCGCCGACCTACTCAGCGGTAGCGCCAAAGTACTTATTGGTGGCGCCAACCTACTCAGAGGTAGCGTGGACCTACTCAGAGGTAGCGCCGACCTACCCAGCGGTAGAGCCGACTTACCCAGCGGTAGCGCCGACCTACTCAGCGGTAGCGCCGACCTACTTAAAGGTGGCGCCGACCTACTAAAAGGCAGTGCCCACGTACTAAGCTGTAGCGCTGACCTACTTAGCGGTAGCGCCGACCTATCCAGCGGTAGTGCCGACCTACCCAGCGGTAGCGCCAACCTACTCACCGTTATCGCCGACCTACTCAGCGGTAGCGCCGACCTACCCAGCGGTAGCGCCGACCTACCCAGCGGTAGCGCCGACCTACTTAGCGGTGGCGCCGACCTACTCAAAGGTAGCGCCGACCTACTAAAAGGTAACGCCGACGTACTCAGAGGTAGCGAAGACCTACCCAGCGGTAGCGCCGACCTACCCAGCGGTAGCGCCGACCTACTTAGCGGTAGCGCGGACCTAATCAGCGGTAGCGCCGACCTACTTAGCGGTGGCGCTGACCTATTCAAAGGTAGCGCCGACCTACTAAGCGGTAGCGCCGACTTACGCAGCAGTAGCGCCGACCTAGTTAGCGGTGGCGCTGACCTACTCAAAGGTAGCGCCGACCTACTCAGCGGTAGCGCCGACCTACTCAGCAGTAGCGCCGACCTACTTAGCGGTGGCGCTGACCTACTCAAAGGTAGCGCCGACCTACCCAGCGGTAGCGCCGACTTACGCAGCAGTAGCGCCGACCTACCCGGCGGTAGCGACGACCTACTAAAAAGGTAGCTCCGACGTACTCAGAGGTAGCGACGACCTACCCAGCGGTAGCGCCGACCTACCCCGCGGTAGCGCCCACCTACTTAGAGGTGGCGCCGACCTACTTAAAGGTAGCGCCGACCTACTAAAAAATAGCGCCGACGTACTCAGAGGTAGCGCCGACCTACCCAGCGGTAGCGCCGACCTACCCAGCGGTAGCGCCGACCTACTCAGCTTTAGCTCCGACCGACCCAGCGGTAGCGCCGACCTACCCAGCGGTAGCACCGATCTACTCAGTGGTAGCGCCGACCTACTCAGCGGTAGCGCCGACCTACTTAGCGGTGGCGCCAACCTACTCAAAGGTAGTGCCGACCTACTAAAAGGCAGTGCCGACGTACTAAGCTGGAGCGCTGACCTACTTAGCGGTAGCGCCGACCTATTCAGCGGTAGCGCCGACCTACCCAGCGGTAGCGCCGATCTACTCAAAGGTAGCGCCGACCTACTAAAAGGTAGCGCCGACGTACTCAGCTGTAGCGCCGACCTACTTAGCGGTAGTGCCGACTACCCAGCGGTAGCGCAGACCTACCCAGCGGTAGCGCCGACCTACCCAGCGGTAGCGCGACCTACCCGGCGGTAGCGCCGACCTACCCGGCGGTAGCGCCGACCTACTCAGCGATAGCGCCGACCTACTTAGCGGTGGCGCCGACCTAGTCAAAGGAAGCGCCGACCTACTAAAAGGTAGCGCCGACGTACTCAGATTTAGCGGCGACCTACTCAGCAGTAGCTTCGACCTACCCAGCGGTTGCAACGACCTACCCAGCGGTAGCGCGGACCAACCCAGCGGTAGCGCCGACCTACCCAGCGGTAGCGGCGACCTACTTAGCGCTGGCGCCGACCTACTCAAAGGTAGCGCCGACCTACTAAAAGGCAGTGCCGACGTACTAAGCTGTATTGCCGACCTACTCAGCGGTAGCGCCGACCTACTCAGCGGTAGCGCCGTCCTACTTAGCGGTGGCGCTGACCTACTCAAAAGTAGCGCCGACCTACCCAGCGGTAGCGCCGACTTACGCAGCAGTAGCGCCGACCTACTTAGCGGTGGCGCCGACCTACTCAAAGGTAGCGCCGACCTACTTAGCGGTGGCGCCGACCTACTAAAAGGCAGTGCCCACGTACTAAGCTGTAGCGCTGACCTACTTAGCGGTAGCGCCGACCTATCCAGCGGTAGTGCCGACCTACCCAGCGGTAGCGCCATCCTACCCAGCGGTAGCGCCGACCTACCCGGCAGTAGCGCCGACCTACCCAGCGGTAGCGCCGACCTACCCAGCGGTAGCACCGACCTACTTAGCGGTAGCGCCGACCTACTAAAACGTAGCGCCGACGTACTTAGAGTTAGCGCCTACCTACCTGGCGGTAGCGCCGACCTGCTCACCATTATCGCCGACCTACTCAGCGGTAGCGCCGACCTACCCAGCGGTAGCGCCGACCTACCCAGCGGTAGCGCCGACCTACTTAGCGGTGGCGCCGACCTACTCAAAGGTAGCGCCGACCTACTAAAAGGTAACGCCGACGTACTCAGAGGTAGCGAAGACCTACCTAGCGGTAGCGCCGACCTACTTAGCGGTGGCGCTGACCTACTCAAAGGTAGCGCCGACCTACCCAGCGGTAGCGCCGACTTACGCAGCAGTAGCGCCGACCTACTTAGCGGTGGCGCTGACCTACTCAAAGGTAGCGCCGACCTACTCAGCGGTAGCCCCGACCTACTCAGCGGTAGCGCCGACCTACTTAGCGGTGGCGCTGACCTACTCAAAGGTAGCGCCGACCTACCCAGCGGTAGCGCCGACTTACGCAGCAGTAGCGACGACCTACCCGGTGGTAGCGACGACCTACTAAAAAGGTAGCTCCGACGTACTCAGAGGTAGCGACGACCTACCCAGCGGTAGCGCCGACCTACCCCGCGGTAGCGCCGACCTACTTAGAGGTGGCGCCGACCTACTTAAAGGTAGCGCCGACCTACTAAAAGTTAGCGCCGACGTACTCAGAGGTAGCGCCGACCTACCCAGCGGTAGCGCCGACCTACCCAGCGGTAGCGCCGACCTACCCAGCGGTAGCACCGACCTACTCAAAGGTAGTGCCGACCTACTAAAAGGCAGTGCCGACGTACTAAGCTGGATCGCTGACCTACTTAGCGGTAGCGCCGACCTATCCAGCGGTAGCGCCGACCTACCCAGCGGTAGCGCCGATCTACTCAAAGGTAGCGCCGACCTACTAAAAGGTAGCGCCGACGTACTCAGCTGTAGCGCCGACCTACATAGCGGTAGTGCCGACTACCCAGCGGTAGCGCCGACCTACCCAGCGGTAGCGCCGACCTACCCAGCGGTAGCGCGACCTACCCGGCGGTAGCGCCGACCTACCCGGCGGTAGCGCGGACCTAATCAGCGATAGCGCCGACCTACTTAGCGGTGGCGCCGATCTAGTCAAAGGAAGCGCCGACCTACTAAAAGGTAGCGCCGACATACTCAGATGTAGCGACGACCTACTCAGCGGTAGCTTCGACCTACCCAGCGGTTGCAACGACCTACCCAGCGGTAGCGCGGACCAACCCAGCGGTAGCGCCGACCTACCCAGCGGTGGCGCCGACCTACTAAAAAGCAGTGCCCACGTACTAAGCTGTAGCGCTGACCTACTTAGCGGTAGCGCCGACCTATCCAGCGGTAGTGCCGACCTACCCAGCGGTAGCGCCATCCTACCCAGCGGTAGCGCCGACCTACCCGGCAGTAGCGCCGACCTACCCAGCGGTAGCGCCGACCTACCCAGCGGTAGCACCGACCTACTTAGCGGTAGCGCCGACCAACTAAAACGTAGCGCCGACGTACTTAGAGTTAGCGCCGACCTACCTGGCGGTAGCGCCGACCTACTTACCATTATCGCCGACCTACTCAGCGGTAGCGCCGACCTACCCAGCGGTAGCGCCGACCTACCCAGCGGTAGCGCCGACCTACTTAGCGGTGGCGCCGACCTACTCAAAGGTAGCGCCGACCTACTAAAAGGTAACGCCGACGTACTCAGAGGTAGCGAAGACCTACCTAGCGGTAGCGCCGACCTACTTAGCGGTGGCGCTGACCTACTCAAAGGTAGCGCCGACCTACCCAGCGGTAGCGCCGACTTACGCAGCAGTAGCGCCGACCTACTTAGCGGTGGCGCTGACCTACTCAAAGGTAGCGCCGACCTACCCAGCGGTAGCACCGACTTACGCAGCAGTAGCGACGACCTACCCGGTGGTAGCGACGACCTACTAAAAAGGTAGCTCCGACGTACTCAGAGGTAGCGACGACCTACCCAGCGGTAGCGCCGACCTACCCCGCGGTAGCGCCGACCTACTTAGAGGTGGCGCCGACCTACTTAAAGGTAGCGCCGACCTACTAAAAGTTAGCGCCGACGTACTCAGAGGTAGCGCCGACCTACCCAGCGGTAGCGCCGACCTACCCAGCGGTAGCGCCGACCTACCCAGCGGTAGCACCGACCTACTCAAAGGTAGTGCCGACCTACTAAAAGGCAGTGCCGACGTACTAAGCTGGAGCGCTGACCTACTTAGCGGTAGCGCCGACCTATCCAGCGGTAGCGCCGACCTACCCAGCGGTAGCGCCGATCTACTCAAAGGTAGCGCCGACCTACTAAAAGGTAGCGCCGACGTACTCAGCTGTAGCGCCGACCTACATAGCGGTAGTGCCGACTACCCAGCGGTAGCGCCGACCTACCCAGCGGTAGCGCCGACCTACCCAGCGGTAGCGCGACCTACCCGGCGGTAGCGCCGACCTACCCGGCGGTAGCGCGGACCTAATCAGCGATAGCGCCGACCTACTTAGCGGTGGCGCCGACCTAGTCAAAGGAAGCGCCGACCTACTTAAAGGTAGCGCCGACATACTCAGATGTAGCGACGACCTACTCAGCGGTAGCTTCGACCTACCCAGCGGTTGCAACGACCTACCCAGCGGTAGCGCGGACCAACCCAGCGGTAGCGCCGACCTACGCAGCGGTAGCGGCGACCTACTTAGCGGTTGCGCCGACCTACTGAAAGGTAGCGCCGACCTACTAAAAGGTAGCGCCGTCGTAATCAGAGGTAGTGCCGACCTACCCAGCGGTAGCGCCGACCTACCCAGCGGTAGCGCCGACTTACGCAGCAGTAGCGCCGACGTACTTATTGGTGGCGCCGACCTACTCAAAGGTAGCGCCGACATACTCAAAGGTAGCGCCGACATACTCAGAGGTAGCGCGCACCTACTCAGAGGTAGCGCCGACCTACCCAGCGGTAGAGCCGACTTACCCAGCGGTAGCGCCGACCTACTCAGCGGTAGCGCCGACCTACTTAGCGTTGGCGCCGACCTACTAAAAGGCAGTGCCCACGTACTAAGCTGTAGCGCTGACCAACTTAGCGGTAGCGCCGACCTATCCAGCGGTAGTGCTGACCTACCCAGGTGTAGCGCCATCCTACCCAGCGGTAGCGCCAACCTACCCAGCGGTAGCGCCGACCTACTTAGCGGTAGCGCCGACCTACTAAAACGTAGCGCCGACCTACCTGGCGATAGCGCCGACCTACCCAGCGGTTGCAACGACCTACCCAGCGGTAGCGCGGACCAACCCAGCGGTAGCGCCGACCTACCCAGCGGTAGCGGCGACCTACTTAGCGGTGGCGCCGACCTACTGAAAGGTAGCGCCGACCTACTAAAAGGTAGCGCCGTCGTACTCAGAGGTAGCGCCGACCTACCCAGCGGTAGCGCCGACTTACCCAGCGGTAGCGCCGACCTACTCAGCGGTAGCGCCGACCTACTTAGCGGTGGAGCCGACCTACTCAAAGGTAGCGCCGACGTACTAAGCTGTAGCGCTGACCTACTAAGCGGTAGCGCCGACCTACCCGGCGGTAGCGCCGACCTACCCAGCGGTAGCGCCGACCTACTTAGCGGAGGCGCCGACCTACTCAAAGGTAGCGCCGACCTACTCAAAGGCAGTGCCGACGTACTAAGCTGTATTGCCGACCTACTCAGCGGTAGCGCCGACTTACTCAGCGTTAGCGCCGACTTACTCAGCGTTAGCGCCGACCTACTCAGCGGTAGCGCCGACGTACTTATTGGTTGCGCCGACCTACTCAAAGGTAGCGCCGACATACTCAAAGGTAGCGCCGACATACTCAGAGGTAGCGCCGACCTACTCAGAGGTAGCGCCGACCTACCCAGCGGTAGAGCCGACTTACCCAGCGGTAGCGCCGACCTACTCAGCGGTAGCGCTAACCTACTTAGCGGTGGCGCCGACCTACTAAAAGGCAGTGCCCACGTACTAAGCTGTAGCGCTGATCTACTTAGCGGTAGCGCCGACCTATCGAGCGGTAGTACCGACCTACCCAGCGGTAGCGCCATCCTACCCAGCGGTAGCGCCGACCTACCCGGCGGTAGCGCCGACCTACCCAGCGGTAGCGCCAACCTACCCAGCGGTAGCGCCGACCTACTTAGCGGTAGCGCCGACCTACTAAAACGTAGCGCCGACCTACCTGGCGATAGCACCGACCTACCCAGCGGTAGCGCCGACCTACCCAGCGGTAGCGCCGACCTACTTAGCGGTGGCGCCGACCTACTCAAAGGTAGCGCCGACCTACTAAAAGGTAACGCCGACGTACTCAGAGGTAGCGACGACCAACCCAGCGGTAGCGCCGACCTACCCAGCGGTTGCGCCGACCTACTCAGCGGTAGCGCCGACCTACTTAGCGGTGGCGCCGACATACTCAAAGGTAGCGCCGACCTACTAAAAGGTAGCGCCGACGTACTCAACTGTAGCGCACACCTACCCAGCGGTAGCGCCGACCTACTCAGCGGTAGCGCCGACCTACTTAGCGGTGGCGCTGACCTACTCAAAGGTAGCGCCGACCTACCCAGCGGTAGCGCCGACTTACGCAGCAGTAGCGCCGACCTACTTAGCGGTGGCGCCGACCTACTCAAAGGTAGCGCCGACCTACTAAAAGGTAGCGCCGACGTACTCAGAGGTAGCGCCGACCTACCCAGCGGTAGCGCCGACCTACCCAGCGGTAGCGACGACCTACTCAGCGGTAGCGCCGTCCTACTTAGCGGTGGCGCTGACCTACTCAAAAGTAGCGCCGACCTACTCAGCGGTAGCGCCGACTTACGCAGCAGTAGCGCCGACCTACTTAGCGGTGGCGCCGACCTATTCAAAGGTAGCGCCGACCTACTAAAAGGTAGCGCCGACGTACTCAGAGGTAGCGCCGACCTACCCAGCGGTAGCGCCGACCTACCCAGCGGTATCGCCGACCTACTCAGCGGTAGCGCCGACCTACTTAGCGGTGGCGCCGACCTACTCAAAGGTAGCGCCGACCTACTAAAAGGCAGTGCCGATGTACTAAGCTGTATTGCCGACCTACTCAGCGCTAGCGCCGACTTACTCAGCGTTAGCGCCGACTTACTTAGCGTTAGCGCCGACCTACTCAGCGGTAGCGCCGACGTACTTACTGGTAGCGCCAACCTACCCAGCGGTAGCGCCGACCTACTTAGCGGTAGCGCCGACCTACTAAAACGTAGCGCCGACCTACCTGGCGATAGCGCCGACCTACCCAGCGGTTGCAACGACCTACCCAGCGGTAGCGCGGACCAACCCAGCGGTAGCGCCGACCTACCCAGCGGTAGCGGCGACCTACTTAGCGGTGGCGCCGACCTACTGAAAGGTAGCGCCGACCTACTAAAAGGTAGCGCCGTCGTACTCAGAGGTAGCGCCGACCTACCCAGCGGTAGCGCCGACTTACCCAGCGGTAGCGCCGACCTACTCAGCGGTAGCGCCGACCTACTTAGCGGTGGAGCCGACCTACTCAAAGGTAGCGCCGACGTACTAAGCTGTAGCGCTGACCTACTAAGCGGTAGCGCCGACCTACCCGGCGGTAGCGCCGACCTACCCAGCGGTAGCGCCGACCTACTTAGCGGAGGCGCCGACCTACTCAAAGGTAGCGCCGACCTACTCAAAGGCAGTGCCGACGTACTAAGCTGTATTGCCGACCTACTCAGCGGTAGCGCCGACTTACTCAGCGTTAGCGCCGACTTACTCAGCGTTAGCGCCGACCTACTCAGCGGTAGCGCCGACGTACTTATTGGTGGCGCCGACCTACTCAAAGGTAGCGCCGACATACTCAAAGGTAGCGCCGACATACTCAGAGGTAGCGCCGACCTACTCAGAGGTAGCGCCGACCTACCCAGCGGTAGAGCCGACTTACCCAGCGGTAGCGCCGACCTACTCAGCGGTAGCGCTGACCTACTTAGCGGTGGCGCCGACCTACTAAAAGGCAGTGCCCACGTACTAAGCTGTAGCGCTGATCTACTTAGCGGTAGCGCCGACCTATCCAGCGGTAGTACCGACCTACCCAGCGGTAGCGCCATCCTACCCAGCGGTAGCGCCGACCTACCCGGCGGTAGCGCCGACCTACCCAGCGGTAGCGCCAACCTACCCAGCGGTAGCGCCGACCTACTTAGCGGTGGCGCCGACCTACTCAAAGGTAGCGCCGACCTACTAAAAGGTAACGCCGACGTACTCAGAGGTAGCGACGACCAACCCAGCGGTAGCGCCGACCTACCCAGCGGTTGCGCCGACCTACTCAGCGGTAGCGCCGACCTACTTAGCGGTGGCGCTGACATACTCAAAGGTAGCGCCGACCTACTAAAAGGTAGCGCCGACGTACTCAACTGTAGCGCACACCTACCCAGCGGTAGCGCCGACCTACTCAGCGGTAGCGCCGACCTACTTAGCGGTGGCGCTGACCTACTCAAAGGTAGCGCCGACCTACCCAGCGGTAGCGCCGACTTACGCAGCAGTAGCGCCGACCTACTTAGCGGTGGCGCCGACCTACTCAAAGGTAGCGCCGACCTACTAAAAGGTAGCGCCGACGTACTCAGAGGTAGCGCCGACCTACCCAGCGGTAGCGCCGACCTACCCAGCGGTAGCGACGACCTACTCAGCGGTAGCGCCGTCCTACTTAGCGGTGGCGCTGACCTACTCAAAAGTAGCGCCGACCTACTCAGCGGTAGCGCCGACTTACGCAGCAGTAGCGCCGATCTACTTAGCGGTGGCGCCGACCTATTCAAAGGTAGCGCCGACCTACTAAAAGGTAGCGCCGACGTACTCAGAGGTAGCGCCGACCTACCCAGCGGTAGCGCCGACCTACCCAGCGGTATCGCCGACCTACTCAGCGGTAGCGCCGACCTACTTAGCGGTGGCGCCGACCTACTCAAAGGTAGCGCCGACCTACTAAAAGGCAGTGCCGATGTACTAAGCTGTATTGCCGACCTACTCAGCGGTAGCGCCGACTTACTCAGCGTTAGCGCCGACTTACTTAGCGTTAGCGCCGACCTACTCAGCGGTAGCGCCGACGTACTTACTGGTGGCGCCGACCTACTCAAAGGTAGCGCCGACATACTCAAAGGTAGCGCCGACATACTCAGAGGTAGCGCGGACCTACTCAGAGGTAGCGCCGACCTACCCAGCGGTAGAGCCGACTTACCCAGCGGTAGCGCCGACCTACTCAGCGGTAGCGCCGACCTACTTAGCGGTGGCGCCGACCTACTAAAAGGCAGTGCCCACGTACTAAGCTGTAACGCTGACCTACTTAGCGGTAGCGCCGACCTATCCAGCGGTAGTGCCGACCTACCCAGCGGTAGCGCCATCCTACCCAGCGGTTGCGCCGACCTACCCGGCGGTAGCGCCGACCTACCCAGCGGTAGCGCCGACCTACCCAGCGGTAGCGCCGACCTACTTAGCGGTAGCGCCGACCTACTAAAACGTAGCGCCGACGTACTTAGAGGTAGCGCCTACCTACCTGGCGGTAGCGCCGACCTACTCACCGTTATCGCCGACCTACTCAGCGGTAGCGCCGACCTACCCAGCGGTAGCGCCGACCTACCCAGCGGTAGCGCCGACCTACTTAGCGGTGGCGCCGACCTACTCAAAGGTAGCGCCGACCTACTAAAAGGTAACGCCGACGTACTCAGAGGTAGCGAAGACCTACCCAGCGGTAGCGCCGACCTACCCAGCGGTAGCGTCGACCTACTCAGCGGTAGTGCCGACCTACTTAGCGGTGGCGCCGACCTTCTCAAAGGTAGCGCCGACCTACTAAAAGGTAGCGCCGACGTACTCAACTGTAGCGCACACCTACCCAGCGGTAGCGCCGACCTACTCAGCGGTAGCGCCGACCTACTTAGCGGTGGCGCTGACCTACTCAAAGGTAGCGCCGACCTACCCAGCGGTAGCGCCGACTTACGCAGCAGTAGCGCCGACCTACTTAGCGGTGGCGCCGACCTACTCAAAGGTAGCGCCGACCTACTAAAAGGTAGCGCCGACGTACTCAGAGGTAGCGCCGACCTACCCAGCTGTAGCGCCGACCTACCCAGCGGTAGCGCGGACCTACTCAGCGGTAGCGCCGACCTACTCAGCGGTGGCGCTGACCTACTCAAAGGTAGCGCCGACCTACCCAGCGGTAGCGCCGACTTACGCAGCAGTAGCGCCGACCTACTTAGCGGTGGCGCTGACCTACTCAAAGGTAGCGCCGACCTACTAAAAGGTAGCGCCGACGTACTCAGAGGTAGCGCCGACCTACCCAGCGGTAGCGCCGACCTACCCAGCGGTAGCGCCGACCTACTAAGCGGTAGCGCCGACCTACTTAGCGGTGGCGCTGACCTACTCAAAGGTAGCGCCGACCTACCCAGCGGTAGCGCCGACTTACGCAGCAGTAGCGCCGACCTACCCGGCGGTAGCGACGACCTACTAAAAAGGTAGCTCCGACGTACTCAGAGGTAGCGACGACCTACCCAGCGGTAGCGCCGACCTACCCCGCGGTAGCGCCGACCTACTTAGAGGTGGCGCCGACCTACTTAAAGGTAGCGCCGACCTACTAAAAGTTAGCGCCGACGTACTCAGAGGTAGCGCCGACCTACCCAGCGGTAGCGCCGACCTACCCAGCGGTAGCGCCGACCTACTAAGCTTTAGCTCCGACCGACCCAGCGGTAGCGCCGACCTACCCAGCGGTAGAACCGACCTACTCAGCGGTAGCGCCGACCTACTCAGCGGTAGCGCCGACCTACTTAGCGGTGGCGCCAACCTACTCAAAGGTAGTGCCGACCTACTAAAAGGTAGCGCCGACGTACTAAGCTGGAGCGCTGACCTACTTAGCGGTAGCGCCGACCTATCCAGCGGTAGCGTCGACCTACCCAGCGGTAGCGCCGATCTACTCAAAGGTAGCGCCGACCTACTAAAAGGTAGCGCCGACGTACTCAGCTGTAGCGCCGACCTACTTAGCGGTAGTGCCGACTACCCAGCGGTAGCGCCGACCTACCCAGCGGTAGCGCCGACCTATCCAGCGGTAGCGCGACCTACCCGGCGGTGGCGCCGACCTACTCAGCGATAGCGCCGACCTACTTAGCGGTGGCGCCGACCTAGTCAAAGGAAGCGCCGACCTGCTAAAAGGTAGCGCCGACGTGCTCAGATGTAGCGCCGACCTACTCAGCGGTAGCATCGACCTACCCAGCGGTTGCAACGACCTACCCAGCGGTAGCGCGGACCAACCCAGCGGTAGCGCCGACCTACCCAGCGGTAGCGGCGACCTACTTACCGGTGGCGCCGACCTACTGAAAGGTAGCGCCGACCTACTAAAAGGTAGCGCCGTCGTAATCAGAGGTAGCGCCGACCTACCCAGCGGTAGCGCCGACCTACCCAGCGGTAGCGCCGACTTACGCAGCAGTAGCGCCAACCTACTTAGCGGTGGCGCCGACCTACTCAAAGGTAGCGCCGACCTACTAAAAGGTAGCGCCGACGTACTCAGAGGTAGCGCCGACGTACTCAGAGGTAGCGCCGACCTACCAAGCGGTAGCGCCGACTTACCCAGCGGTAGCGCCGACCTACTTAGCGGTAGCGCCGACCTACTTAGCGGTGGAGCCGACCTACTGCAAGGTAGCGCCGACGTACTAAGCTGTAGCGCTGACCTACTCAGCGGTAGCGCCGACCTACCCAGCGGTAGCGCCGACCTACCCAGCGGTAGCGCCGACCTACTTAGCGGTGGCGCCGACCTACTCAAAGGTAGCGCCGACCTACTAAAAGGCAGTGCCGACGTACTAAGCTGTATTGCCGACCTACTCAGCGGTAGCGCCGACCTACTCAGCGGTAGCGCCGTCCTACTTAGCGGTGGCGCTGACCTACTCAAAAGTAGCGCCGACCTACCCAGCGGTAGCGCCGACTTACGCAGCAGTAGCGCCGACCTACTTAGCGGTGGCGCCGACCTACTCAGCGGTAGCGCCGACCTACTTAAAGGTGGCGCCGACCTACTAAAAGGCAGTGCCCACGTACTAAGCTGTAGCGCTGACCTACTTAGCGGTAGCGCCGACCTATCCAGCGGTAGTGCCGACCTACCCAGCGGTAGCGCCATCCTACCCAGCGGTAGCGCCGACCTACCCGGCGGTAGCGCCGACCTACCCAGCGGTAGCGCCGACCTACCCAGCGGTAGCGCCGACCTACTTAGCGGTAGCGCCGACCTACTAAAACGTAGCGCCGACGTACTTAGAGTTAGCGCCTACCTACCTGGCGGTAGCGCCGACCTGCTCACCATTATCGCCGACCTACTCAGCGGTAGCGCCGACCTACCCAGCGGTAGCGCCGACCTACCCAGCGGTAGCGCCGACCTACTTAGCGGTGGCGCCGACCTACTCAAAGGTAGCGCCGACCTACTAAAAGGTAACGCCGACGTACTCAGAGTTAGCGAAGACCTACCTAGCGGTAGCGCCGACCTACTTAGCGGTGGCGCTGACCTACTCAAAGGTAGCGCCGACCTACCCAGCGGTAGCGCCGACTTACGCAGCAGTAGCGCCGACCTACTTAGCGGTGGCGCTGACCTACTCAAAGGTAGCCCCGACCTACTCAGCGGTAGCGCCGACCTACTTAGCGGTGGCGCTGACCTACTCAAAGGTAGCGCCGACCTACCCAGCGGTAGCGCCGACTTACGCAGCAGTAGCGACGACCTACCCGGTGGTAGCGACGACCTACTAAAAAGGTAGCTCCGACGTACTCAGAGGTAGCGACGACCTACCCAGCGGTAGCGCCGACCTACCCCGCGGTAGCGCCGACCTACTTAGAGGTGGCGCCGACCTACTTAAAGGTAGCGCCGACCTACTAAAAGTTAGCGCCGACGTACTCAGAGGTAGCGCCGACCTACCCAGCGGTAGCGCCGACTTACGCAGCAGTAGCGCCGACCTACTTAGCGGTGGCGCCGACCTACTCAAAGGTAGCGCCGACCTACTAAAAGGTAACGCCGACGTACTCAGAGGTAGCGCACACCTACCCAGCGGTAGCGCCGACCTACTCAGCGGTAGCGCCGACCTACCCAGCTGTAGCGCCGACTTACGCAGCAGTAGCGCCGACCTACTTAGCGGTGGCGCCGACCTACTCAAAGGTAGCGCCGACCTACTAAAAGGTAGCGCCGACGTACTCAGAGGTAGCGCCGACCTACCCAGCTGTAGCGCCGACCTACCTAGCGGTAGCGCGGACCTAATCAGCGGTAGCACCGACCTACTTAGCGGTGGCGCTTACCTACTCAAAGGTAGCGCCGACCTACCCAGCGGTAGCGCCGACTTACGCAGCAGTAGCGCCGACCTACTTAGCGGTGGCGCTGACCTACTCAAAGGTAGCGCCGACCTACTCAGCGGTAGCGCCGACCTACTCAGCAGTAGCGCCGACCTACTCAGACGTAGCGACGACCTACCCAGCGGTAGCGCCGACCTACCCCGCGGTAGCGCCGACCTACTTAGAGGTGGCGCCGACCTACTTAAAGGTAGCGCCGACCTACTAAAAAATAGCGCCGACGTACTCAGAGGTAGCGCCGACCTACCCAGCGGTAGCGCCGACCTACCCAGCGGTAGCGCCGACCTACTCAGCTTTAGCTCCGACCGACCCAGCGGTAGCGCCGACCTACCCAGCGGTAGCGCCGACCTACTCAGCTTTAGCTCCGACCGACCCAGCGGTAGCGCCGACCTACCCAGCGGTAGCACCGATCTACTCAGTGGTAGCGCCAACCTACTCAGCGGTGGCGCCAACCTACTCCAAGGTAGTGCCGACCTACTAAAAGGCAGTGCCGACGTACTAAGCTGGAGCGCTGACCTACTTAGCGGTAGCGCCGACCTATCCAGCGG
Source organism: Anisus vortex (assembly GCA_949126835.1). Lineage (NCBI taxonomy): Eukaryota > Metazoa > Mollusca > Gastropoda > Planorbidae > Anisus > Anisus vortex. The sequence goes on along the minus strand of OX421499.1, from coordinate 45,268,514 downwards.
TAGCGCCGACCTACCCAGCGGTAGCGCCGATCTACTCAAAGGTAGCGCCGACCTACTAAAAGGTAGCGCCGACGTACTCAGCTGTAGCGCCGACCTACTTAGCGGTAGTGCCGACTACCCAGCGGTAGCGCCGACCTACCCAGCGGTAGCGCCGACCTATTTAGCGGTAGCGCGATCTACCCGGCGGTAGCGCCGACCTACCTGGCGGTAGCGCCGACCTACTCAGCGATAGCGCCGACCTACTTAGCGGTGGCGCCGACCTAGTCAAAGGAAGCGCCGACCTACTAAAAGGTAGCGCCGACGTACTCAGATGTAGCGCCGACCTACTCAGCGGTAGCTTCGACCTACCCAGCGGTTGCAACGACCTACCCAGGGGTAGCGCGGACCAACCCAGCGGTAGCGCCGACCTACCCAGCGGTAGCGGCGACCTACTTAGCGGTGGCGCCGACCTACTCAAAGGTAGCGCCGACCTACTAAAAGGCAGTGCCGACGTACTAAGCTGTATTGCCGACCTACTCAGCGGTAGCGCCGACCTACTCAGCGGTAGCGCCGTCCTACTTAGCGGTGGCGCTGACCTACTCAAAAGTAGCGCCGACCTACCCAGCGGTAGCGCCGACTTACGCAGCAGTAGCGCCGACCTACTTAGCGGTGGCGCCGACCTACTCAAAGGTAGCGCCGATCTACTAAAAGGTAGCGCCGACGTACTCAGAGGTAGCGCCGACCTACCCAGCGGTAGCGCCGACCTACCCAGCGGTATCGCCGACCTACTCAGCGGTAGCGCCGACCTACTTAGCGGTGGCGCCGACCTACTCAAAGGTAGCGCCGACCTACTAAAAGGCAGTGCCGACGTACTAAGCTGTATTGCCGACCTACTCAGCGGTAGCGCCGACTTACTCAGCGTTAGCGCCGACTTACTCAGCGATAGCGCCGACCTACTCAGCGGTAGCGCCAAAGTACTTATTGGTGGCGCCAACCTACTCAGAGGTAGCGTGGACCTACTCAGAGGTAGCGCCGACCTACCCAGCGGTAGAGCCGACTTACCCAGCGGTAGCGCCGACCTACTCAGCGGTAGCGCCGACCTACTTAAAGGTGGCGCCGACCTACTAAAAGGCAGTGCCCACGTACTAAGCTGTAGCGCTGACCTACTTAGCGGTAGCGCCGACCTATCCAGCGGTAGTGCCGACCTACCCAGCGGTAGCGCCATCCTACCCAGCGGTAGCGCCGACCTACTTAGCGGTGGCGCCGACCTACTCAAAGGTAGCGCCGACCTACCCAGCGGTAGCGCCGACTTACGCAGCAGTAGCGCCGACCTACTTAGCGGTGGCGCCGACCTACTCAAAGGTAGCGCCGACCTACTAAAAGGTAGCGCCGACGTACTCAGCTGTAGCGCCGACCTACTTAGCGGTAGTGCCGACTACCCAGCGGTAGCGCCGACCTACCCAGCGGTAGCGCCGACCTACCCAGCGGTAGCGCCGACCTACTCAGCTTTAGCTCCGACCGACCCAGCGGTAGCGCCGACCTACCCAGCGGTAGCACCGATCTACTCAGGGGTAGCGCCAACCTACTCAGCGGTAGCGCCGACCTACTTAGCGGTGGCGCCAACCTACTCAAAGGTAGTGCCGACCTACTAAAAGGCAGTGCCGACGTACTAGGCTGGAGCGCTGACCTACTTAGCGGTAGCGCCGACCTATCCAGCGGTAGCGCCGACCTACCCAGCGGTAGCGCCGATCTACTCAAAGGTAGCGCCGACCTACTAAAAGGTAGCGCCGACGTACTCAGCTGTAGCGCCGACCTACTTAGCGGTAGTGCCGACTACCCAGCGGTAGCGCCGACCTACCCAGCGGTAGCGCCGACCTATTCAGCGGTAGCGCGACCTACCCGGCGGTAGCGCCGACCTACCCGGCGGTAGCGCCGACCTACTCAGCGATAGCGCCGACCTACTTAGCGGTGGCGCCGACCTAGTCAAAGGAAGCGCCGACCTACTAAAAGGTAGCGCCGACGTACTCAGATGTAGCGCCGACCTACTCAGCGGTAGCTTCGACCTACCCAGCGGTTGCAACGACCTACCCAGCAGTAGCGCGGACCAACCCAGCGGTAGCGCCGACCTACCCAGCGGTAGCGGCGACCTACTTAGCGGTGGCGCCGACCTACTCAAAGGTAGCGCCGACCTACTAAAAGGCAGTGCCGACGTACTAAGCTGTATTGCCGACCTACTCAGCGGTAGCGCCGACCTACTCAGCGGTAGCGCCGTCCTACTTAGCGGTGGCGCTGACCTACTCAAAAGTAGCGCCGACCTACCCAGCGGTAGCGCCGACTTACGCAGCAGTAGCGCCGACCTACTTAGCGGTGGCGCCGACCTACTCAAAGGTAGCGCCGACCTACTAAAAGGTAGCGCCGACGTACTCAGAGGTAGCGCCGACCTACCCAGCGGTAGCGCCGACCTACCCAGCGGTATCGCCGACCTACTCAGCGGTAGCGCCGACCTACTTAGCGGTGGCGCCGACCTACTCAAAGGTAGCGCCGACCTACTAAAAGGCAGTGCCGACGTACTAAACTGTATTGCCAACCTACTCAGCGGTAGCGCCGACTTACTCAGCGTTAGCGCCGACTTACTCAGCGATAGCGCCGACCTACTCAGCGGTAGTGCCAAAGTACTTATTGGTGGCGCCAACCTACTCAGAGGTAGCGCTGACCTACTTAGCGGTAGCGCCGACCTATCCAGCGGTAGTGCCGACCTACCCAGCGGTAGCGCCATCCTACCCAGCGGTAGCGCCGACCTACTTAGCGGTGGCGCCGACCTACTCAAAGGTAGCGCCGACCAACTAAAAGGTAACGCCGACGTACTCAGAGGTAGCGAAGACCTACCCAGCGGTAGCGCCGACCTACCCAGCGGTAGCGCCGACCTACTCAGCGGTAGCGCCGACCTACTTAGCGGTGGCGCCGACCTTCTCAAAGGTAGCGCCGACCTACTAAAAGGTAGCGCCGACGTACTCAACTGTAGCGCACACCTACCCAGCGGTAGCGCCGACCTACTCAGCGGTAGTGCCGACTTACTAAGCTGTATTGCCGACCTACTCAGCGGTAGCGCCGACCTACTCAGCGGTAGCGCCGTCCTACTTAGCGGTGGCGCTGACCTACTCAAAAGTAGCGCCGACCTACCCAGCGGTAGCGCCGACTTACGCAGCAGTAGCGCCGACCTACTTAGCGGTGGCGCCGACCTACTCAAAGGTAGCGCTGACCTACTTAGCGGTAGCGCCGACCTATCCAGCGGTAGCGCCGACCTACCCAGCGGTAGCGCCGATCTACTCAAAGGTAGCGCCGACCTACTAAAAGGTAGCGCCGACGTACTCAGCTGTAGCGCCGACCTACTTAGCGGTAGTGCCGACTACCCAGCGGTAGCGCCGACCTACCCAGCGGTAGCGCCGACCTACCCAGCGGTAGCGCGACCTACCCGGCGGTAGCGCCGACCTACCCGGCGGTAGCGCCGACCTACTCAGCGATAGCGCCGACCTACTTAGCGGTGGCGCCGACCTAGTCAAAGGAAGCGCCGACCTACTAAAAGGTAGCGCCGACGTACTCAGATTTAGCGGCGACCTACTCAGCAGTAGCTTCGACCTACCCAGCGGTTGCAACGACCTACCCAGCGGTAGCGCGGACCAACCCAGCGGTAGCGCCGACCTACCCAGCGGTAGCGGCGACCTACTTAGCGGTGGCGCCGACCTACTCAAAGGTAGCGCCGACCTACTAAAAGGCAGTGCCGACGTACTAAGCTGTATTGCCGACCTACTCAGCGGTAGCGCCGACCTACTCAGCGGTAGCGCCGTCCTACTTAGCGGTGGCGCTGACCTACTCAAAAGTAGCGCCGACCTACCCAGCGGTAGCGCCGACTTACGCAGCAGTAGCGCCGACCTACTTAGCGGTGGCGCCGACCTACTCAAAGGTAGCGCCGACCTACTAAAAGGTAGCGCCGACGTACTCAGAGGTAGCGCCGACCTACCCAGCGGTAGCGCCGACCTACCCAGCGGTATCGCCAACCTACTCAGCGGTAGCGCCGACCTACCCAGCGGTAGCGCCGACCTACTTAGCGGTGGCGCCGACCTACTAAAAGGCAGTGCCCACGTACTAAGCTGTAGCGCTGACCTACTTAGCGGTAGCGCCGACCTATCCAGCGGTAGTGCCGACCTACCCAGCGGTAGCGCCATCCTACCCAGCGGTAGCGCCGACCTACCCGGCAGTAGCGCCGACCTTCCCAGCGGTAGCGCCGACCTACCCAGCGGTAGCACCGACCTACTTAGCGGTAGCGCCGACCTACTAAAACGTAGCGCCGACGTACTTAGAGTTAGCGCCGACATACCTGTCGGTAGCGCCGACCTACTCACCATTATCGCCGACCTACTCAGCGGTAGCGCCGACCTACCCAGCGGTAGCGCCGACCTACCCAGCGGTAGCGCCGACCTACTTAGCGGTGGCGCCGACCTACTCAAAGGTAGCGCCGACCTACTAAAAGGTAACGCCGACGTACTCAGAGGTAGCGAAGACCTACCCAGCGGTAGCGCCGACCTACCCAGCGGAAGCGCCGACCTACTCAGCGGTAGCGCCGACCTACTTAGCGGTGGCGCCGACCTTCTCAAAGGTAGCGCCGACCTACTAAAAGGTAGCGCCGACGTACTCAACTGTAGCGCCGACCTACCCAGCGGTAGCGCCGACCTACCCAGCGGTAGCGTTGACCTACTTAGCGGTAGCACCGACCTACTAAAACGTAGCGCCGACGTACTTAGAGGTAGCGTCGACCTACCTGGCGGTAGCGCCGACCTACTCACCGTTTTCGCCGACCAACTCAGCGGTAGCGCCGACCTACCCAGCGGTAGCGCCGACCTAGCCAGCGGTAGCGCCGACCTACTTAGCGGTGGCGCCGACCTACTCAAAGGTAGCGCCGACCTACTAAAAGGTAACGCCGACGTACTCAGAGGTAGCGCACACCTACCCAGCGGTAGCGCCGACCTACTCAGCGGTAGCGCCGACCTACCCAGCTGTAGCGCCGACTTACGCAGCAGTAGCGCCGACCTACTTAGCGGTGGCGCCGACCTACTCAAAGGTAGCGCCGACCTACTAAAAGGTAGCGCCGACGTACTCAGAGGTAGCGCCGACCTACCCAGCTGTAGCGCCGACCTACATAGCGGTAGCGCGGACCTAATCAGCGGTAGCACCGACCTACTTAGCGGTGGCGCTTACCTACTCAAAGGTAGCGCCGACCTACCCAGCGGTAGCGCCGACTTACGCAGCAGTAGCGCCGACCTACTTAGCGGTGGCGCTGACCTACTCAAAGGTAGCGCCGACCTACTCAGCGGTAGCGCCGACCTACTCAGCAGTAGCGCCGACCTACTCAGACGTAGCGACGACCTACCCAGCGGTAGCGCCGACCTACCCCGCGGTAGCGCCGACCTACTTAGAGGTGGCGCCGACCTACTTAAAGGTAGCGCCGACCTACTAAAAAATAGCGCCGACGTACTCAGAGGTAGCGCCGACCTACCCAGCGGTAGCGCCGACCTACCCAGCGGTAGCGCCGACCTACTCAGCTTTAGCTCCGACCGACCCAGCGGTAGCGCCGACCTACCCAGCGGTAGCGCCGACCTACTCAGCTTTAGCTCCGACCGACCCAGCGGTAGCGCCGACCTACCCAGCGGTAGCACCGATCTACTCAGTGGTAGCGCCAACCTACTCAGCGGTGGCGCCAACCTACTCCAAGGTAGTGCCGACCTACTAAAAGGCAGTGCCGACGTACTAAGCTGGAGCGCTGACCTACTTAGCGGTAGCGCCGACCTATCCAGCGGTAGCGCCGACCTACCCAGCGGTAGCGCCGATCTACTCAAAGGTAGCGCCGACCTACTAAAAGGTAGCGCCGACGTACTCAGCTGTAGCGCCGACCTACTTAGCGGTAGTGCCGACTACCCAGCGGTAGCGCCGACCTACCCAGCGGTAGCGCCGACCTATTTAGCGGTAGCGCGATCTACCCGGCGGTAGCGCCGACCTACCTGGCGGTAGCGCCGACCTACTCAGCGATAGCGCCGACCTACTTAGCGGTGGCGCCGACCTAGTCAAAGGAAGCGCCGACCTACTAAAAGGTAGCGCCGACGTACTCAGATGTAGCGCCGACCTACTCAGCGGTAGCTTCGACCTACCCAGCGGTTGCAACGACCTACCCAGGGGTAGCGCGGACCAACCCAGCGGTAGCGCCGACCTACCCAGCGGTAGCGGCGACCTACTTAGCGGTGGCGCCGACCTACTCAAAGGTAGCGCCGACCTACTAAAAGGCAGTGCCGACGTACTAAGCTGTATTGCCGACCTACTCAGCGGTAGCGCCGACCTACTCAGCGGTAGCGCCGTCCTACTTAGCGGTGGCGCTGACCTACTCAAAAGTAGCGCCGACCTACCCAGCGGTAGCGCCGACTTACGCAGCAGTAGCGCCGACCTACTTAGCGGTGGCGCCGACCTACTCAAAGGTAGCGCCGATCTACTAAAAGGTAGCGCCGACGTACTCAGAGGTAGCGCCGACCTACCCAGCGGTAGCGCCGACCTACCCAGCGGTATCGCCGACCTACTCAGCGGTAGCGCCGACCTACTTAGCGGTGGCGCCGACCTACTCAAAGGTAGCGCCGACCTACTAAAAGGCAGTGCCGACGTACTAAGCTGTATTGCCGACCTACTCAGTGGTAGCGCCGACTTACTCAGCGTTAGCGCCGACTTACTCAGCGATAGCGCCGACCTACTCAGCGGTAGCGCCAAAGTACTTATTGGTGGCGCCAACCTACTCAGAGGTAGCGTGGACCTACTCAGAGGTAGCGCCGACCTACCCAGCGGTAGAGCCGACTTACCCAGCGGTAGCGCCGACCTACTCAGCGGTAGCGCCGACCTACTTAAAGGTGGCGCCGACCTACTAAAAGGCAGTGCCCACGTACTAAGCTGTAGCGCTGACCTACTTAGCGGTAGCGCCGACCTATCCAGCGGTAGTGCCGACCTACCCAGCGGTAGCGCCATCCTACCCAGCGGTAGCGCCGACCTACTTAGCGGTGGCGCCGACCTACTCAAAGGTAGCGCCGACCTACTAAAAGGTAACGCCGACGTACTCAGAGGTAGCGAAGACCTACCCAGCGGTAGCGCCGACCTACCCAGCGGTAGCGCCGACCTACTCAGCGGTAGCGCCGACCTACTTAGCGGTGGCGCCGACCTTCTCAAAGGTAGCGCCGACCTACTAAAAGGTAGCGCCGACGTACTCAACTGTAGCGCACACCTACCCAGCGGTAGCGCCGACCTACTCAGCGGTAGTGCCGACTTACTAAGCTGTATTGCCGACCTACTCAGCGGTAGCGCCGACCTACTCAGCGGTAGCGCCGTCCTACTTAGCGGTGGCGCTGACCTACTCAAAAGTAGCGCCGACCTACCCAGCGGTAGCGCCGACTTACGCAGCAGTAGCGCCGACCTACTTAGCGGTGGCGCCGACCTACTCAAAGGTAGCGCCGACCTACTAAAAGGTAGCGCCGACGTACTCAGAGGTAGCGCCGACCTACCCAGCGGTAGCGACGACCTACCCAGCGGTATCGCCGACCTACTCAGCGGTAGCGCCGACCTACTTAGCGGTGGCGCCGACCTACTCAAAGGTAGCGCCGACCTACTAAAAGGCAGTGCCGACGTACTAAGCTTTATTGCCGACCTACTCAGCGGTATTGCCGACTTACTCAGCGTTAGCGCCGACTTACTCAGCGTTAGCGCCGACCTACTCAGCGGTAGCGCCGACGTACTTATTGGTGGCGCCGACCTACTCAGAGGTAGCGCGGACCTACTCAGAGGTAGCGCCGACCTACCCAGCGGTAGAGCCGACTTACCCAGCGGTAGCGCCGACCTACTCAGCGGTAGCGCCGACCTACTTAAAGGTGGCGCCGACCTACAAAAAGGCAGTGCCCACGTACTAAGCTGTAGCGCTGACCTACTTAGCAATAGCGCCGACCTATTAAGCGGTAGTGCCGACCTACCCAGCGGTAGCGCCAACCTACTCACCGTTATCGCCGACCTACCCAGCGGTAGCGCCGACCTACTTAGCGGTAGCGCGGACCTAATCAGCGGTAGCGCCGACCTACTTAGCGGTGGCGCTGACCTATTCAAAGGTAGCGCCGACCTACTAAGCGGTAGCGCCGACTTACGCAGCAGTAGCGCCGACCTAGTTAGCGGTGGCGCTGACCTACTCAAAGGTAGCGCCGACCTACTCAGCGGTAGCGCCGACCTACTCAGCAGTAGCGCCGACCTACTTAGCGGTGGCGCTGACCTACTCAAAGGTAGCGCCGACCTACCCAGCGGTAGCGCCGACTTACGCAGCAGTAGCGCCGACCTACCCGGCGGTAGCGACGACCTACTAAAAAGGTAGCTCCGACGTACTCAGAGGTAGCGACGACCTACCCAGCGGTAGCGCCGACCTACCCCGCGGTAGCGCCGACCTACTTAGAGGTGGCGCCGACCTACTTAAAGGTAGCGCCGACCTACTAAAAAATAGCGCCGACGTACTCAGAGGTAGCGCCGACCTACCCAGCGGTAGCGCCGACCTACCCAGCGGTAGCGCCGACCTACTCAGCTTTAGCTCCGACCGACCCAGCGGTAGCGCCGACCTACCCAGCGGTAGCACCGATCTACTCAGTGGTAGCGCCGACCTACTCAGCGGTAGCGCCGACCTACTTAGCGGTGGCGCCAACCTACTCAAAGGTAGTGCCGACCTACTAAAAGGCAGTGCCGACGTACTAAGCTGGAGCGCTGACCTACTTAGCGGTAGCGCCGACCTATCCAGCGGTAGCGCCGACCTACCCAGCGGTAGCGCCGATCTACTCAAAGGTAGCGCCGACCTACTAAAAGGTAGCGCCGACGTACTCAGCTGTAGCGCCGACCTACTTAGCGGTAGTGCCGACTACCCAGCGGTAGCGCCGACCTACCCAGCGGTAGCGCCGACCTACCCAGCGGTAGCGCGACCTACCCGGCGGTAGCGCCGACCTACCCGGCGGTAGCGCCGACCTACTCAGCGATAGCGCCGACCTACTTAGCGGTGGCGCCGACCTAGTCAAAGGAAGCGCCGACCTACTAAAAGGTAGCGCTGACATACTCAGATTTAGCGGCGACCTACTCAGCAGTAGCTTCGACCTACCCAGCGGTTGCAACGACCTACCCAGCGGTAGCGCCGACCAACCCAGCGGTAGCGCCGACCTACCCAGCGGTAGCGGCGACCTACTTAGCGGTGGCGCCGACCTACTCAAAGGTAGCGCCGACCTACTAAAAGGCAGTGCCGACGTACTAAGCTGTATTGCCGACCTACTCAGCGGTAGCGCCGACCTACTCAGCGGTAGCGCCGTCCTACTTAGCGGTGGCGCTGACCTACTCAAAAGTAGCGCCGACCTACCCAGCGGTAGCGCCGACTTACGCAGCAGTAGCGCCGACCTACTTAGCGGTGGCGCCGACCTACTCAAAGGTAGCGCCGACCTACTAAAAGGTAGCGCCGACGTACTCAGAGGTAGCGCCGACCTACCCAGCGGTAGCGCCGACCTACCCAGCGGTATCGCCAACCTACTCAGCGGTAGCGCCGACCTACCCAGCGGTAGCGCCGACCTACTTAGCGGTGGCGCCGACCTACTAAAAGGCAGTGCCCACGTACTAAGTTGTGGCGCTGACCTACTTAGCGGTAGCGCCGACCTATCCAGCGGTAGTGCCGACCTACCCAGCGGTAGCGCCATCCTACCCAGCGGTAGCGCCGACCTACCCGGCAGTAGCGCCGAACTACCCAGCGGTAGCGCCGACCTACCCAGCGGTAGCACCGACCTACTTAGCGGTAGCGCCGACCTACTAAAACGTAGCGCCGACGTACTTAGAGTTAGCGCCGACCTACCTGTCGGTAGCGCCGACCTACTCACCATTATCGCCGACCTACTCAGCGGTAGCGCCGACCTACCCAGCGGTAGTGCCGACCTACCCAGCGGTAGCGCCGACCTACTTAGCGGTGGCGCCGACCTACTCAAAGGTAGCGCCGACCTACTAAAAGGTAACGCCGACGTACTCAGAGGTAGCGAAGACCTACCCAGCGGTAGCGCCGACCTACCCAGCGGAAGCGCCGACCTACTCAGCGGTAGCGCCGACCTACTTAGCGGTGGCGCCGACCTTCTCAAAGGTAGCGCCGACCTACTAAAAGGTAGCGCCGACGTACTCAACTGTAGCGCACACCTACCCAGCGTTAGCGCCGACCTACTCAGCGGTAGCGCCGACCTACTTAGCGGTGGCGCTGACCTACTCAAAGGTAGCGCCGACCTACCCAGCGGTAGCGCCGACTTACGCAGCAGTAGCGCCGACCTACTTAGCGGTGGCGCCGACCTACTCAAAGGTAGCGCCGACCTACTAAAAGGTAGCGCCGACGTACTCAGAGGTAGAGCTGACCTACCCAGCTGTAGCGCCGACCTACCCAGCGGTAGCGCGGACCTAATCAGCGGTAGCGCCGACCTACTTAGCGGTGGCGCTGACCTACTCAAAGGTAGCGCCGACCTACCCAGCGGTAGCGCCGACTTACGCAGCAGTAGCGCCGACCTACTTAGCGGTGGCGCTGACCTACTCAAAGGTAGCGCCGACCTACTCAGCGGTAGCGCCGACCTACTTAGCGGTGGCGCTGACCTACTCAAAGGTAGCGCCGACCTACCCAGCGGTAGCGCCGACTTACGCAGCAGTAGCGCCGACCTACTTAGCGGTGGCGCTGACCTACTCAAAGGTAGCGCCGACCTACCCAGCGGTAGCGCCGACTTACGCAGCAGTAGCGACGACCTACCCGGCGGTAGCGACGACCTACTAAAAAGGTAGCTCCGACGTACTCAGAGGTAGCGACGACCAACCCAGCGGTAGCGCCGACCTACCCAGCGGTAGCGGCGACCTACTTAGCGGTGGCGCCGACCTACTCAAAGGTAGCGCCGACCTACTAAAAGGCAGTGCCGACGTACTAAGCTGTATTGCCGACCTACTCAGCGGTAGCGCCGACCTACTCAGCGGTAGCGCCGTCCTACTTAGCGGTGGCGCTGACCTACTCAAAAGTAGCGCCGACCTACCCAGCGGTAGCGCCGACTTACGCAGCAGTAGCGCCGACCTACTTAGCGGTGGCGCCGACCTACTCAAAGGTAGCGCCGACCTACTAAAAGGTAGCGCCGACGTACTCAGAGGTAGCGCCGACCTACCCAGCGGTAGCGCCGACCTACCCAGCGGTAGCGCCGACCTACCCAGCGGTATCGCCGACCTACTCAGCGGTAGCGCCGACCTACTTAGCGGTGGCGCCGACCTACTCAAAGGTAGCGCCGACCTACTAAAAGGCAGTGCCGACGTACTAAGCTGTATTGCCGACCTACTCAGCGGTAGCGCCGACTTACTCAGCGTTAGCGCCGACTTACTCAGCGATAGCGCCGACCTACTCAGCGGTAGCGCCAAAGTACTTATTGGTGGCGCCAACCTACTCAGAGGTAGCGTGGACCTACTCAGAGGTAGCGCCGACCTACCCAGCGGTAGAGCCGACTTACCCAGCGGTAGCGCCGACCTACTCAGCGGTAGCGCCGACCTACTTAAAGGTGGCGCCGACCTACTAAAAGGCAGTGCCCACGTACTAAGCTGTAGCGCTGACCTACTTAGCGGTAGCGCCGACCTATCCAGCGGTAGTGCCGACCTACCCAGCGGTAGCGCCAACCTACTCACCGTTATCGCCGACCTACTCAGCGGTAGCGCCGACCTACCCAGCGGTAGCGCCGACCTACCCAGCGGTAGCGCCGACCTACTTAGCGGTGGCGCCGACCTACTCAAAGGTAGCGCCGACCTACTAAAAGGTAACGCCGACGTACTCAGAGGTAGCGAAGACCTACCCAGCGGTAGCGCCGACCTACCCAGCGGTAGCGCCGACCTACTTAGCGGTAGCGCGGACCTAATCAGCGGTAGCGCCGACCTACTTAGCGGTGGCGCTGACCTATTCAAAGGTAGCGCCGACCTACTAAGCGGTAGCGCCGACTTACGCAGCAGTAGCGCCGACCTAGTTAGCGGTGGCGCTGACCTACTCAAAGGTAGCGCCGACCTACTCAGCGGTAGCGCCGACCTACTCAGCAGTAGCGCCGACCTACTTAGCGGTGGCGCTGACCTACTCAAAGGTAGCGCCGACCTACCCAGCGGTAGCGCCGACTTACGCAGCAGTAGCGCCGACCTACCCGGCGGTAGCGACGACCTACTAAAAAGGTAGCTCCGACGTACTCAGAGGTAGCGACGACCTACCCAGCGGTAGCGCCGACCTACCCCGCGGTAGCGCCGACCTACTTAGAGGTGGCGCCGACCTACTTAAAGGTAGCGCCGACCTACTAAAAAATAGCGCCGACGTACTCAGAGGTAGCGCCGACCTACCCAGCGGTAGCGCCGACCTACCCAGCGGTAGCGCCGACCTACTCAGCTTTAGCTCCGACCGACCCAGCGGTAGCGCCGACCTACCCAGCGGTAGCACCGATCTACTCAGTGGTAGCGCCGACCTACTCAGCGGTAGCGCCGACCTACTTAGCGGTGGCGCCAACCTACTCAAAGGTAGTGCCGACCTACTAAAAGGCAGTGCCGACGTACTAAGCTGGAGCGCTGACCTACTTAGCGGTAGCGCCGACCTATTCAGCGGTAGCGCCGACCTACCCAGCGGTAGCGCCGATCTACTCAAAGGTAGCGCCGACCTACTAAAAGGTAGCGCCGACGTACTCAGCTGTAGCGCCGACCTACTTAGCGGTAGTGCCGACTACCCAGCGGTAGCGCAGACCTACCCAGCGGTAGCGCCGACCTACCCAGCGGTAGCGCGACCTACCCGGCGGTAGCGCCGACCTACCCGGCGGTAGCGCCGACCTACTCAGCGATAGCGCCGACCTACTTAGCGGTGGCGCCGACCTAGTCAAAGGAAGCGCCGACCTACTAAAAGGTAGCGCCGACGTACTCAGATTTAGCGGCGACCTACTCAGCAGTAGCTTCGACCTACCCAGCGGTTGCAACGACCTACCCAGCGGTAGCGCGGACCAACCCAGCGGTAGCGCCGACCTACCCAGCGGTAGCGGCGACCTACTTAGCGCTGGCGCCGACCTACTCAAAGGTAGCGCCGACCTACTAAAAGGCAGTGCCGACGTACTAAGCTGTATTGCCGACCTACTCAGCGGTAGCGCCGACCTACTCAGCGGTAGCGCCGTCCTACTTAGCGGTGGCGCTGACCTACTCAAAAGTAGCGCCGACCTACCCAGCGGTAGCGCCGACTTACGCAGCAGTAGCGCCGACCTACTTAGCGGTGGCGCCGACCTACTCAAAGGTAGCGCCGACCTACTTAGCGGTGGCGCCGACCTACTAAAAGGCAGTGCCCACGTACTAAGCTGTAGCGCTGACCTACTTAGCGGTAGCGCCGACCTATCCAGCGGTAGTGCCGACCTACCCAGCGGTAGCGCCATCCTACCCAGCGGTAGCGCCGACCTACCCGGCAGTAGCGCCGACCTACCCAGCGGTAGCGCCGACCTACCCAGCGGTAGCACCGACCTACTTAGCGGTAGCGCCGACCTACTAAAACGTAGCGCCGACGTACTTAGAGTTAGCGCCTACCTACCTGGCGGTAGCGCCGACCTGCTCACCATTATCGCCGACCTACTCAGCGGTAGCGCCGACCTACCCAGCGGTAGCGCCGACCTACCCAGCGGTAGCGCCGACCTACTTAGCGGTGGCGCCGACCTACTCAAAGGTAGCGCCGACCTACTAAAAGGTAACGCCGACGTACTCAGAGGTAGCGAAGACCTACCTAGCGGTAGCGCCGACCTACTTAGCGGTGGCGCTGACCTACTCAAAGGTAGCGCCGACCTACCCAGCGGTAGCGCCGACTTACGCAGCAGTAGCGCCGACCTACTTAGCGGTGGCGCTGACCTACTCAAAGGTAGCGCCGACCTACTCAGCGGTAGCCCCGACCTACTCAGCGGTAGCGCCGACCTACTTAGCGGTGGCGCTGACCTACTCAAAGGTAGCGCCGACCTACCCAGCGGTAGCGCCGACTTACGCAGCAGTAGCGACGACCTACCCGGTGGTAGCGACGACCTACTAAAAAGGTAGCTCCGACGTACTCAGAGGTAGCGACGACCTACCCAGCGGTAGCGCCGACCTACCCCGCGGTAGCGCCGACCTACTTAGAGGTGGCGCCGACCTACTTAAAGGTAGCGCCGACCTACTAAAAGTTAGCGCCGACGTACTCAGAGGTAGCGCCGACCTACCCAGCGGTAGCGCCGACCTACCCAGCGGTAGCGCCGACCTACCCAGCGGTAGCACCGACCTACTCAAAGGTAGTGCCGACCTACTAAAAGGCAGTGCCGACGTACTAAGCTGGATCGCTGACCTACTTAGCGGTAGCGCCGACCTATCCAGCGGTAGCGCCGACCTACCCAGCGGTAGCGCCGATCTACTCAAAGGTAGCGCCGACCTACTAAAAGGTAGCGCCGACGTACTCAGCTGTAGCGCCGACCTACATAGCGGTAGTGCCGACTACCCAGCGGTAGCGCCGACCTACCCAGCGGTAGCGCCGACCTACCCAGCGGTAGCGCGACCTACCCGGCGGTAGCGCCGACCTACCCGGCGGTAGCGCGGACCTAATCAGCGATAGCGCCGACCTACTTAGCGGTGGCGCCGACCTAGTCAAAGGAAGCGCCGACCTACTAAAAGGTAGCGCCGACATACTCAGATGTAGCGACGACCTACTCAGCGGTAGCTTCGACCTACCCAGCGGTTGCAACGACCTACCCAGCGGTAGCGCGGACCAACCCAGCGGTAGCGCCGACCTACCCAGCGGTGGCGCCGACCTACTAAAAGGCAGTGCCCACGTACTAAGCTGTAGCGCTGACCTACTTAGCGGTAGCGCCGACCTATCCAGCGGTAGTGCCGACCTACCCAGCGGTAGCGCCATCCTACCCAGCGGTAGCGCCGACCTACCCGGCAGTAGCGCCGACCTACCCAGCGGTAGCGCCGACCTACCCAGCGGTAGCACCGACCTACTTAGCGGTAGCGCCGACCAACTAAAACGTAGCGCCGACGTACTTAGAGTTAGCGCCGACCTACCTGGCGGTAGCGCCGACCTACTTACCATTATCGCCGACCTACTCAGCGGTAGCGCCGACCTACCCAGCGGTAGCGCCGACCTACCCAGCGGTAGCGCCGACCTACTTAGCGGTGGCGCCGACCTACTCAAAGGTAGCGCCGACCTACTAAAAGGTAACGCCGACGTACTCAGAGGTAGCGAAGACCTACCTAGCGGTAGCGCCGACCTACTTAGCGGTGGCGCTGACCTACTCAAAGGTAGCGCCGACCTACCCAGCGGTAGCGCCGACTTACGCAGCAGTAGCGCCGACCTACTTAGCGGTGGCGCTGACCTACTCAAAGGTAGCGCCGACCTACCCAGCGGTAGCGCCGACTTACGCAGCAGTAGCGACGACCTACCCGGTGGTAGCGACGACCTACTAAAAAGGTAGCTCCGACGTACTCAGAGGTAGCGACGACCTACCCAGCGGTAGCGCCGACCTACCCCGCGGTAGCGCCGACCTACTTAGAGGTGGCGCCGACCTACTTAAAGGTAGCGCCGACCTACTAAAAGTTAGCGCCGACGTACTCAGAGGTAGCGCCGACCTACCCAGCGGTAGCGCCGACCTACCCAGCGGTAGCGCCGACCTACCCAGCGGTAGCACCGACCTACTCAAAGGTAGTGCCGACCTACTAAAAGGCAGTGCCGACGTACTAAGCTGGAGCGCTGACCTACTTAGCGGTAGCGCCGACCTATCCAGCGGTAGCGCCGACCTACCCAGCGGTAGCGCCGATCTACTCAAAGGTAGCGCCGACCTACTAAAAGGTAGCGCCGACGTACTCAGCTGTAGCGCCGACCTACATAGCGGTAGTGCCGACTACCCAGCGGTAGCGCCGACCTACCCAGCGGTAGCGCCGACCTACCCAGCGGTAGCGCGACCTACCCGGCGGTAGCGCCGACCTACCCGGCGGTAGCGCGGACCTAATCAGCGATAGCGCCGACCTACTTAGCGGTGGCGCCGACCTAGTCAAAGGAAGCGCCGACCTACTTAAAGGTAGCGCCGACATACTCAGATGTAGCGACGACCTACTCAGCGGTAGCTTCGACCTACCCAGCGGTTGCAACGACC
This sequence comes from Anisus vortex, assembly GCA_949126835.1. Taxonomy (NCBI): domain Eukaryota; kingdom Metazoa; phylum Mollusca; class Gastropoda; family Planorbidae; genus Anisus; species Anisus vortex. Next base: position 45,252,282 of record OX421499.1, on the reverse strand, counting down.
TACCCAGCGGTAGCGCGGACCAACCCAGCGGTAGCGCCGACCTACCCAGCGGTAGCGGCGACCTACTTAGCGGTTGCGCCGACCTACTGAAAGGTAGCGCCGACCTACTAAAAGGTAGCGCCGTCGTAATCAGAGGTAGTGCCGACCTACCCAGCGGTAGCGCCGACCTACCCAGCGGTAGCGCCGACTTACGCAGCAGTAGCGCCGACGTACTTATTGGTGGCGCCGACCTACTCAAAGGTAGCGCCGACATACTCAAAGGTAGCGCCGACATACTCAGAGGTAGCGCGCACCTACTCAGAGGTAGCGCCGACCTACCCAGCGGTAGAGCCGACTTACCCAGCGGTAGCGCCGACCTACTCAGCGGTAGCGCCGACCTACTTAGCGTTGGCGCCAACCTACTCAAAGGTAGTGCCGACCTACTAAAAGGCAGTGCCGACGTACTAAGCTGGAGCGCTGACCTACTTAGCGGTAGCGCCGACCTATTCAGCGGTAGCGCCGACCTACCCAGCGGTAGCGCCGATCTACTCAAAGGTAGCGCCGACCTACTAAAAGGTAGCGCCGACGTACTCAGCTGTAGCGCCGACCTACTTAGCGGTAGTGCCGACTACCCAGCGGTAGCGCAGACCTACCCAGCGGTAGCGCCGACCTACCCAGCGGTAGCGCGACCTACCCGGCGGTAGCGCCGACCTACCCGGCGGTAGCGCCGACCTACTCAGCGATAGCGCCGACCTACTTAGCGGTGGCGCCGACCTAGTCAAAGGAAGCGCCGACCTACTAAAAGGTAGCGCCGACGTACTCAGATTTAGCGGCGACCTACTCAGCAGTAGCTTCGACCTACCCAGCGGTTGCAACGACCTACCCAGCGGTAGCGCGGACCAACCCAGCGGTAGCGCCGACCTACCTAGCGGTAGCGGCGACCTACTTAGCGCTGGCGCCGACCTACTCAAAGGTAGCGCCGACCTACTAAAAGGCAGTGCCGACGTACTAAGCTGTATTGCCGACCTACTCAGCGGTAGCGCCGACCTACTCAGCGGTAGCGCCGTCCTACTTAGCGGTGGCGCTGACCTACTCAAAAGTAGCGCCGACCTACCCAGCGGTAGCGCCGACTTACGCAGCAGTAGCGCCGACCTACTTAGCGGTGGCGCCGACCTACTCAAAGGTAGCGCCGACCTACTTAGCGGTGGCGCCGACCTACTAAAAGGCAGTGCCCACGTACTAAGCTGTAGCGCTGACCTACTTAGCGGTAGCGCCGACCTATCCAGCGGTAGTGCCGACCTACCCAGCGGTAGCGCCATCCTACCCAGCGGTAGCGCCGACCTACCCGGCAGTAGCGCCGACCTACCCAGCGGTAGCGCCGACCTACCCAGCGGTAGCACCGACCTACTTAGCGGTAGCGCCGACCTACTAAAACGTAGCGCCGACGTACTTAGAGTTAGCGCCTACCTACCTGGCGGTAGCGCCGACCTGCTCACCATTATCGCCGACCTACTCAGCGGTAGCGCCGACCTACCCAGCGGTAGCGCCGACCTACCCAGCGGTAGCGCCGACCTACTTAGCGGTGGCGCCGACCTACTCAAAGGTAGCGCCGACCTACTAAAAGGTAACGCCGACGTACTCAGAGGTAGCGAAGACCTACCTAGCGGTAGCGCCGACCTACTTAGCGGTGGCGCTGACCTACTCAAAGGTAGCGCCGACCTACCCAGCGGTAGCGCCGACTTACGCAGCAGTAGCGCCGACCTACTTAGCGGTGGCGCTGACCTACTCAAAGGTAGCGCCGACCTACTCAGCGGTAGCCCCGACCTACTCAGCGGTAGCGCCGACCTACTTAGCGGTGGCGCTGACCTACTCAAAGGTAGCGCCGACCTACCCAGCGGTAGCGCCGACTTACGCAGCAGTAGCGACGACCTACCCGGTGGTAGCGACGACCTACTAAAAAGGTAGCTCCGACGTACTCAGAGGTAGCGACGACCTACCCAGCGGTAGCGCCGACCTACCCCGCGGTAGCGCCGACCTACTTAGAGGTGGCGCCGACCTACTTAAAGGTAGCGCCGACCTACTAAAAGTTAGCGCCGACGTACTCAGAGGTAGCGCCGACCTACCCAGCGGTAGCGCCGACCTACCCAGCGGTAGCGCCGACCTACCCAGCGGTAGCACCGACCTACTCAAAGGTAGTGCCGACCTACTAAAAGGCAGTGCCGACGTACTAAGCTGGATCGCTGACCTACTTAGCGGTAGCGCCGACCTATCCAGCGGTAGCGCCGACCTACCCAGCGGTAGCGCCGATCTACTCAAAGGTAGCGCCGACCTACTAAAAGGTAGCGCCGACGTACTCAGCTGTAGCGCCGACCTACATAGCGGTAGTGCCGACTACCCAGCGGTAGCGCCGACCTACCCAGCGGTAGCGCCGACCTACCCAGCGGTAGCGCGACCTACCCGGCGGTAGCGCCGACCTACCCGGCGGTAGCGCGGACCTAATCAGCGATAGCGCCGACCTACTTAGCGGTGGCGCCGACCTAGTCAAAGGAAGCGCCGACCTACTAAAAGGTAGCGCCGACATACTCAGATGTAGCGACGACCTACTCAGCGGTAGCTTCGACCTACCCAGCGGTTGCAACGACCTACCCAGCGGTAGCGCGGACCAACCCAGCGGTAGCGCCGACCTACCCAGCGGTGGCGCCGACCTACTAAAAGGCAGTGCCCACGTACTAAGCTGTAGCGCTGACCTACTTAGCGGTAGCGCCGACCTATCCAGCGGTAGTGCCGACCTACCCAGCGGTAGCGCCATCCTACCCAGCGGTAGCGCCGACCTACCCGGCAGTAGCGCCGACCTACCCAGCGGTAGCGCCGACCTACCCAGCGGTAGCACCGACCTACTTAGCGGTAGCGCCGACCAACTAAAACGTAGCGCCGACGTACTTAGAGTTAGCGCCGACCTACCTGGCGGTAGCGCCGACCTACTTACCATTATCGCCGACCTACTCAGCGGTAGCGCCGACCTACCCAGCGGTAGCGCCGACCTACCCAGCGGTAGCGCCGACCTACTTAGCGGTGGCGCCGACCTACTCAAAGGTAGCGCCGACCTACTAAAAGGTAACGCCGACGTACTCAGAGGTAGCGAAGACCTACCTAGCGGTAGCGCCGACCTACTTAGCGGTGGCGCTGACCTACTCAAAGGTAGCGCCGACCTACCCAGCGGTAGCGCCGACTTACGCAGCAGTAGCGCCGACCTACTTAGCGGTGGCGCTGACCTACTCAAAGGTAGCGCCGACCTACCCAGCGGTAGCGCCGACTTACGCAGCAGTAGCGACGACCTACCCGGTGGTAGCGACGACCTACTAAAAAGGTAGCTCCGACGTACTCAGAGGTAGCGACGACCTACCCAGCGGTAGCGCCGACCTACCCCGCGGTAGCGCCGACCTACTTAGAGGTGGCGCCGACCTACTTAAAGGTAGCGCCGACCTACTAAAAGTTAGCGCCGACGTACTCAGAGGTAGCGCCGACCTACCCAGCGGTAGCGCCGACCTACCCAGCGGTAGCGCCGACCTACCCAGCGGTAGCACCGACCTACTCAAAGGTAGTGCCGACCTACTAAAAGGCAGTGCCGACGTACTAAGCTGGAGCGCTGACCTACTTAGCGGTAGCGCCGACCTATCCAGCGGTAGCGCCGACCTACCCAGCGGTAGCGCCGATCTACTCAAAGGTAGCGCCGACCTACTAAAAGGTAGCGCCGACGTACTCAGCTGTAGCGCCGACCTACATAGCGGTAGTGCCGACTACCCAGCGGTAGCGCCGACCTACCCAGCGGTAGCGCCGACCTACCCAGCGGTAGCGCGACCTACCCGGCGGTAGCGCCGACCTACCCGGCGGTAGCGCGGACCTAATCAGCGATAGCGCCGACCTACTTAGCGGTGGCGCCGACCTAGTCAAAGGAAGCGCCGACCTACTTAAAGGTAGCGCCGACATACTCAGATGTAGCGACGACCTACTCAGCGGTAGCTTCGACCTACCCAGCGGTTGCAACGACCTACCCAGCGGTAGCGCGGACCAACCCAGCGGTAGCGCCGACCTACCCAGCGGTAGCGGCGACCTACTTAGCGGTTGCGCCGACCTACTGAAAGGTAGCGCCGACCTACTAAAAGGTAGCGCCGTCGTAATCAGAGGTAGTGCCGACCTACCCAGCGGTAGCGCCGACCTACCCAGCGGTAGCGCCGACTTACGCAGCAGTAGCGCCGACGTACTTATTGGTGGCGCCGACCTACTCAAAGGTAGCGCCGACATACTCAAAGGTAGCGCCGACATACTCAGAGGTAGCGCGCACCTACTCAGAGGTAGCGCCGACCTACCCAGCGGTAGAGCCGACTTACCCAGCGGTAGCGCCGACCTACTCAGCGGTAGCGCCGACCTACTTAGCGTTGGCGCCGACCTACTAAAAGGCAGTGCCCACGTACTAAGCTGTAGCGCTGACCAACTTAGCGGTAGCGCCGACCTATCCAGCGGTAGTGCTGACCTACCCAGGTGTAGCGCCATCCTACCCAGCGGTAGCGCCAACCTACCCAGCGGTAGCGCCGACCTACTTAGCGGTAGCGCCGACCTACTAAAACGTAGCGCCGACCTACCTGGCGATAGCGCCGACCTACCCAGCGGTTGCAACGACCTACCCAGCGGTAGCGCGGACCAACCCAGCGGTAGCGCCGACCTACCCAGCGGTAGCGGCGACCTACTTAGCGGTGGCGCCGACCTACTGAAAGGTAGCGCCGACCTACTAAAAGGTAGCGCCGTCGTACTCAGAGGTAGCGCCGACCTACCCAGCGGTAGCGCCGACTTACCCAGCGGTAGCGCCGACCTACTCAGCGGTAGCGCCGACCTACTTAGCGGTGGAGCCGACCTACTCAAAGGTAGCGCCGACGTACTAAGCTGTAGCGCTGACCTACTAAGCGGTAGCGCCGACCTACTCGGCGGTAGCGCCGACCTACCCAGCGGTAGCGCCGACCTACTTAGCGGAGGCGCCGACCTACTCAAAGGTAGCGCCGACCTACTCAAAGGCAGTGCCGACGTACTAAGCTGTATTGCCGACCTACTCAGCGGTAGCGCCGACTTACTCAGCGTTAGCGCCGACTTACTCAGCGTTAGCGCCGACCTACTCAGCGGTAGCGCCGACGTACTTATTGGTGGCGCCGACCTACTCAAAGGTAGCGCCGACATACTCAAAGGTAGCGCCGACATACTCAGAGGTAGCGCCGACCTACTCAGAGGTAGCGCCGACCTACCCAGCGGTAGAGCCGACTTACCCAGCGGTAGCGCCGACCTACTCAGCGGTAGCGCTAACCTACTTAGCGGTGGCGCTGACCTACTAAAAGGCAGTGCCCACGTACTAAGCTGTAGCGCTGATCTACTTAGCGGTAGCGCCGACCTATCCAGCGGTAGTACCGACCTACCCAGCGGTAGCGCCATCCTACCCAGCGGTAGCGCCGACCTACCCGGCGGTAGCGCCGACCTACCCAGCGGTAGCGCCAACCTACCCAGCGGTAGCGCCGACCTACTTAGCGGTAGCGCCGACCTACTAAAACGTAGCGCCGACCTACCTGGCGATAGCACCGACCTACCCAGCGGTAGCGCCGACCTACCCAGCGGTAGCGCCGACCTACTTAGCGGTGGCGCCGACCTACTCAAAGGTAGCGCCGACCTACTAAAAGGTAACGCCGACGTACTCAGAGGTAGCGACGACCAACCCAGCGGTAGCGCCGACCTACCCAGCGGTTGCGCCGACCTACTCAGCGGTAGCGCCGACCTACTTAGCGGTGGCGCCGACATACTCAAAGGTAGCGCCGACCTACTAAAAGGTAGCGCCGACGTACTCAACTGTAGCGCACACCTACCCAGCGGTAGCGCCGACCTACTCAGCGGTAGCGCCGACCTACTTAGCGGTGGCGCTGACCTACTCAAAGGTAGCGCCGACCTACCCAGCGGTAGCGCCGACTTACGCAGCAGTAGCGCCGACCTACTTAGCGGTGGCGCCGACCTACTCAAAGGTAGCGCCGACCTACTAAAAGGTAGCGCCGACGTACTCAGAGGTAGCGCCGACCTACCCAGCGGTAGCGCCGACCTACCCAGCGGTAGCGACGACCTACTCAGCGGTAGCGCCGTCCTACTTAGCGGTGGCGCTGACCTACTCAAAAGTAGCGCCGACCTACTCAGCGGTAGCGCCGACTTACGCAGCAGTAGCGCCGACCTACTTAGCGGTGGCGCCGACCTATTCAAAGGTAGCGCCGACCTACTAAAAGGTAGCGCCGACGTACTCAGAGGTAGCGCCGACCTACCCAGCGGTAGCGCCGACCTACCCAGCGGTATCGCCGACCTACTCAGCGGTAGCGCCGACCTACTTAGCGGTGGCGCCGACCTACTCAAAGGTAGCGCCGACCTACTAAAAGGCAGTGCCGATGTACTAAGCTGTATTGCCGACCTACTCAGCGGTAGCGCCGACTTACTCAGCGTTAGCGCCGACTTACTTAGCGTTAGCGCCGACCTACTCAGCGGTAGCGCCGACGTACTTACTGGTAGCGCCAACCTACCCAGCGGTAGCGCCGACCTACTTAGCGGTAGCGCCGACCTACTAAAACGTAGCGCCGACCTACCTGGCGATAGCGCCGACCTACCCAGCGGTTGCAACGACCTACCCAGCGGTAGCGCGGACCAACCCAGCGGTAGCGCCGACCTACCCAGCGGTAGCGGCGACCTACTTAGCGGTGGCGCCGACCTACTGAAAGGTAGCGCCGACCTACTAAAAGGTAGCGCCGTCGTACTCAGAGGTAGCGCCGACCTACCCAGCGGTAGCGCCGACTTACCCAGCGGTAGCGCCGACCTACTCAGCGGTAGCGCCGACCTACTTAGCGGTGGAGCCGACCTACTCAAAGGTAGCGCCGACGTACTAAGCTGTAGCGCTGACCTACTAAGCGGTAGCGCCGACCTACCCGGCGGTAGCGCCGACCTACCCAGCGGTAGCGCCGACCTACTTAGCGGAGGCGCCGACCTACTCAAAGGTAGCGCCGACCTACTCAAAGGCAGTGCCGACGTACTAAGCTGTATTGCCGACCTACTCAGCGGTAGCGCCGACTTACTCAGCGTTAGCGCCGACTTACTCAGCGTTAGCGCCGACCTACTCAGCGGTAGCGCCGACGTACTTATTGGTGGCGCCGACCTACTCAAAGGTAGCGCCGACATACTCAAAGGTAGCGCCGACATACTCAGAGGTAGCGCCGACCTACTCAGAGGTAGCGCCGACCTACCCAGCGGTAGAGCCGACTTACCCAGCGGTAGCGCCGACCTACTCAGCGGTAGCGCTGACCTACTTAGCGGTGGCGCCGACCTACTAAAAGGCAGTGCCCACGTACTAAGCTGTAGCGCTGATCTACTTAGCGGTAGCGCCGACCTATCCAGCGGTAGTACCGACCTACCCAGCGGTAGCGCCATCCTACCCAGCGGTAGCGCCGACCTACCCGGCGGTAGCGCCGACCTACCCAGCGGTAGCGCCAACCTACCCAGCGGTAGCGCCGACCTACTTAGCGGTAGCGCCGACCTACTAAAACGTAGCGCCGACCTACCTGGCGATAGCACCGACCTACCCAGCGGTAGCGCCGACCTACCCAGCGGTAGCGCCGACCTACTTAGCGGTGGCGCCGACCTACTCAAAGGTAGCGCCGACCTACTAAAAGGTAACGCCGACGTACTCAGAGGTAGCGACGACCAACCCAGCGGTAGCGCCGACCTACCCAGCGGTTGCGCCGACCTACTCAGCGGTAGCGCCGACCTACTTAGCGGTGGCGCCGACATACTCAAAGGTAGCGCCGACCTACTAAAAGGTAGCGCCGACGTACTCAACTGTAGCGCACACCTACCCAGCGGTAGCGCCGACCTACTCAGCGGTAGCGCCGACCTACTTAGCGGTGGCGCTGACCTACTCAAAGGTAGCGCCGACCTACCCAGCGGTAGCGCCGACTTACGCAGCAGTAGCGCCGACCTACTTAGCGGTGGCGCCGACCTACTCAAAGGTAGCGCCGACCTACTAAAAGGTAGCGCCGACGTACTCAGAGGTAGCGCCGACCTACCCAGCGGTAGCGCCGACCTACCCAGCGGTAGCGACGACCTACTCAGCGGTAGCGCCGTCCTACTTAGCGGTGGCGCTGACCTACTCAAAAGTAGCGCCGACCTACTCAGCGGTAGCGCCGACTTACGCAGCAGTAGCGCCGATCTACTTAGCGGTGGCGCCGACCTATTCAAAGGTAGCGCCGACCTACTAAAAGGTAGCGCCGACGTACTCAGAGGTAGCGCCGACCTACCCAGCGGTAGCGCCGACCTACCCAGCGGTATCGCCGACCTACTCAGCGGTAGCGCCGACCTACTTAGCGGTGGCGCCGACCTACTCAAAGGTAGCGCCGACCTACTAAAAGGCAGTGCCGATGTACTAAGCTGTATTGCCGACCTACTCAGCGGTAGCGCCGACTTACTCAGCGTTAGCGCCGACTTACTTAGCGTTAGCGCCGACCTACTCAGCGGTAGCGCCGACGTACTTACTGGTGGCGCCGACCTACTCAAAGGTAGCGCCGACATACTCAAAGGTAGCGCCGACATACTCAGAGGTAGCGCGGACCTACTCAGAGGTAGCGCCGACCTACCCAGCGGTAGAGCCGACTTACCCAGCGGTAGCGCCGACCTACTCAGCGGTAGCGCCGACCTACTTAGCGGTGGCGCCGACCTACTAAAAGGCAGTGCCCACGTACTAAGCTGTAACGCTGACCTACTTAGCGGTAGCGCCGACCTATCCAGCGGTAGTGCCGACCTACCCAGCGGTAGCGCCATCCTACCCAGCGGTTGCGCCGACCTACCCGGCGGTAGCGCCGACCTACCCAGCGGTAGCGCCGACCTACCCAGCGGTAGCGCCGACCTACTTAGCGGTAGCGCCGACCTACTAAAACGTAGCGCCGACGTACTTAGAGGTAGCGCCTACCTACCTGGCGGTAGCGCCGACCTACTCACCGTTATCGCCGACCTACTCAGCGGTAGCGCCGACCTACCCAGCGGTAGCGCCGACCTACCCAGCGGTAGCGCCGACCTACTTAGCGGTGGCGCCGACCTACTCAAAGGTAGCGCCGACCTACTAAAAGGTAACGCCGACGTACTCAGAGGTAGCGAAGACCTACCCAGCGGTAGCGCCGACCTACCCAGCGGTAGCGTCGACCTACTCAGCGGTAGTGCCGACCTACTTAGCGGTGGCGCCGACCTTCTCAAAGGTAGCGCCGACCTACTAAAAGGTAGCGCCGACGTACTCAACTGTAGCGCACACCTACCCAGCGGTAGCGCCGACCTACTCAGCGGTAGCGCCGACCTACTTAGCGGTGGCGCTGACCTACTCAAAGGTAGCGCCGACCTACCCAGCGGTAGCGCCGACTTACGCAGCAGTAGCGCCGACCTACTTAGCGGTGGCGCCGACCTACTCAAAGGTAGCGCCGACCTACTAAAAGGTAGCGCCGACGTACTCAGAGGTAGCGCCGACCTACCCAGCTGTAGCGCCGACCTACCCAGCGGTAGCGCGGACCTACTCAGCGGTAGCGCCGACCTACTCAGCGGTGGCGCTGACCTACTCAAAGGTAGCGCCGACCTACCCAGCGGTAGCGCCGACTTACGCAGCAGTAGCGCCGACCTACTTAGCGGTGGCGCTGACCTACTCAAAGGTAGCGCCGACCTACTAAAAGGTAGCGCCGACGTACTCAGAGGTAGCGCCGACCTACCCAGCGGTAGCGCCGACCTACCCAGCGGTAGCGCCGACCTACTAAGCGGTAGCGCCGACCTACTTAGCGGTGGCGCTGACCTACTCAAAGGTAGCGCCGACCTACCCAGCGGTAGCGCCGACTTACGCAGCAGTAGCGCCGACCTACCCGGCGGTAGCGACGACCTACTAAAAAGGTAGCTCCGACGTACTCAGAGGTAGCGACGACCTACCCAGCGGTAGCGCCGACCTACCCCGCGGTAGCGCCGACCTACTTAGAGGTGGCGCCGACCTACTTAAAGGTAGCGCCGACCTACTAAAAGTTAGCGCCGACGTACTCAGAGGTAGCGCCGACCTACCCAGCGGTAGCGCCGACCTACCCAGCGGTAGCGCCGACCTACTAAGCTTTAGCTCCGACCGACCCAGCGGTAGCGCCGACCTACCCAGCGGTAGAACCGACCTACTCAGCGGTAGCGCCGACCTACTCAGCGGTAGCGCCGACCTACTTAGCGGTGGCGCCAACCTACTCAAAGGTAGTGCCGACCTACTAAAAGGTAGCGCCGACGTACTAAGCTGGAGCGCTGACCTACTTAGCGGTAGCGCCGACCTATCCAGCGGTAGCGTCGACCTACCCAGCGGTAGCGCCGATCTACTCAAAGGTAGCGCCGACCTACTAAAAGGTAGCGCCGACGTACTCAGCTGTAGCGCCGACCTACTTAGCGGTAGTGCCGACTACCCAGCGGTAGCGCGACCTACCCGGCGGTGGCGCCGACCTACTCAGCGATAGCGCCGACCTACTTAGCGGTGGCGCCGACCTAGTCAAAGGAAGCGCCGACCTGCTAAAAGGTAGCGCCGACGTGCTCAGATGTAGCGCCGACCTACTCAGCGGTAGCATCGACCTACCCAGCGGTTGCAACGACCTACCCAGCGGTAGCGCGGACCAACCCAGCGGTAGCGCCGACCTACCCAGCGGTAGCGGCGACCTACTTACCGGTGGCGCCGACCTACTGAAAGGTAGCGCCGACCTACTAAAAGGTAGCGCCGTCGTAATCAGAGGTAGCGCCGACCTACCCAGCGGTAGCGCCGACCTACCCAGCGGTAGCGCCGACTTACGCAGCAGTAGCGCCAACCTACTTAGCGGTGGCGCCGACCTACTCAAAGGTAGCGCCGACCTACTAAAAGGTAGCGCCGACGTACTCAGAGGTAGCGCCGACGTACTCAGAGGTAGCGCCGACCTACCAAGCGGTAGCGCCGACTTACCCAGCGGTAGCGCCGACCTACTTAGCGGTAGCGCCGACCTACTTAGCGGTGGAGCCGACCTACTGCAAGGTAGCGCCGACGTACTAAGCTGTAGCGCTGACCTACTCAGCGGTAGCGCCGACCTACCCAGCGGTAGCGCCGACCTACCCAGCGGTAGCGCCGACCTACTTAGCGGTGGCGCCGACCTACTCAAAGGTAGCGCCGACCTACTAAAAGGCAGTGCCGACGTACTAAGCTGTATTGCCGACCTACTCAGCGGTAGCGCCGACCTACTCAGCGGTAGCGCCGTCCTACTTAGCGGTGGCGCTGACCTACTCAAAAGTAGCGCCGACCTACCCAGCGGTAGCGCCGACTTACGCAGCAGTAGCGCCGACCTACTTAGCGGTGGCGCCGACCTACTCAGCGGTAGCGCCGACCTACTTAAAGGTGGCGCCGACCTACTAAAAGGCAGTGCCCACGTACTAAGCTGTAGCGCTGACCTACTTAGCGGTAGCGCCGACCTATCCAGCGGTAGTGCCGACCTACCCAGCGGTAGCGCCATCCTACCCAGCGGTAGCGCCGACCTACCCGGCGGTAGCGCCGACCTACCCAGCGGTAGCGCCGACCTACCCAGCGGTAGCGCCGACCTACTTAGCGGTAGCGCCGACCTACTAAAACGTAGCGCCGACGTACTTAGAGGTAGCGCCGACCTACCTGGCGGTAGCGCCGACCTACTCACCGTTATCGCCGAGCTACTCAGCGGTAGCGCCGACCTACCCAGCGGTAGCGCCGACCTACCCAGAGGTAGCGCCGACCTACTTAGCGGTGGCGCCGACCTACTCAAAGGTAGCGCCGACCTACTAAAAGGTAACGCCGACGTACTCAGAGGTAGCGAAGACCTACCCAGCGGTAGCGCCGACCTACCCAGCGGTAGCGCCGACCTTCTCAGCGGTAGCGCCGACCTACTTAGCGGTGGCGCCGACCTTCTCAAAGGTAGCGCCGACCTACTAAAAGGTAGCGCCGACGTACTCAACTGTAGCGCACACCTACCCAGCGGTAGCGCCGACCTACTCAGCGGTAGCGCCGACCTACTTAGCGGTGGCGCTGACCTACTCAAAGGTAGCGCCGACCTACCCAGCGGTAGCGCCGACTTACGCAGCAGTAGCGCCGACCAACTTAGCGGTGGCGCCGACCTACTCAAAGGTAGCGCCGACCTACTAAAAGGTAGCACCGACGTACTCAGAGGTAGCGCCGACCTACCCAGCGGTAGCGCCGACCTACCCAGCGGTATCGCCGACCTACTCAGCGGTAGCGCCGACCTACTTAGCGGTGGCGCCGACCTACTCAAAGGTAGCGCCGACCTACTAAAAGGCAGTGCCGACGTACTAAGCTGTATTGCCGACCTACTCAGCGGTATTGCCGACTTACTCAGCGTTAGCGCCGACTTACTCAGCGTTAGCGCCGACCTACTCAGCGGTAGCGCCGACGTACTTATTGGTGGCGCCGACCTACTCAGAGGTAGCGCGGACCTACTCAGAGGTAGCGCCGACCTACCCAGCGGTAGAGCCGACTTACCCAGCGGTAGCGCCGACCTACTCAGCGGTAGCGCCGACCTACTTAAAGGTGGCGCCGACCTACTAAAAGGCAGTGCCCACGTACTAAGCTGTAGCGCTGACCTACTTAGCGGTAGCGCCGACCTATCCAGCGGTAGTGCCGACCTACCCAGCGGTAGCGCCAACCTACTCACCGTTATCGCCGACCTACTCAGCGGTAGCGCCGACCTACCCAGCGGTAGCGCCGACCTACCCAGCGGTAGCGCCGACCTACTTAGCGGTGGCGCCGACCTACTCAAAGGTAGCGCCGACCTACTAAAAGGTAGCACCGACGTACTCAGAGGTAGCGCCGACCTACCCAGCGGTAGCGCCGACCTACCCAGCGGTATCGCCGACCTACTCAGCGGTAGCGCCGACATACTTAGCGGTGGCGCCGACCTACTCAAAGGTAGCGCCGACCTACTAAAAGGCAGTGCCGACGTACTAAGCTGTATTGCCGACCTACTCAGCGCTATTGCCGACTTACTCAGCGTTAGCGCCGACTTACTCAGCGTTAGCGCCGACCTACTCAGCGGTAGCGCCGACGTACTTATTGGTGGCGCCGACCTACTCAGAGGTAGCGCGGACCTACTCAGAGGTAGCGCCGACCTACCCAGCGGTAGAGCCGACTTACCCAGCGGTATCGCCGACCTACTCAGCGGTAGCGCCGACCTACTTAGCGGTGGCGCCGACCTACTCAAAGGTAGCGCCGACCTACTAAAAGGCAGTGCCGACGTACTAAGCTGTATTGCCGACCTACTCAGCGGTATTGCCGACTTACTCAGCGTTAGCGCCGACTTACTCAGCGTTAGCGCCGACCTACTCAGCGGTAGCGCCGACGTACTTATTGGTGGCGCCGACCTACTCAGAGGTAGCGCGGACCTACTCAGAGGTAGCGCCGACCTACCCAGCGGTAGAGCCGACTTACCCAGCGGTAGCGCCGACCTACTCAGCGGTAGCGCCGACCTACTTAAAGGTGGCGCCGACCTACTAAAAGGCAGTGCCCACGTACTAAGCTGTAGCGCTGACCTACTTAGCGGTAGCGCCGACCTATCCAGCGGTAGTGCCGACCTACCCAGCGGTAGCGCCAACCTACTCACCGTTATCGCCGACCTACTCAGCGGTAGCGCCGACCTACCCAGCGGTAGTGCCGACCTACCCAGCGGTAGCGCCGACCTACTTAGCGGTGGCGCCGACCTACTCAAAGGTAGCGCCGACCTACTAAAAGGTAACGCCGACGTACTCAGAGGTAGCGAAGACCTACCCAGCGGTAGCGCCGACCTACCCAGCGGTAGCGCCGACCTACTTAGCGGTAGCGCCGACTTACGCAGCAGTAGCGCCGACCTAGTTAGCGGTGGCGCTGACCTACTCAAAGGTAGCGTCGACCTACTCAGCGGTAGCGCCGACCTACTCAGCGGTAGCGCCGACCTACTTAGCGGTGGCGCCGACCTACTCAAAGGTAGCGCCGACCTACCCAGCGGTAGCGCCGACTTACGCAGCAGTAGCGCCGACCTACCCGGCGGTAGCGACGACCTACTAAAAAGGTAGCTCCGACGTACTCAGAGGTAGCGACGACCTACCCAGCGGTAGCGCCGACCTACCCCGCGGTAGCGCCGACCTACTTAGAGGTGGCGCCGACCTACTTAAAGGTAGCGCCGACCTACTTAAAAATAGCGCCGACGTACTCAGAGGTAGCGCCGACCTACCCAGCGGTAGCGCCGACCTACCCAGCGGTAGCGCCGACCTACTCAGCTTTAGCTCCGACCGACCCAGCGGTAGCGCCGACCTACCCAGCGGTAGCACCGATCTACTCAGTGGTAGCGCCGACCTACTCAGCGGTAGCGCCGACCTACTTAGCGGTGGCGCCAACCTACTCAAAGGTAGTGCCGACCTACTAAAAGGCAGTGCCGACGTACTAAGCTGGAGCGCTGACCTACTTAGCGGTAGCGCCGACCTATCCAGCGGTAGCGCCGACCTACCCAGCGGTAGCGCCGATCTACTCAAAGGTAGCGCCGACCTACTAAAAGGTAGCGCCGACGTACTCAGCTGTAGCGCCGACCTACTTAGCGGTAGTGCCGACTACCCAGCGGTAGCGCCGACCTACCCAGCGGTAGCGCCGACCTACCCAGCGGTAGCGCGACCTACCCGGCGGTAGCGCCGACCTACCCGGCGGTAGCGCCGACCTACTCAGCGATAGCGCCGACCTACTTAGCGGTGGCGCCACCCTAGTCAAAGGAAGTGCCGACCTACTAAAAGGTAGCGCCGACGTACTCAGATTTAGCGCCGACCTACTCAGCAGTAGCTTCGACCTACCCAGCGGTTGCAACGACCTACTCAGCGGTAGCGCGGACCAACCCAGCGGTAGCGCCGACCTACCCAGCGGTAGCGGCGACCTACTTAGCGGTGGCGCCGACCTACTCAAAGGTAGCGCCGACCTACTAAAAGGCAGTGCCGACGTACTAAGCTGTATTGCCGACCTATTCAGCGGTAGCGCCGACCTACTCAGCGGTAGCGCCGTCCTACTTAGCGGTGGCGCTGACCTACTCAAAAGTAGCGCCGACCTACCCAGCGGTAGCGCCGACTTACGCAGCAGTAGCGCCGACCTACTTAGCGGTGGCGCCGACCTACTCAAAGGTAGCGCCGACCTACTAAAAGGTAGCGCCGACGTACTCAGAGGTAGCGCCGACCTACCCAGCGGTAGCGCCGACCTACTGAGCGGTAGCGCCGACCTACTTAGCGGTGGCGCCGACCTACTAAAAGGCAGTGCCCACGTACTAAGCTGTAGCGCTGAGCTACTTAGCGGTAGCGCCGACCTATCCAGCGGTAGTGCCGACCTACCCAGCGGTAGCGCCATCCTACCCAGCGGTAGCGCCGACCTACCCGGCAGTAGCGCCGACCTACCCAGCGGTAGCGCCGACCTACCCAGCGGTAGCACCGACCTACTTAGCGGTAGCGCCGACCTACTAAAACGTAGCGCCGACGTACTTAGAGTTAGCGCCGACCTACCTGGCGGTAGCGCCGACCTACTCACCATTATCGCCGACCTACTCAGCGGTAGCGCCGACCTACCCAGCGGTAGCGCCGACCTACCCAGCGGTAGCGCCGACCTACTTAGCGGTGGCGCCGACCTACTCAAAGGTAGCGCCGACCTACTAAAAGGTAACGCCGACGTACTCAGAGGTAGCGAAGACCTACCCAGCGGTAGCGCCGACCTACCCAGCGGAAGCGCCGACCTACTCAGCGGTAGCGCCGACCTACTTAGCGGTGGCGCCGACCTTCTCAAAGGTAGCGCCGACCTACTAAAAGGTAGCGCCGACGTACTCAACTGTAGCGCACACCTACCCAGCGGTAGCGCCCACCTACTCAGCGGTAGCGCCGACGGTAGCGCCGACCTACTTAGAGGTGGCGCCGACCTACTTAAAGGTAGCGCCGACCTACTAAAAGTTAGCGCCGACGTACTCAGAGGTAGCGACGACCTACCCAGCGGTAGCGCCGACCTACCCAGCGGTAGCGCCGACCTACTCAGCTTTAGCTCCGACCGACCCAGCGGTAGCGCCGACCTACCCAGCGGTAGCACCGATCTACTCAGTGGTAGCGCCAACCTACTCAGCGGTAGCGCCGACCTACTTAGCGGTGGCGCCAACCTACTCAAAGGTAGTGCCGACCTACTAAAAGGCAGTGCGACGTACTAAGCTGGAGCGCTGACCTACTTAGCGGTAGCGCCGACCTATCCAGCGGTAGCGCCGACCTACCCAGCGGTAGCGCCGATCTACTCAAAGGTAGCGCCGACCTACTAAAAGGTAGCGCCGACGTACTCAGCTGTAGCGCCGACCTACTTAGCGGTAGTGCCGACTACCCAGCGGTAGCGCCGACCTACCCAGCGATAGCGCCGACCTACTTAGCGGTGGCGCCGACCTAGTCAAAGGAAGCGCCGACCTACTAAAAGGTAGCGCCGACGTTCTCAGATGTAGCGCCGACCTACTCAGCGGTAGCTTCGACCTACCTAGCGGTTGCAACGACCTACCCAGCGGTAGCGCGGACCAACCCAGCGGTAGCGCCGACCTACCCAGCGGTAGCGGCGACCTACTTAGCGGTGGCGCCGACCTACTCAAAGGTAGCGCCGACCTACTAAAAGGCAGTGCCGACGTACTAAGCTGTATTGCCGACCTACTCAGCGGTAGCGCCGACCTACTCAGCGGTAGCGCCGTCCTACTTAGCGGTGGCGCTGACCTACTCAAAAGTAGCGCCGACCTACCCAGCGGTAGCGCAGACTTACGCAGCAGTAGCGCCGACCTACTTAGCGGTGGCGCCAACCTACTCAAAGGTAGCGCCGACCTACTAAAAGGTAGCGCCGACGTACTCAGAGGTAGCGCCGACCTACCTAGTGGTAGCGCCGACCTACCCAGCGGTATCGCCGACCTACTCACCAACCCAGCGGTAGCGCCGACTTACGCAGCAGTAGCGCCGACCTACCCGGCGGTAGCGACGACCTACTAAAAAGGTAGCTCCGACGTACTCAGAGGTAGCGACGACCTACCCAGCGGTAGCGCCGACCTACCCCGCGGTAGCGCCGACCTACTTAGAGGTGGCGCCGACCTACTTAAAGGTAGCGCCGACCTACTAAAAGTTAGCGCCGACGCACTCAGAGGTAGCGCCGACCTACCCAGCGGTAGCGCCGACCTACCCAGCGGTAGCGCCGACCTACTCAGCTTTAGCTCCGACCGACCCAGCGGTAGCGCCGACCTACCCAGCGGTAGCACCGACCTACTCAGCGGTAGCGCCGACCTACTCAGCGGTAGCGCCGACCTACTTAGCGGTGGCGCCAACCTACTCAAAGGTAGTGCCGACCTACTAAAAGGCAGTGCCGACGTACTAAGCTGGAGCGCTGACCTACTTAGCGGTAGCGCCGACCTATCCAGCGGTAGCGCCGACCTACCCAGCGGTAGCGCCGATCTACTCAAAGGTAGCGCCGACCTACTAAAAGGTAGCGCCGACGTACTCAGCTGTAGCGCCGACCTACATAGCGGTAGTGCCGACTACCCAGCGGTAGCGCCGACCTACCCAGCGGTAGCGCCGACCTACCCAGCGGTAGCGCGACCTACCCGGCGGTAGCGCCGACCTACCCGGCGGTAGCGCCGACCTACTCAGCGATAGCGCCGACCTACTTAGCGGTGGCGCCGACCTAGTCAAAGGAAGCGCCGACCTACTAAAAGGTAGCGCCGACGTACTCAGATGTAGCGACGACCTACTCAGCGGTAGCTTCGACCTACCCAGCGGTTGCAACGACCTACCCAGCGGTAGCGCGGACCAACCCAGCGGTAGCGCCGACCTATCCAGCGGTAGCGGCGACCTACTTAGCGGTGGCGCCGACCTACTGAAAGGTAGCGCCGACCTACTAAAAGGTAGCGCCGTCGTAATCAGAGTTAGCGCCGACCTACCCAGTGGTAGCGCCGACCTACCCAGCGGTAGCGCCGACTTACGCAGCAGTAGCGCCGACCTACTTAGCGGTGGCGCCGACCTACTCAAAGGTAGCGCCGACCTACTAAAAGGTACCGCCGACGTACTCAGAGGTAGCGCCGACCTACCCAGCGGTAGCGCCGACTTACCCAGCGGTAGCGCCGACCTACTCAGCGGTAGCGCCGACCTTCTTAGCGGTGGAGCCGACCTACTCAAAGGTAGCGCCAACGTACTAAGCTGTAGCGCTGACCTACTCAGCGGTAGAGCCAACCTACCCAGCGGTAGCGCCGACCTACCCAGCGGTAGCGCCGACCTACTTAGCGGTAACGCCGACCTACTCAAAGGTAGCGCCGACCTACTAAAAGGCAGTGCCAACGTACTAAGCTGTATTGCCGACCTACTCAGCGGTAGCGCCGACTTACTCAGCGTTAGCGCCGACTTACTCAGCGTTAGCGCCGACCTACTAAGCGGTTGCGCCGATGTACTTGTTGGTGGCGCCGACCTACTCAAAGGTAGCGCCGACATACTCAGAGGTAGCGCCGACCTACTCAGAGGTAGCGCCGACCTACCCAGCGGTAGAGCCGACTTACCCAGCGATAGCGCCGACCTACTCAGCGGTAGCGCCGACCTACTTAGCGGTGGCGCCGACCTACTAAAAGGCAGTGCCGACGTACTAAGCTGTAGCGCTGACCTACTTAGCGGTAGCGCCGACCTATCCAGCGGTAGTGCCGACCTACCCAGCGGTAGCGCCATCCTACCCAGCGGTAGCGCCTACCTACCCGGCGGTAGCGCCGACCTACCCAGCGGTAGCGCCGACCTACCCAGCGGTAGCGCCGACCTACTTAGCGGTAGCGCCGACCTACTAAAACGTAGCGCCAACGTACTTAGAGGTAGCGCCGACCTACCTGGCGGTAGCGCCGACCTACTCAGCGTTATCGCCGACCTACTCAGCGGTAGCGCCGACCTACCCAGCGGTAGCGCCGACCTACCCAGCGGTAGCGTCGACCTACTTAGCGGTGGCGCCGACCTACTCAAAGGTAGCGCCGACCTACTTAAAGGTAAGGCCGACGTACTCAGAGGTAGCGACGACCTACCCAGCGGTAGCGCCAACCTACCCAGCGGTAGCGCCGACCTACTCAGCGGTAGCGCCGACCTACTTAGCGGTAGCGCCGACCTACTCAAAGGTAGCGCCGACCTACTAAAAGGTAGCGCCGACGTACTCAACTGTAGCGCACACCTACCCAGCGGTAGCGCCGACTAACTCAGCAGTAGCGCCGACCTAATTAGCGGTGGCGCCGACCTACTCAAAGGTAGCGCCGACCTACTAAAAGGTAGCGCCGACGTACTCAGAGGTAGCGCCGACCTACCCAGCGGTAGCGCCGACCTACTCAGCGGTAGCGCCGACCTACTTAGCGGTGGCGCTGACCTACTCAAAGGTAGCGCCGACCTACCCAGCGGTAGCGCCAACTTACGCAGCAGTAGCGCCGACCTACCCGGCGGAAGCGACGACCTACTAAAAGGTAGGTCCGACGTACTCAGCTGTAGCGCCGACCTACTCAGCGGTATCGCCGACCTACTCAAAGGTAGCGCAGACCTACTAAAAGGTAGCGCCGACCTACTCAAAGGTAGCGCCGACCTACTCAGCGGTAGCGCCGACCTACCCAGCGGTAGCGCCGACCTACCTAGCGGTAGCGCCGACCTACCCAGCGGTAGCGCCGACCTACCCCGCGGTAGCGCCGACCTACTTAGAGGTGGCGCCGACCTACTTAAAGGTAGCGCTGACCTACTAAAAGGTAGCGCCGACGTACTCAGCTGTAGCGCCGACCTACTTAGCGGTAGTGCCGACTACCCAGCGGATACGCCGACCTACCCAGCGGTAGCGCCGACCTAACAAGCGGTAGCGCGACCTACCCGGCGGTAGTGCCGACCTACCCGGCGGTAGCGCCGACCTACTCAGCGATAGCGCCGACCTACTTAGCGGTGGCGCCGACCTACTCAAAGGTAGCGCCGACCTACTAAAAGGTAGCGCTGACGTACTCAGAGGTAGCACCGACCTACTCAGCGGTAGCTTCGACCTACCCAGCGGTTGCAACGACCTACCCAGCGGTAGCGCGGACCAACCCAGCGGTAGGGCCGACATACTAAGCTGTAGCGCTGACTTACTCAGCGTTAGCGCCGACCTACTCAGCGGTAGCGCCGACCTACTTAGCGGTGGCGCCGACCTACTCAAAGGTAGCGCCGACCTACTAAAAGGTAGCGCCGACGTACTCAACTGTAGCGCCCACCTACTCAGCGGTAGCGACGACCTAACCAGCGCTAGCGCCGACCTACCCAGCGGTAGCGCCGACCTACTAAAAGGTAGCGCCGACGTACTCAGCTGTAGCGCCGACCTACTCAGCGGTGGCGCTGACCTACTCTAAGGTAGCGCCGACCTACTAAAAGGTAGCACCGACGTACTTAGCTGTAGCGCCAACCTACTCAGAGGTAGCGCCGACCTACCCAGAGGTAGCGCCGACCTACCCAGCGGTAGCGCTGACCTACTCAGCGTTATCGCCGACCTACTCAGCGGTAGCGCCGACCTACCCAGCGGTAGCGCCGACCTACCCGGCGGTAGCGAAGACCTACTTAAAGGTAGCTCCGACGTACTCAGTTGTAGCGCCGACCTAATCAGCAGTAGCGCCCACCTACCCAGCGGTAGCGCCGACCTACCCAGCGGTAGCGCGGACCAACCCAGCATTAAGCGCCGTCCTACCCAGCGGTAGCGGCGACCTTTTTAGCGGTGGCACCGACCTACTCAAAGGTAGCGCCGACCTACTAAAAGGTAGCGCCGACGTACTCAGAGGTAGCGCCGACCTACCCAGCGGTAGCGCCGACCTACCCAGCGGTAGCGCCATCCTACCCAGCGGTAGCGCCGACCTACCCGGCGGTAGCGCCGACCTACCCAGCGGTAGCGCCGATTTACCCAGCGGTAGCACCGACCTACTTAGCGGTAGCGCCGACCTACTAAAACGTAGCGCCGACGTACTTAGAGGTAGCGCCGACATACCTGGCGGTAGCGCCGACCTACTCAGCGTTATCGCCAACCTACTCAGCGGTAGCGCCGACCTACCTAGCGGTAGCGCCGACCTACTTAGCGGTGGCGCCGACCTACTCAAAGGTAGCGCCGACCTACTAAAAGGTAACGCCGACGTACTCAGAGGTAGCGACGACCTACCCAGCGGTAGCGCCGACCTACCCAGCGGTAGCGCCGACCTACTCAGCGGTAGCGCCGACCTACTTAGCGGTGGCGCCGACCTACTCAAAGGTAGCGCCGACCTACTAAAAGGTAGCGCCGACGTACTCAACTGTAGCGCCCACCTACTCAGCGGTAGCGACGACCTACCCAGTGGTAGCGCCGACCTACCCGGCGGTAGCGACGACCTACTAAAAGGTAGCTCCGACGTACTCAGCTGTAGCGCTGACCTAATCAGCAGTAGCGCCCACCTACCCAGCGGTAGCGCCGAGCTACCCAGTGGTAGCGCGGATCAACCCAGCATTAAATTCCGACCTACCCAAAGGTAGCGCCGACATACTCAGAGGTAGCGCAGACCTACTCAGAGGTAGCGCCGACCTACCCAGTGGTAGAGCCGACTTACCCAGCGGTAGCGCCGACCTACTCAGCGGTAGCGCCGACCTACTTAGCGGTGGCGCCGACCTACTCAAAGTTAGCGTCGACCTACTAAAAGGCAGTGCCGACGTACTAAGCTGTAGCGCTGACCTACTTAGCGATGGCGCCGACCTATCCATCGGTAGTGCCGACCTACCCAGCGGTAGCGCCATCCTACCCAGCGGTAGCGCCGACCTACTAAAACGTAGCGCCGACGTACTTAGAGGTAGCGCCGACCTACCTGGCGGTAGCGCCGACCTACTCAGCGTTATCGCCAACCTACTCAGCGGTAGCGCCGACCTACCCAGCGGTAGCGCCGACCTACCCAGCGGTAGCGCCGACCTACTTAGCGGTGGCGCCGACCTACTCAAAGGTAGCGCGGACCTACTAAAAGGTAACGCCGACGTACTCAGAGGTAGCGACGACCTACCCAGCGGTAGCGCCGACCTACCCAGCGGTAGAGCCGACCTACTCAGCGGTAGCGCCGACCTACTTAGCGGTGGAGCCGACCTACTCAAAGGTAGCGCCAACGTACTAAGCTGTAGCGCTGACCTACTCAGCGGTAGAGCCAACCTACCCAGCGGTAGCGCCGACCTACCCAGAGGTAGCGCCGACCTACCCAGCGGTAGCGCCGACTTACCCAGCGGTAGCGCCGACCTACTCAGCGGTAGCGCCGACCTTCTTAGCGGTGGAGCCGACCTACTCAAAGGTAGCGCCAACGTACTAAGCTGTAGCGCTGACCTACTCAGCGGTAGAGCCAACCTACCCAGCGGTAGCGCCGACCTACCCAGCGGTAGCGCCGACCTACTTAGCGGTAACGCCGACCTACTCAAAGGTAGCGCCGACCTACTAAAAGGCAGTGCCAACGTACTAAGCTGTATTGCCGACCTACTCAGCGGTAGCGCCGACTTACTCAGCGTTAGCGCCGACTTACTCAGCGTTAGCGCCGACCTACTAAGCGGTAGCGCCGATGTACTTGTTGGTGGCGCCGACCTACTCAAAGGTAGCGCCGACATACTCAGAGGTAGCGCCGACCTACTAAGAGGTAGCGCCGACCTACCCAGCGGTAGAGCCGACTTACCCAGCGATAGCGCCGACCTACTCAGCGGTAGCGCCGACCTACTTAGCGGTGGCGCCGACCTACTAAAAGGCAGTGCCGACGTACTAAGCTGTAGCGCTGACCTACTTAGCGGTAGCGCCGACCTATCCAGCGGTAGTGCCGACCTACCCAGCGGTAGCGCCATCCTACCCAGTGGTAGCGCCTACCTACCCGGCGGTAGCGCCGACCTACCCAGCGGTAGCGCCGACCTACCCAGCGGTAGCGCCGACCTACTTAGCGGTAGCGCCGACCTACTAAAACGTAGCGCCAACGTACTTAGAGGTAGCGCCGACCTACCTGGCGGTAGCGCCGACCTACTCAGCGTTATCGCCGACCTACTCAGCGGTAGCGCCGACCTACCCAGCGGTAGCGCCGACCTACCCAGCGGTAGCGTCGACCTACTTAGCGGTGGCGCCGACCTACTCAAAGGTAGCGCCGACCTACTTAAAGGTAAGGCCGACGTACTCAGAGGTAGCGACGACCTACCCAGCGGTAGCGCCGACCTACCCAGCGGTAGCGCCGACCTACTCAGCGGTAGCGCCGACCTACTTAGCGGTAGCGCCGACCTACTCAAAGGTAGCGCCGACCTACTAAAAGGTAGCGCCGACGTACTCAACTGTAGCGCACACCTACCCAGCGGTAGCGCCGACTAACTCAGCAGTAGCGCCGACCTAATTAGCGGTGGCGCCGACCTACTCAAAGGTAGCGCCGACCTACTAAAAGGTAGCGCCGACGTACTCAGAGGTAGCGCCGACCTACCCAGCGGTAGCGCCGACCTACTCAGCGGTAGCGCCGACCTACTTAGCGGTGGCGCTGACCTACTCAAAGGTAGCGCCGACCTACCCAGCGGTAGCGCCAACTTACGCAGCAGTAGCGCCGACCTACCCGGCGGTAGCGACGACCTACTAAAAGGTAGGTCCGACGTACTCAGCTGTAGCGCCGACCTACTCAGCGGTATCGCCGACCTACTCAAAGGTAGCGCAGACCTACTAAAAGGTAGCGCCGACCTACTCAAAGGTAGCGCCGACCTACTCAGCGGTAGCGCCGACCTACCCAGCGGTAGCGCCGACATACCTAGCGGTAGCGCCGACCTACCCAGTGGTAGCGCCGACCTACCCCGCGGTAGCGCCGACCTACTTAGAGGTGGCGCCGACCTACTTAAAGGTAGCGCTGACCTACTAAAAGGTAGCGCCGACGTACTCAGCTGTAGCGCCGACCTACTTAGCGGTAGTGCCGACTACCCAGCGGATACGCCGACCTACCCAGCGGTAGCGCCGACCTACCCAGCGGTAGCGCCGACCTAACAAGCGGTAGCGCGACCTACCCGGCGGTAGTGCCAACCTACCCGGCGGTAGCGCCGACCTACTCAGCGATAGCGCCGACCTACTTAGCGGTGGCGCCGACCTACTCAAAGGTAGCGCCGACCTACTAAAAGGTAGCGCTGACGTACTCAGAGGTAGCACCGACCTACTCAGCGGTAGCTTCGACCTACCCAGCGGTTGCAACGACCTACCCAGCGGTAGCGCGGACCAACCCAGCGGTAGCGCCGACATACTAAGCTGTAGCGCTGACTTACTCAGCGTTAGCGCCGACCTACTCAGCGGTAGCGCCGACCTACTTAGCGGTGGCGCCGACCTACTCAAAGGTAGCGCCGACCTACTAAAAGGTAGCGCCGACGTACTCAACTTTAGCGCCCACCTACTCAGCGGTAGCGACGACCTACCCAGCGCTAGCGCCGACCTACCCAGCGGTAGCGCCGACCTACTAAAAGGTAGCGCCGACGTACTCAGCTGTAGCGCCGACCTACTCAGCGGTGGCGCTGACCTACTCTAAGGTAGCGCCGACCTACTAAAAGGTAGCACCGACGTACTTAGCTGTAGCGCCAACCTACTCAGAGGTAGCGCCGACCTACCCAGAGGTAGCGCCGACCTACCCAGCGGTAGCGCTGACCTACTCAGCGTTATCGCCGACCTACTCAGCGGTAGCGCCGACCTACCCAGCGGTAGCGCCGACCTACCCGGCGGTAGCGAAGACCTACTTAAAGGTAGCTCCGACGTACTCAGTTGTAGCGCCGACCTAATCAGCAGTAGCGCCCACCTACCCAGCGGTAGCGCCGACCTACCCAGCGGTAGCGCGGACCAACCCAGCATTAAGCGCCGTCCTACCCAGCGGTAGCGGCGACCTTTTTAGCGGTGGCGCCGACCTACTCAAAGGTAGCGCCGACCTACTAAAAGGTAGCGCCGACGTACTCAGAGGTAGCGCCGACCTACCCAGCGGTAGCGCCGACCTACCCAGCGGTAGCGCCATCCTACCCAGCGGTAGCGCCGACCTACCCGGCGGTAGCGCCGACCTACCCAGCGGTAGCGCCGAACTACCCAGCGGTAGCACCGACCTACTTAGCGGTAGCGCCGACCTACTAAAACGTAGTGCCGACGTACTTAGAGGTAGCGCCGACATACCTGGCGGTAGCGCCGACCTACTCAGCGTTATCGCCAACCTACTCAGCGGTAGCGCCGACCTACCTAGCGGTAGCGCCGACCTACGCAGCGGTAGCGCCGACCTACTTAGCGGTGGCGCCGACCTACTCAAAGGTAGCGCCGACCTACTAAAAGGTAACGCCGACGTACTCAGAGGTAGCGACGACCTACCCAGCGGTAGCGCCGACCTACCCAGCGGTAGCGCCGACCTACTCAGCGGTAGCGCCGACCTACTTAGCGGTGGCGCCGACCTACTCAAAGGTAGCGCCGACGTACTAAAAGGTAGCGCCGACGTACTCAACTGTAGCGCCCACCTACTCAGCGGTAGCGACGACCTACCCAGCGGTAGCGCCGACCTACCCGGCGGTAGCGACGACCTACTAAAAGGTAGCTCCGACGTACTCAGCTGTAGCGCCGACCTAATCAGCAGTAGCGCCCACCTACCCAGCGGTAGCGCCGAGCTACCCAGCGGTAGCGCGGATCAACCCAGCATTAAGCGCCGACCTACCCAACGGTAGCGGCGACCTACTTAGCGGTGGCGCAGACCTACTCAAAGGTAGCGCCGACCTACTAAATAGTAGCGCCGACGTACTCAGAGGTAGCGCCGACCTACCCAGCGGTAGCGCCGACCTACCCAGCGGTAGCGCCGACCTACTCAGCCTTAGCGCCGACCTACCCAGCGGTAGCGCCGATCTACTCAAAGGTAGCGCCGACCTACTAAAAGGTAGCGCCGACGTACTCAGCTGTACGCCGACCTACTTAGCGGTAGTGCCGACTACCCAGCGGTAGCGCCGACCTACCCAGCGGTAGCGCCGACCTACCCAGCGGTAGCGCGACCTACCCAGTGGTAGCGCCGACCTACTCAGCGGTAGCGCCGACGTACTTAGCGGTGCAGCCGACCTACTCAAAGTAGCGCCGACCTACTTAGCGGTGGAGCCGACCTACTCAAAGTAGCGCCGACGTACTAAGCTGTAGCGCTGACCTAGTCAGCGGTAGCGCCGACCTACCCAGCGGTAGCGCCGACCTACCTAGCGGTAGCGCCGACCTACTTAGCGGTGGCGCCGACCTACTCAAAGGTAGCGCCGACCTACTAAAAGGCAGTGCCGACGTACTAAGCTGTATTGCTGACCTACTCAGCGGTAGCGCCGACTAACTCAGCGTTAGCGCCGACTTACTCAGCGTTAGCGCCGACCTACTCAGCGGTAGCGCCGACGTACTTATTGGTGGCGCCGACCTACTCAAAGGTAGCGCCGACATTCTCAAAGGTAGCGCCGACATACTCAGAGGTAGCGCCGACCTACTCAGAGGTAGCGCCGACCTACCCAGCGGTAGAGCCGACTTACCCAGCGGTAGCGCCGACCTTCTCAGCGGTAGCGCCGACCTACATAGCGGTGGCGCCGACCTACTAAAAGGTAGTGCCGACGTACTAAGCTGTAGCGCTGACCTATTTAGCGGTAGCGCCGACCTATCCAGCGCGAGTGCCGACCTACCCAGCGGTAGCGCCATCCTACCCAGCGGTAGCGCCGACCTACCCGGCGGTAGCGCCGACCTACCCAGCGGTAGCGCCGACCTACCCGGCGGTAGCGCCGACCTACCCAGCGGTAGCGCCGACCTACCCGGCGGTAGCGCCGACCTACCCAGCGGTAGCGCCAACCTACCCAGCGTTGGCGCCGACCTACTTAGCGGCGGCGCCGCCGTACTCAAAGGTAGCGCCGACCTACTAAAAGGTAGCGCCAACGTACTCAATTGTAGCGCCGACCTACTAAAAGGTAGCGCCAACGTACTCAATTGTAGCGCCGACCTACTCAGCGGTAGCGCCGACCTACTGAAAGGTAGCGCCGACGTACTCAGCTGTAGCGCCGACCTACCCAGCAGTAGCGCCGACCTACCCAGCGGTAGCGCCGACCTACCCAGCGGTAGCGCCGACCTACCCAGGGATAGCGCCGACCTACTTAGCGGCGGCGCCGACCAACTTAAAGGTAGCGCCTACCTACTTAGCGGTTGTGCCGACCTACTAAAAGGTAGCGCCGGCGTACTCAGAGGTAGCGCCGACCTACCCAGCGGTAACGCCGACCTACCCAAGGGTAGCGCCGACCTACACAGCGGTAGCGCCGACCTACTTAGCGGCGGCGCCGACCTACTCAAAGGTAGCGCCGACCTACTAAAAGGTAGCGCCGACGTACTCATATGTAGCGCCGACCTACCCAGCGGTAGCGCCGACCTACCCAGCGGTAGCGCCGTCCTACTCAGCGGTAGCGCCGACCTAGTTAGCGGTGGCACCGACCTACTTAAAGGTAGCGCCAACCTACTAAAAGGTAGCGCTGACATACTTAGCGGTGGCGCCGACCTACTAAAAGGTAGCGCCGACGTACTCAGAGGTAGCGCCTACCTACCGGTAGCGCCGACCTACCCAGCGGTAGCGCCGACCTACTAAAAGTTAGCGCCAACCTACTTAAAGGTAGCGCCGACCTATTCAAAGGTAGCGCCGACCTACTAAAAGGTATTGCCGACGTACTCAGAGGTAGCGCCGATTTACCCGGCGGTAGCGCCGACCTACTCAGTGGTAGCGCCGACTTACTCAGCGTAAGCGCTTACCTACTCAGCGGTAGCGCCGACTTACTCAGCGGTAGCGCAAACCTACCCGGCGGTAGCGCCGACCTACTCGGCGGCAGCGCCGACCTACTCGGCGGTAGCGCCGACCAACTCAGCGGAAGCGTCGACTTATTCAGCGTATGCGCCGGCCTATTCAGTGGTGGCGCCGACCTACTCAAAGGTAGCGCCGACCTACTCAAAGGTAGCGCCGACCTACTTAAAGGTATCGCCGACGTACTCAGCGTTAGCGCTTACCTACTCAGCGGTAGCGCCGACCTAACTCAGCAGTAGCGCCGTCCTACTCAGCGGTAGCGCCCACCTACTTAGCGGTAGCACCGACCTACTTAAAGGTAGCGCCGACCTACTAAAAGGTAGTGCCGACCTACTTAGCGGTGGCACTGACCTACTCAAAGGTAGCGCCGACCTACTAAAAGGTAGCGCCGATGTACTCAGAGATAGCTCCGACCTACCCACCGGTAGCGCCGTCCTACTCAGCGGTAGCGCCGACCTACTTAGCGGTGGCACCGACCTACTCAAAGGTAGCGCCGACCTACTAAAAGGTAGAACTGACCTACTTAGCGGTGGCGCCGACCTACTCAAAGGTAGCGCCGACCTACTGAAAGGTAGCGCCGACGTACTCAGCTGTAGCGCCGACCTACCCAGCGGTAGCGCCGACCTACCCAGCGGTAGCGCCGACCTACCCAGCGGTAGCGCCGACCTACCCGGCGGTAGCGCCGACCTACCCAGCGGTAGCGCCGACCTATCCAGCGTTAGCGCCGAACTACTTACCGGCGGCGCCGACGTACTCAAAGGTAGCGCCGACCTACTAAAAGGTAGCGCCAACGTACTCAGCTGTAGCGCCGACCTACTCAGCGGTAGCGCCGACCAACTAAAAGGTAGCGCCGACCTACTTAGCGGTGGCGCAGACCTACTCAAAGGAAGCGTCGACCTACTAAAAGGTAGCGCCGACGTACTCAGAGGTAGCGCCGACGTACTCAGAGGTAGCGCCGACCTACCCAGCGGTAGCGCCGACCTACCCAGCGGTAGCGCCGACCTACTTAGCGGCGGCGCGACCTACTCAAAGGTAGCGCCGACCTACTAAAAGGTAGCGCCGACGTACTCAGAGGTAGCGCCGACCTACCCAGCGGTAGCGCCGACCTACCCAGCGGTAGCGCCGACCTACTCAGCGGTAGCGCCGACCTAGTTAGCGGTGGCACCGACCTACTCAAAGATAGCGCCGACCTACTAAAACGTAGCGCTGACCTACCCGGCGGTAGCGCCGACCTACACAGCGGTTGCGCCGACCTACTCAAAGGTAGCGCCGACCTACTAAAAGGTAGCGCTGACGTACTCAGAGGTAGCGCCCACCTACCGGTAGGGCCGACCTACCCAGCGGTAGCGCCGACCTACTAAAAGGTAGCGCCAACCTACTAAAAGGTAGCGCCGACCTACTCAAAGGTAGCGCCGACCTACTAAAAAGTAGCGCCGACGTACTCAGAGGTAGCGCCGATCTACGCAGCGGTAACGCCGACCTACCCAGCGGTGGCGCCTATTTACCCGGCGGTAGCGCCGACCTACTCAGTGGTAGCGCCGTTTTACTCAGCGTTAGCGCTTACCTACTTAGCGGTAGCGCCGACTTACTCAGCGTTAGCGCCGACCTACTCAGCGGTAGCGCCAACCTACCCGGCGGTAGCGCCGACCTACTCGGCGGTAGCGCCGACCTACTCGCCGGTAGCGCCGACCTACTCAGCGGAAGCGCCGACTTATTTAGCGTATGCGCCGGCCTATTCAGCGGTGGCGCCGACCTACTTAAAGGTAGCGCCGACCTACTCAAAGGTAGTGCCGACCTACTAAAATGTAGCGCCGACGTACTCAGAGGTAGCGCCGACCTACCCAGCGGTAGCGCCGACCTACCCAGCGGTAGCGCCGACCTACTTAGCGGTGGCGCCGACCTACTCAAAGGTAGCGCCGACCTACTAAAAGGTAGCGCCGACGTACTCAGAGGTAGCGCCGACCTACCCAGCGGTAGCGCCGACCTACCCAGCGGTAGCGCCGACCTACCCAGCGGTAGCGCCGACCTACTTAGAGGTGGCGCCGACCTACTTAAAGGTAGCGCCGACCTACTAAAAGGTAGCGCCGACGTACTTAAAGGTAGCGCCCACCTACCCAGCGGTAGCGCCGACCTAATCAGCTGTAGCGCCGACCTAATCAGCTGTAGCGCCGACCTACACAACGGTAGCGCCGACCTACCCAGCGGTAGCGCCGACCTACTCAGCGGTAACGCCGACCTACCCAGCGGTAGCGCCGACCTACCCAGCGGTAGCGCCGACCTATCCAACGGTAGCGCCGACCTATCCGGCGGTAGCGCCGACCTACTAAGCGTTATCGCCGACGTACTCAGAGGTAGCGCCGACCTACTCACCGGTAGCGTCGACCTACTCAAAGGTAGCGCCGACGTACTCAGAGGTACCGCCGACCTACCCAGCGGTAGCGCCGACCTACCTCGCGTTAGCGCCGACCTACTTAGAGGTGGCGCCGACCTACTTAAAGGTAGCGCTGACCTACTAAAAGGTAGCGCCGACGTACTCAGAGGTAGCGCCGACCTACCCAGCGGTAGAGCCGACTTACCCAGCGGTAGCGCCGACCTTCTCAGCGGTAGCGCCGACCTACTTAGCGGTGGCGCCGACCTACTAAAAGGCAGTGCCGACGTACTAAGCTGTAGCGCTGACCTATTTAGCGGTAGCGCCGACCTATCCAGCGCGAGTGCCGACCTACCAAGCGGTAGCGCCATCCTACCCAGCGGTAGCGCCGACCTACCCGGCGGTAGCGCCGACCTACCCAGCGGTAGCGCCGACCTACCCGGCGGTAGCGCCGACCTACCCAGCGGTAGCGCCGACCTACCCGGCGGTAGCGCCGACCTACCCAGCGGTAGCGCCAACCTACCCAGCGTTGGCGCCGACCTACTTAGCGGCGGCGCCGCCGTACTCAAAGGTAGCGCCGACCTACTAAAAGGTAGCGCCAACGTACTCAATTGTAGCGCCGACCTACTCAGCGGTAGCGCCGACCTACTGAAAGGTAGCGCCGACGTACTCAGCTGTAGCGCCGACCTACCCAGCAGTAGCGCCGACCTACCCAGCGGTAGCGCCGACCTACCCAGCGGTAGCGCCGACCTACCCAGGGATAGCGCCGACCTACTTAGCGGCGGCGCCGACCAACTTAAAGGTAGCGCCTACCTACTTAGCGGTTGTGCCGACCTACTAAAAGGTAGCGCCGGCGTACTCAGAGGTAGCGCCGACCTACCCAGCGGTAGCGCCGACCTACCCAGCGGTAGCGCCGACCTAAACAGAGGTAGCGCCGACCTACTTAGCGGCGGCGCCGACCTACTCAAAGGTAGCGCCGACCTACTAAAAGGTAGCGCCGACGTACTCATATGTAGCGCCGACCTACCCAGCGGTAGCGCCGACCTACCCAGCGGTAGCGCCGTCCTACTCAGCGGTAGCGCCGACCTAGTTAGCGATGGCACCGACCTACTTAAAGGTAGCGCCAACCTACTAAAAGGTAGCGCTGACATACTTAGCGGTGGCGCCGACCTACTAAAAGGTAGCGCCGACGTACTCATAGGTAGCGCCTACCTACCGGTAGCGCCGACCTACCCAGCGGTAGCGCCGACCTACTAAAAGTTAGCGCCAACCTACTTAAAGGTAGCGCCGACCTATTCAAAGGTAGCGCCGACCTACTAAAAGGTATTGCCGACGTACTCAGAGGTAGCGCCGATTTACCCGGCGGTAGCGCCGACCTACTAAGTGGTAGCGCCGACTTACTCAGCGTAAGCGCTTACCTACTCAGCGGTAGCGCCGACTTACTCAGCGGTAGCGCAAACCTACCCGGCGGTAGCGCCGACCTACTCGGCGGCAGCGCCGACCTACTCGGCGGTAGCGCCGACCAACTCAGCGGAAGCGTCGACTTATTCAGCGTATGCGCCGGCCTATTCAGTGGTGGCGCCGACCTACTCAAAGGTAGCGCCGACCTACTCAAAGGTAGCGCCGACCTACTTAAAGGTATCGCCGACGTACTCAGCGTTAGCGCTTACCTACTCAGCGGTAGCGCCGACCTAACTCAGCAGTAGCGCCGTCCTACTCAGCGGTAGCGCCCACCTACTTAGCGGTAGCACCGACCTACTTAAAGGTAGCGCCGACCTACTAAAAGGTAGTGCCGACCTACTTAGCGGTGGCACTGACCTACTCAAAGGTAGCGCCGACCTACTAAAAGGTAGCGCCGATGTACTCAGAGATAGCTCCGACCTACCCACCGGTAGCGCCGTCCTACTCAGCGGTAGCGCCGACCTACTTAGCGGTGGCACCGACCTACTCAAAGGTAGCGCCGACCTACTAAAAGGTAGAACTGACCTACTTAGCGGTGGCGCCGACCTACTCAAAGGTAGCGCCGACCTACTGAAAGGTAGCGCCGACGTACTCAGCTGTAGCGCCGACCTACCCAGCGGTAGCGCCGACCTACCCAGCGGTAGCGCCGACCTACCCAGCGGTAGCGCCGACCTACCCGGCGGTAGCGCCGACCTACCCAGCGGTAGCGCCGACCTATCCAGCGTTGGCGCCGAACTACTTACCGGCGGCGCCGACGTACTCAAAGGTAGCGCCGACCTACTAAAAGGTAGCGCCAACGTACTCAGCTGTAGCGCCGACCTACTCAGCGGTAGCGCCGACCAACTAAAAGGTAGCGCCGACCTACTTAGCGGTGGCGCAGACCTACTCAAAAGAAGCGTCGACCTACTAAAAGGTAGCGCCGACGTACTCAGAGGTAGCGCCGACGTACTCAGAGGTAGCGCCGACCTACCCAGCGGTAGCGCCGACCTACCCAGCGGTAGCGCCGACCTACTTAGCGGCGGCGCGACCTACTCAAAGGTAGCGCCGACCTACTAAAAGGTAGCGCCGACGTACTCAGAGGTAGTGCCGACCTACCCAGCTTTAGCGCCGACCTACCCAGCGGTAGCGCCGACCTACTCAGCGGTAGCGCCGACCTAGTTAGCGGTGGCACCGACCTACTCAAAGATAGCGCCGACCTACTAAAACGTAGCGCTGACCTACCCGGCGGTAGCGCCGACCTACACAGCGGTTGCGCCGACCTACTCAAAGGTAGCGCCGACCTACTAAAAGGTAGCGCTGACGTACTCAGAGGTAGCGCCCACCTACCGGTAGGGCCGACCTACCCAGCGGTAGCGCCGACCTACTAAAAGGTAGCGCCAACCTACTAAAAGGTAGCGCCGACCTACTCAAAGGTAGCGCCGACCTACTAAAAAGTAGCGCCGACGTACTCAGAGGTAGCGCCGATCTACGCAGCGGTAACGCCGACCTACCCAGCGGTGGCGCCGATTTACCCGGCGGTAGCGCTGACCTACTCAGTGGTAGCGCCGTTTTACTCAGCGTTAGCGCTTACCTACTTAGCGGTAGCGCCGACTTACTCAGCGTTAGCGCCGACCTACTCAGCGGTAGCGCCAACCTACCCGGCGGTAGCGCCGACCTACTCGGCGGTAGCGCCGACCTACTCGGCGGTAGCGCCGACCTACTCAGCGGAAGCGCCGACTTATTTAGCGTATGCGCCGGCCTATTCAGCGGTGGCGCCGACCTACTTAAAGGTAGCGCCGACCTACTCAAAGGTAGTGCCGACCTACTAAAATGTAGCGCCGACGTACTCAGAGGTAGCGCCGACCTACCCAGCGGTAGCGCCGACCTACCCAGCGGTAGCGCCGACCTACTTAGCGGTGGCGCCGACCTACTCAAAGGTAGCGCCGACCTACTAAAAGGTAGCGCCGACGTACTCAGAGGTAGCGCTGACCTACCCAGCGGTAGCGCCGACCTACCCAGCGGTAGCGCCGACCTACCCAGCGGTAGCGCCGACCTACTTAGAGGTGGCGCCGACCTACTTAAAGGTAGCGCCCACCTACCCAGCGGTAGCGCCGACCTAATCAGCTGTAGCGCCGACCTACACAACGGTAGCGCCGACCTACCCAGCGGTAGCGCCGACCTACTCAGCGGTAACGCCGACCTACCCAGCGCTAGCGCCGACCTACCCAGCGGTAGCGCCGACCTATCCAACGGTAGCGCCGACCTATCCGGCGGTAGCGCCGACCTACTAAGCGTTATCGCCGACGTACTCAGAGGTAGCGCCGACCTACTCACCGGTAGCGTCGACCTACTCAAAGGTAGCGCCGACGTACTCAGAGGTACCGCCGACCTACCCAGCGGTAGCGCCGACCTACCTCGCGTTAGCGCCGACCTACTTAGAGGTGGCGCCGACCTACTTAAAGGTAGCGCTGACCTACTAAAAGGTAGCGCCGACGTACTCAGAGGTAGCGCCAACCTACCCAGCGGTAGCGCCGACCTACACAGCGGTAGCGCCGACCTACTTAGCTTTAGCGCCGACCTACCCAGCGGTAGCGCCGATCTACTTAAAGGTAGCGCCGACCTACTAAAAGGTAGCGCCGACGTACTTAGCGGTAGTGCCGACTACCCAGCGGTAGCGCCGACCTACCCAGCGGTAGCGCCGACCTACCCAGCGGTAGCGCGACCTACCCAGCGGTAGCGCCGACCTACTCAGCGGTAGCGCCGACCTACTTAGCTGTGGAGCCGACCTACTCAAAGTAGCGCCGACCTACTCAAAGGTAGCGCCAACGTACTCAGCTGTAGCGCCGACCTACTCAGCGGTAGCGCCGACCAACTAAAAGGTAGCGCCGACCTACTTAGCGGTGGCGTCGACCTACTCAAAGGAAGCGCCGACCTACTAAAAGGTAGCGCCGAAGTACTCAGAGGTAGCGCCGACGTACTGAGAGGTAGCGCCGACCTACCCAGCGGTAGCGCCGACTTATTCAGCGTAAGCGCCGGCCTATTCAGCGGTGGCGCCGACCTACTCAAAGGTAGCGCCGACCTACTCAAAGGTTGCGCCGACCTACTAAAAGGTAGCGCCGACCAACTAAAAGGTAGCGCCGACGTACTCATAGGTAGCGTCGACCTACCCAGCGGTAGTGCCGTCCTACTCAACGGTAGGGCCGAAAACCTAAAAGGTAGCGCCGACCTACTCAGCGGTGGCGCCGACCTACTCAAAGGTAGCGCCCACCTACAAAAAAGGTAGCGCCGACGTACTCAGAGGTAACGCCGACCTACCCAGCAGTAGCGCCGACCTACCCAGCGGTAGCGCCGATCTACTTAGCGGTGGCGCCGACGTACTCAGCTGTATTGCCGACCTACTCAGCGGTAGCGCCGACCTACCCAGCGGTAGCGCCGACCTACCTAGCGGTAGCGACGACCTACCCAACGGTAGTGCCGACTACTCAAAGGTAGCGCTGACCTACTCAAAGGTAGCGCCAACGTACTAAGAGGTAGCGCCAACCTACCCAGCGGTAGCGCTGACCTACTCAGCGGTAGCGCTGACCAACTAAAAGGTAGCGCCGACCTACTTAGCGGTGGCGCCGACCTACTCAAAGGTAGCGCCGACCTACTAAAAGGTAGCGCCGACGTACTCAGAGGTGGCGCCGACCTACCCAGCGGTAGCGCCGACCTACCCAGCGGTAGCGCCGACCTACTTAGCGGTGGCGCCGACGTACTCAGCTGTAGCGCCGACCTACTCAGCGGTAGCGTCGACCTACCAGGCGGTAGCGACGACCTACCCAGCGCTAGCGTGGACCTACCCAGCAGTAGCGCCGACCTACCCAGCGTTAGCGCCGACCTACTTAGCGGCGGCGCCGACCTACTTAAAGTTAGCGCTGACCTACTCAAAGGTAGCGCCGACGTACTGAGAAGTAGCGCCAACCTACCCAGCGGTAGCGCTGACCTACCCAGCGGTAGCGCTGTCCTAGCTAGCGTTAGCGCCGACCTACTCAAAGGTAGCGCCGACCTACTAAAACGTAGCGCTGACCTACCCGGCGGTAGCGCCGACCTACCCAGCGGTTGCGCCGACCTACTCAAAGGTAGCGCCGACCTACTAAAAGGTATCGCCGACGTACTCAGAGGTAGCGCCCACCTACCCAGCGGTAGCGCCGACCTACTAAAAGGTAGCGCCAACCTACTAAAGGTACGCCGACCTACTCAAAGGTAGCGCCGACCTACTAAAAGGTAGCGCCGACGTACTCAGAGGTAGCGTTGATCTACCCAGCGGTAACGCCGACCTACCCAGCGGTAGCGCCGACCTACTCAGCGGTAGCGCCGACTTTTTCAGCGTTAGCGCCGACCTACTCAGCGGTAGCGCCAACCTACCCGGCAGTAGCGCCGACCTACTCAGCGGTAGCGCCGACTTATTCAGCGTAAGCGCCGGCCTATTCAGCGGTGGCGCCGACCTACTCAAAGGTAGCGCCGACCTACTCAAAAGTAGCGCCGACCTACTAAAAGGTAGCGCCGACGTACTCATAGGTAGCGTCGACCTACCCAGCGGTAGTGCCGTCCTACTCAACGGTAGCGCCGACCAACTAAAAGGTAGCGCCGACCTACTTAGCGGTGGCGCCGACCTACTCAAAGGTAGCGCCGACCTACTAAAAGGTAGCGCCGACGTATTCAGAGGTAGCGCCGACCTACCCAGCAGTAGCGCCGACCTACCCAGCGGTAGCGCCGATCTACTTAGCGGTGGCGCCGACGTACTCAGCTGTATCGCCAACCTACTCAGCGGTAGCGCCGACCTACCCAGCGGTAGCGCCGACCTACCCAGCCGTAGCGACGACCTACCTAGCGGTAGCGCCGATCTACCCTGCGGTAGCGCCGACCTTCCCAGCGGTAGCGCCGACCTACCCAGCGGTAGCGCCGACCTACTCAAAGGTAGCGCTGACCTACTCAAAGTTAGCGCCAACGTACTGAGAGGTAGCGCCAACCTACCCAGCGGTAGCGCCGACCTACTAAAAGGAAGCGCCAATGTACTCACAGGTGGCGCCGACCTTCCCAGCGGTAGCGCCGACCTACCCAGCGGTAGCGCCGACCTACTTAGCGGTGGCGCCGACGTACTCAGCTGTAGCGCCGACCTACTCAGCGGTAGCGCCGACCTACCAGGCGGTAGCGCCAACCTACCCAGCGGTAGCGCCGACCTACCCAGCAGTAGCGCCGACCTACCCGGCGGTAGCGCCTACCTACGCAGCGGTAGCGCCGACCTACCCAGCGTTAGCGCCGACCTACTTAGCGGCGGCGCCGACCTACTCAAAGTTAGCGCTGACCTACTCAAAGGTAGCGTCGACGTACTGAGAGGTAGCGCCAACCTACCCAGCGGTAGCGCTGACCTACCCAGCGGTAGCGCTGTCCTAGCTAGCGGTAGCGCCGACCTACTCAAAGGTAGCGCCGACCTACCCAGCGGTAGCGCCGACCTACCCAGCGGTAGCGCCGACCAACTTAGCGGTGGCGCCGACCTACTCAAAGGTAGCGCCGACCTACTAAAAGGTAGCGCCGACGTACTCAGAGGTAGCGCCGACCTACCCAGCGGTAGCGCCGACCTACCCAGCGGTAGCGCCGACCTACCCAGCGGTAGCGCCGACATACTTAGAGGTGGCGCCGACCTACTTAAAGGTAGCGCCGACCTACTAAAAGGTAGCGCCGACGTACTTAGAGGTAGCGCCCACCTACCCAGCGGTAGCGCCGACCTACTCAGCTGTAGCGCCGACCTACCCAACGGTAGCGCCGACCTACCCAGCGGTAGCGCCGACCTACTCAGCGGTAACGCCGATCTACCTAGCGGTAGCGCCGACCTACCCAGCGGTAGCGCCGACCTATCCAACGGTAGCGCCGACCTATCCGGCGGTAGCGCCGACCTACTAAGCGTTATCGCCGACGTACTCAGAGGTAGCGCCGACCTACTCACCGGTAGCGTCGACCTACTCAAAGGTAGCGCCGACGTACTCAGAGGTACCGCCGACCTACCCAGCGGTAGCGCCGACCTACCTCGCGTTAGCGCCGACCTACTTAGAGGTGGCGCTGACCTACTTAAAGGTAGCGCTGACCTACTAAAAGGTAGCGCCAACGTACTCAGAGGTAGCGCCGACCTACCCAGCGGTAGCGCCGACCTACCCAGCGGTAACGCCGACCTACTCAAAGGTAGCGCCGACCTACTAAAAGGTAGCGCCGACGTACTCAGAGGTAGCGCCGACCTACCCAGCAGTAGCGCCGACCTACCCAGCGGTAGCGCCGATCTACTTAGCGGTGGCGCCGACGTACTCAGCTGTATCGCCAACCTACTCAGCGGTAGCGCCGACCTACCCAGCGGTAGCGCCGACCTACCCAGCCGTAGCGACGACCTACCTAGCGGTAGCGCCGATCTACCCTGCGGTAGCGCCGACCTTCCCAGCGGTAGCGCCGACCTACCCAGCGGTAGCGCCGACCTACTCAAAGGTAGCGCTGACCTACTCAAAGTTAGCGCCAACGTACTGAGAGGTAGCGCCAACCTACCCAGCGGTAGCGCCGACCTACTAAAAGGAAGCGCCGATGTACTCACAGGTGGCGCCGACCTTCCCAGCGGTAGCGCCGACCTACCCAGCGGTAGCGCCGACCTACTTAGCGGTGGCGCCGACGTACTCAGCTGTAGCGCCGACCTACTCAGCGGTAGCGCCGACCTACCAGGCGGTAGCGCCAACCTACCCAGCGGTAGCGCCGACCTACCCAGCAGTAGCGCCGACCTACCCGGCGGTAGCGCCTACCTACGCAGCGGTAGCGCCGACCTACCCAGCGTTAGCGCCGACCTACTTAGCGGCGGCGCCGACCTACTCAAAGTTAGCGCTGACCTACTTAAAGGTAGCGTCGACGTACTGAGAGGTAGCGCCAACCTACCCAGCGGTAGCGCTGACCTACCCAGCGGTAGCGCTGTCCTAGCTAGCGGTAGCGCCGACCTACTCAAAGGTAGCGCCGACCTACCCAGCGGTAGCGCCGACCTACCCAGCGGTAGCGCCGACCAACTTAGCGGTGGCGCCGACCTACTCAAAGGTAGCGCCGACCTACTAAAAGGTAGCGCCGACGTACTCAGAGGTAGCGCCGACCTACCCAGCGGTAGCGCCGACCTACCCAGCGGTAGCGCCGACCTACCCAGCGGTAGCGCCGACATACTTAGAGGTGGCGCCGACCTACTTAAAGGTAGCGCCGACCTACTAAAAGGTAGCGCCGACGTACTTAGAGGTAGCGCCCACCTACCCAGCGGTAGCGCCGACCTACTCAGCTGTAGCGCCGACCTACCCAACGGTAGCGCCGACCTACCCAGCGGTAGCGCCGACCTACTCAGCGGTAACGCCGATCTACCTAGCGGTAGCG
The DNA here is from genome assembly GCA_949126835.1 of Anisus vortex. Taxonomy (NCBI): domain Eukaryota; kingdom Metazoa; phylum Mollusca; class Gastropoda; family Planorbidae; genus Anisus; species Anisus vortex. Next base: position 45,213,138 of record OX421499.1, on the reverse strand, counting down.
CCGACCTACCCAGCGGTAGCGCCGACCTATCCAACGGTAGCGCCGACCTATCCGGCGGTAGCGCCGACCTACTAAGCGTTATCGCCGACGTACTCAGAGGTAGCGCCGACCTACTCACCGGTAGCGTCGACCTACTCAAAGGTAGCGCCGACGTACTCAGAGGTACCGCCGACCTACCCAGCGGTAGCGCCGACCTACCTCGCGTTAGCGCCGACCTACTTAGAGGTGGCGCCGACCTACTTAAAGGTAGCGCTGACCTACTAAAAGGTAGCGCCAACGTACTCAGAGGTAGCGCCGACCTACCCAGCGGTAGCGCCGACCTACCCAGCGGTAACGCCGACCTACTTAGCTTTAGCGCCGACCTACCCAGCGGTAGCGCCGATCTACTCAAAGGTAGCGCCGACCTACTAAAAGGTAGCGCCGACGTACTCAGCTGTAGCGCCGACCTACTTAGCGGTAGTGCCGACTACCAAGCGGTAGCGCCGACCTACCCAGCGGTAGTGCCGACCTACCCAGCGGTAGCGCGACCTACCCAGGGGTAGCGCCGACCTCCTCAGCGGTAGCGCCGACCTACTTAGCTGTGGAGCCGACCTACTCAAAGTAGCGCCGACCTACTCAAAGGTAGCGCCAACGTACTCAGCTGTAGCGCCGACCTACTCAGCGGTAGCGCCGACCAACTAAAAGGTAGCGCATACCTACTTAGCGGTGGCGCCGACCTACTCAAAGGAAGCGCCGACCAACTAAAAGGTAGCGCCGACGTACTCAGAGGTACCGCCGACTTACCCAGCGGTAGCGCCGACCTACCTCGCGTTAGCGCCGACCTACTTAGAGGTGGCGCCGACCTACTTAAATGTAGCGCTGACCTACTAAAAGGTAGCGCCGACGTACTCAGAGGTAGCGCCGACCTACCCAGCGGTAGCGCCGACCTACCCAGCGGTAACGCCGACCTACTTAGCTTTAGCGCCGACCTACCCAGCGGTAGCGCCGATCTACTCAAAGGTAGCGCCGACCTACTAAAAGGTAGCGCCGACGTACTCAGCTGTAGCGCCGACCTACTTAGCGGTAGTGCCGACTACCAAGCGGTAGCGCCGACCTACCCAGCGGTAGTGCCGACCTACCCAGCGGTAGCGCGACCTACCCAGCGGTAGCGCCGACCTCCTCAGCGGTAGCGCCGACCTACTTAGCTGTGGAGCCGACCTACTCAAAGTAGCGCCGACCTACTCAAAGGTAGCGCCAACGTACTCAGCTGTAGCGCCGACCTACTCAGCGGTAGCGCCGACCAACTAAAAGGTAGCGCATACCTACTTAGCGGTGGCGCCGACCTACTCAAAGGAAGCGCCGACCAACTAAAAGGTAGCGCCGACGTACTCAGAGGTAGCGCCGACGTACTGAGAGGTAGCGCCGACCTACCCAGCGGTAGCGCCGACTTATTCAGCGTAAGCGCCGGCCTATTCAGCGGTGGCGCCGACCTACTCAAAGGTAGCGCCGACCTACTCAAAGGTTGCGCCGACCCAATAAAAGGTAGCGCCGACCTACTAAAAGGTAGCGCCGACGTACTCATAGGTAGCGTCGACCTACCCAGCGGTAGTGCCGTCCTACTCAACGGTAGCGCCGACCAACTAAAAGGTAGCGCCGACCTACTTAGCGGTGGCGCCGACCTACTCAAAGGTAGCGCCGACCTACTAAAAGGTAGCGCCGACGTACTCAGAGGTAGCGCCGACCTACCCAGCAGTAGCGCCGACCTACCCAGCGGTAGCGCCGATCTACTTAGCGGTGGCGCCGACGTACTCAGCTGTATCGCCAACCTACTCAGCGGTAGCGCCGACCTACCCAGCGGTAGCGCCGACCTACCCAGCCGTAGCGACGACCTACCTAGCGGTAGCGCCGATCTACCCTGCGGTAGCGCCGACCTTCCCAGCGGTAGCGCCGACCTACCCAGCGGTAGCGCCGACCTACTCAAAGGTAGCGCTGACCTACTCAAAGTTAGCGCCAACGTACTGAGAGGTAGCGCCAACCTACCCAGCGGTAGCGCCGACCTACTAAAAGGAAGCGCCGATGTACTCACAGGTGGCGCCGACCTTCCCAGCGGTAGCGCCGACCTACCCAGCGGTAGCGCCGACCTACTTAGCGGTGGCGCCGACGTACTCAGCTGTAGCGCCGACCTACTCAGCGGTAGCGCCGACCTACCAGGCGGTAGCGCCAACCTACCCAGCGGTAGCGCCGACCTACCCAGCAGTAGCGCCGACCTACCCGGCGGTAGCGCCTACCTACGCAGCGGTAGCGCCGACCTACCCAGCGTTAGCGCCGACCTACTTAGCGGCGGCGCCGACCTACTCAAAGTTAGCGCTGACCTACTCAAAGGTAGCGTCGACGTACTGAGAGGTAGCGCCAACCTACCCAGCGGTAGCGCTGACCTACCCAGCGGTAGCGCTGTCCTAGCTAGCGGTAGCGCCGACCTACTCAAAGGTAGCGCCGACCTACCCAGCGGTAGCGCCGACCTACCCAGCGGTAGCGCCGACCAACTTAGCGGTGGCGCCGACCTACTCAAAGGTAGCGCCGACCTACTAAAAGGTAGCGCCGACGTACTCAGAGGTAGCGCCGACCTACCCAGCGGTAGCGCCGACCTACCCAGCGGTAGCGCCGACCTACCCAGCGGTAGCGCCGACATACTTAGAGGTGGCGCCGACCTACTTAAAGGTAGCGCCGACCTACTAAAAGGTAGCGCCGACGTACTTAGAGGTAGCGCCCACCTACCCAGCGGTAGCGCCGACCTACTCAGCTGTAGCGCCGACCTACCCAACGGTAGCGCCGACCTACCCAGCGGTAGCGCCGACCTACTCAGCGGTAACGCCGATCTACCTAGCGGTAGCGCCGACCTACCCAGCGGTAGCGCCGACCTATCCAACGGTAGCGCCGACCTATCCGGCGGTAGCGCCGACCTACTAAGCGTTATCGCCGACGTACTCAGAGGTAGCGCCGACCTACTCACCGGTAGCGTCGACCTACTCAAAGGTAGCGCCGACGTACTCAGAGGTACCGCCGACCTACCCAGCGGTAGCGCCGACCTACCTCGCGTTAGCGCCGACCTACTTAGAGGTGGCGCCGACCTACTTAAAGGTAGCGCTGACCTACTAAAAGGTAGCGCCAACGTACTCAGAGGTAGCGCCGACCTACCCAGCGGTAGCGCCGACCTACCCAGCGGTAACGCCGACCTACTTAGCTTTAGCGCCGACCTACCCAGCGGTAGCGCCGATCTACTCAAAGGTAGCGCCGACCTACTAAAAGGTAGCGCCGACGTACTCAGCTGTAGCGCCGACCTACTTAGCGGTAGTGCCGACTACCAAGCGGTAGCGCCGACCTACCCAGCGGTAGTGCCGACCTACCCAGCGGTAGCGCGACCTACCCAGGGGTAGCGCCGACCTCCTCAGCGGTAGCGCCGACCTACTTAGCTGTGGAGCCGACCTACTCAAAGTAGCGCCGACCTACTCAAAGGTAGCGCCAACGTACTCAGCTGTAGCGCCGACCTACTCAGCGGTAGCGCCGACCAACTAAAAGGTAGCGCATACCTACTTAGCGGTGGCGCCGACCTACTCAAAGGAAGCGCCGACCAACTAAAAGGTAGCGCCGACGTACTCAGAGGTACCGCCGACCTACCCAGCGGTAGCGCCGACCTACCTCGCGTTAGCGCCGACCTACTTAGAGGTGGCGCCGACCTACTTAAATGTAGCGCTGACCTACTAAAAGGTAGCGCCGACGTACTCAGAGGTAGCGCCGACCTACCCAGCGGTAGCGCCGACCTACCCAGCGGTAACGCCGACCTACTTAGCTTTAGCGCCGACCTACCCAGCGGTAGCGCCGATCTACTCAAAGGTAGCGCCGACCTACTAAAAGGTAGCGCCGACGTACTCAGCTGTAGCGCCGACCTACTTAGCGGTAGTGCCGACTACCAAGCGGTAGCGCCGACCTACCCAGCGGTAGTGCCGACCTACCCAGCGGTAGCGCGACCTACCCAGCGGTAGCGCCGACCTCCTCAGCGGTAGCGCCGACCTACTTAGCTGTGGAGCCGACCTACTCAAAGTAGCGCCGACCTACTCAAAGGTAGCGCCAACGTACTCAGCTGTAGCGCCGACCTACTCAGCGGTAGCGCCGACCAACTAAAAGGTAGCGCATACCTACTTAGCGGTGGCGCCGACCTACTCAAAGGAAGCGCCGACCAACTAAAAGGTAGCGCCGACGTACTCAGAGGTAGCGCCGACGTACTGAGAGGTAGCGCCGACCTACCCAGCGGTAGCGCCGACTTATTCAGCGTAAGCGCCGGCCTATTCAGCGGTGGCGCCGACCTACTCAAAGGTAGCGCCGACCTACTCAAAGGTTGCGCCGACCCAATAAAAGGTAGCGCCGACCTACTAAAAGGTAGCGCCGACGTACTCATAGGTAGCGTCGACCTACGCAGCGGTAGTGCCGTCCTACTCAACGGTAGCGCCGACAACCTAAAAGGTAGCGCCGACCTACTTAGCGGTGGCGCCGACCTACTCAAAGGTAGCGCCGACCTACTAAAAGGTAGCGCCGACGTACTCAGAGGTAACGCCGACCTACCCAGCAGTAGCGCCGACCTACCCAGCGGTAGCGCCGATCTACTTAGCGGTGGCGCCGACGTACTCAGCTGTATTGCCGACCTACTCAGCGGTAGCGCCGACCTACCCAGCGGTAGCGCCGACCTACCCAGCGGTAGCGACGACCTACCCAGCGGTAGCGCCGACTACTCAAAGGTAGCGCTGACCTACTCAAAGGTAGCGCCAACGTACTGAGAGGTAGCGCCAACCTACCCAGCGGTAGCGCTGACCTACTCAGCGGTAGCGCCGACCAACTAAAAGGTAGCGCCGACCTACTTAGCGGTGGCGCCGACCTACTCAAAGGTAGCGCCGACCTACTAAAAGGTAGCGCCGACGTACTCAGAGGTGGCGCCGACCCACCCATGGGTAGCGCCGACCTACCCAGCGGTAGCGCCGACCTACTTAGCGGTGGCGCCGACGTACTCAGCTTTAGCGCCGACCTACTCAGCGGTAGCGCCGACCTACCAGGCGGTAGCGCCGACCTACCCAGCGGTAGCGACGACCTACTTAAAGTTAGCGCTGACCTACTCAAAGGTAGCGCCGACGTACTGAGAGGTGGCGCCAACCTACCCAGCGGTAGCGCTGACCTACCCAGCGGTAGCGCTGTCCTAGCTAGCGTTAGCGCCGACCTACTCAAAGGTAGCGCCGACCTACTAAAACGTAGCGCTGACCTTCCCGGCGGTAGCGCCGACCTACCCAGCGGTTGCGCCGACCTACTCAAAGGTAGCGCCGACCTACTAAAAGGTATCGCCAACGTACTCAGAGGTAGCGCCCACCTACCGGTAGCGCCGACCTACCCAGCGGTAGCGCCGACCTACTAAAAGGTAGCGCCAACCTACTAAAGGTAGCGCCGACCTACTCAAAGGTAGCGCCGACCTACTAAAAGGTAGCGCCAACCTACTAAAGGTAGCGCCGACCTACTCAAAGGTAGCGCCGACCTACTAAAAGGTAGCGCTGACGTACTCAGAGGTAGCGTTGATCTACCCAGCGGTAACGCCGACCTACCCAGCGGTAGCGCCGACCTACTCAGCGGTAGCGCCGACTTACTCAGCGTTAGCGCCGACCTACTCAGCGGTAGCGCCAACCTACCCGGCAGTAGCGCCGACCTTCTCAGCGGTAGCGCCGACTTATTCAGCGTAAGCGCCGGCCTATTCAGCGGTGGCGCCGACCTACTCAAAGGTAGCGCCGACCTACTCAAAAGTAGCGCCGACCTACTAAAAGGTAACCGCCGGCGTACTCATAGGTAGCGTCGACCTACCCAGCGGTAGTGCCGTCCTACTCAACGGTAGCGCCGACCAACTAAAAGGTAGCGACGACCTACTTAGCGGTGGCGCCGACCTACTCAAAGGTAGCGCTGACCTACTAAAAGGTAGCGCCGACGTACTCAGAGGTAGCGCCGACCTACCCAGCAGTAGCGCCGACCTACCCAGCGGTAGCGCCGATCTACTTAGCGGTGGCGCCGACGTACTCATCTGTATCGCCGACCTACTCAGCGGTAGCGCCGACCTACCCAGCGGTAGCGCCGACCTTCCCAGCCGTAGCGACGACCTACCTAGCGGTAGCACCAACCAACCCTGCGGTAGCGCCGACCTTCCCAGCGGTAGCGCCGACCTACCCAGCGGTAGCGCCGACCTACTCAAAGGTAGCGCTGACCTACTCAAAGGTAGCGCCAACATACTGAGAGGTAGCGCCAACCTACCCAGCGGTAGCGCCGACCTACTAAAAGGAAGCGCCGATGTACTCACAGGTGGCGCCGACCTTCCCAGCGGTAGCGCCGACCTACCCAGCGGTAGCGCCGACCTACTTAGCGGTGGCGCCGACGTACTCAGCTGTAGCGCCGACCTACTCAGCGGTAGCGCCGACCTACCAGGCGGTAGCGCCGACCTACCCAGCGGTAGCGACGACCTACCCAGCAGTAGCGCCGACCTACCCGGCGGTAGCGCCTACCTAACCGGCGGTAGCGCCTACCTACTTAGCGGCGGCGCCGATCTACTCAAAGTTAGCGCTGACCTACTCAAAGGTAGAGCCGACGTACTGAGAGGTAGCGCCAACCTACCCAGCGGTAGCGCTGACCTACCCAGCGGTAGCGCTGTCCTAGCTAGCGGTAGCGCCGACCTACTCAAAGGTAGCGCCGACCTACCCAGCGGTAGCGCCGACCAACTTAGCGGTGGCGCCGACCTACTCAAAGGTAGCACCGACCTACTAAAAGGTAGCGCCGACGTACTTAGAGGTAGCGCCGACGTACTCAGAGGTAGCGCCGACCTACCCAGCGGTAGCGCCGACCTACCCAGCGGTAGCGCCGACCTACCCAGCGGTAGCGCCGACCTACTAAAAGGTAGCGCCAACCTACTAAAAGGTAGCGCCGACGTACTTAGAGGTGGCGCCGACCTTCCCAGCGGTAGCGCCGACCTACTCAGCTGTAGCGCCGACCTACCCAACGGTAGCGCCGACCTACCCAGCGGTAGCGCCGACCTACTTAGAGGTGGCGCCGACATACTTAAAGGTAGCGCTGACCTACTAAAAGGTAGCGCCGACGTACTCAGAGGTAGCGCCGACCTACCCAGCGGTAGCGCCGACCTACCCAGCGGTAACGCCGACCTACTTAGCTTTAGCGCCGACCTACCCAGCGGTAGCGCCGATCTACTCAAAGGTAGCGCCGACCTACTAAAAGGTAGCGCCGACGTACTCAGCTGTAGCGCCGACCTACTTAGCGGTAGTGCTGACTACCAAGCGGTAGCGCCGACCTACCCAGCGGTAGTGCCGACCTACCCAGCGGTAGCGCGACCTACCCAGCGGTAGCGCCGACCTACTCAGCGGTAGCGCCGACCTACTTAGCTGTGGAGCCGACCTACTCAAAGTAGCGCCGACCTACTCAAAGGTAGCGCCAACGTACTCAGCTGTAGCGCCGACCTACTCAGCGGTAGCGCCGACCAACTAAAAGGTAGCGCCGACCTACTTAGCGGTGGCGCTGACCTACTCAAAGGAAGCGCCGACCAACTAAAAGGTAGCGCCGACGTACTCAGAGGTAGCGCCGACGTACTGAGAGGTAGCGCCGACCTACCCAGCGGTAGCGCCGACTTATTCAGCGTAAGCGCCGGCCTATTCAGCGGTGGCGCCGACCTACTCAAAGGTAGCGCCGACCTACTCAAAGGTTGCGCCGACCTACTAAAAGGTAGCGCCGACCTACTAAAAGGTAGCGCCGACGTACTCATAGGTAGCGTCGACTTACGCAGCGGTAGTGCCGTCCTACTCAACGGTAGCGCCGACAACCTAAAAGGTAGCGCCGACCTACTTAGCGGTGGCGCCGACCTACTCAAAGGTAGCGCCGACCTACTAAAAGGTAGCGCCGACGTACTCAGAGGTAACGCCGTCCTACCCAGCAGTAGCGCCGACCTACCCAGCGGTAGCGCTGATCTACTTAGCGGTGGCGCCGACGTACTCAGCTGTATTGCCGACCTACTCAGCGGTAGCGCCGACCTACCCAGCGATAGCGCTGACCTACCCAGCGGTAGCGACGACCTACCCAGCGGTAGCGCCGACTACTCAAAGGTAGCGCTGACCTACTCAAAGGTAGCGCCAACGTACTGAGAGGTAGCGCCAACCTACCCAGCGGTAGCGCTGACCTACTCAGCGGTAGCGCCGACCAACTAAAAGGTAGCGCCGACCTACTTAGCGGTGGCGCCGACCTACTCAATGGTAGCGCCGACCTACTAAAAGGTAGCGCCGACGTACTCAGAGGTGGCGCCGACCCACCCATGGGTAGCGCCGACCTACCCAGCGGTAGCGCCGACCTACTTAGCGGTGGCGCCGACGTACTCAGCTTTAGCGCCGACCTACTCAGCGGTAGCGCCGACCTACCAGGCGGTAGCGCCGACCTACCCAGCGGTAGCGACGACCTACCCAGCAGTAGCGCCGACCTACCCAGCGTTAGCGCCGACCTACTTAGCGGCGGCGCCGACCTACGTAAAGTTAGCGCTGACCTACTCAAAGGTAGCGCCGACGTACTGAGAGGTGGCGCCAACCTACCCAGCGGTAGCGCTGACCTACCCAGCGGTAGCGCTGTCCTAGCTAGCGTTAGCGCCGACCTACTCAAAGGTAGCGCCGACCTACTAAACGTAGCGCTGACCTACCCGGCGGTAGCGCCGACCTACCCAGCGGTTGCGCCGACCTACTCAAAGGTAGCGCCGACCTACTAAAAGGTATCGCCGACGTACTCAGAGGTAGCGCCCACCTACCGGTAGCGCCGACCTACCCAGCGGTAGCGCCGACCTACTAAAAGGTAGCGCCAACCTACTAAAGGTAGCGCCGACCTACTCAAAGGTAGCGCCGACCTACTAAAAGGTAGCGCCAACCTACTAAAGGTAGCGCCGACCTACTCAAAGGTAGCGCCGACCTACTAAAAGGTAGCGCCGACGTACTCAGAGGTAGCGTTGATCTACCCAGCGGTAACGCCGACCTACCCAGCGGTAGCGCCGACCTACTCAGCGGTAGCGCCGACTTACTCAGCGTTAGCGCCGACCTACTCAGCGGTAGCGCCAACCTACCCGGCAGTAGCGCCGACCTTCTCAGCGGTAGCGCCGACTTATTCAGCGTAAGCGCCGGCCTATTCAGCGGTGGCGCCGACCTACTCAAAGGTAGCGCCGACCTACTCAAAAGTAGCGCCGACCTACTAAAAGGTAACCGCCGGCGTACTCATACGTAGCGTCGACCTACCCAGCGGTAGTGCCGTCCTACTCAACGGTAGCGCCGACCAACTAAAAGGTAGCGACGACCTACTTAGCGGTGGCGCCGACCTACTCAAAGGTAGCGCCGACCTACTAAAAGGTAGAACCGACCTACTTAGCGGTAGCGCCGACCTACCCAGCGGTAGCGCCGACCTACCCGGCGGTAGCACCGACCTACCCAGCGGTAGCGCCGACCTACCCAGCGTTAGCGCCGAATTACTTACCGGCGGCGCCGACGTACTCAAAGGTAGCGCCGACCTACTAAAAGGTAGCGCCAACGTACTCAGAGGTAGCACCGACCTACTCAGCGGTAGCGCTGACCAACTAAAAGGTAGCGCCGACCTACTTAGCGGTAGCGCCGACCTACCCAGCGGTAGCGCCGACCTACTTAGCGGCGGCGCCGACCTACTCAAAGGTAGCGCCGACCTACTAAAAGGTAGCGCCGACGTACTCAGAGGTAGCGCCGACCTACCCAGCGGTAGCGCCGACCTACTTAGCGGTAGCGCCGACCTACTCAGCGGTAGCGCCGACCTAGTTAGCGGTGGCACCGACCTACTCAAAGATAGCGCCGACCTACCAAAACGTAGCGCTGACCTACCCGGCGGTAGCGCCGACCTACCCAGCGGTTGCGCCGACCTACCCAGCGGTAGCGCCGACCTACTTAGCGATGGCGCCGATTTACCCGGCGGTAGCGCCGACCTACTGAGTGGTAGCGCCGACTTTTTCAGCGTTAGAGCCGACCTACCCAGCGGTAGCGCCGACCTACTCAAAGGTAGCGCCGACCTACTAAAAGGTAGCGCCGACCTACTTAGGGGTGGCACCGACCTACTCAAAGGTAGCGCCGACTTACTCAAAGGTAGCGCCGACTTACTCAGAGGTAGCGCCGACCTACTCAGCGGTAGCTCCGACCTACCCAGCGGTAGCGCCGACCTTCCCAGCGGTAGAGTCGACCTACCCAGCTGTAGCGCCGACCTACTTAGCGGTGGCGTCGACCTACTCAAAGGTAGCGCCGACCTACTAAAAGGTAGCGCCGACGTACTCAGCTGTAGCGCCGACCTACTCAGCGGTAGCGCGGACCTACCCTGCGTTAGCGCCGATTTACCCGGCGGTAGCGCCGACCTACTGAGTGGTAGCGCCGACTTTTTCAGCGTTAGCGCCGACCTACTCAGTGGTAGCGCCGACTTACTCAGCTTTAGCGCCGACCTACTCAGCGGTAGCGCCAACCTACCCGGCGGTAGCGCCGACCTACTCAGCGGTAGCGCCGACTTATTCAGCGTAAGCTCCGGCCTATTCAGCGGTGGCGCCGACCTACTCAAAGGTAGCGCCGACCTACTCAAAGGTAGCGCCGACCTACTAAAAGGTAGCGCCGACGTACTCATAGGTAGCGTCGACCTACCCAGCGGTAGTGCCGTCCTACTCAACGTTAGCGCCGACCAACTTAAAGGTAGCGCCGACCTACTTAGCGGTGGCGCCGACCTACTCAAAGGTAGCGCCGACCTACTAAAAGGTAGCGCCGACGTACTCAGAGGTAGCGCCGACCTACCTAGCAGTAGCGCCGACCTACCCAGCGGTAGCGCCGATCTACTTAGCGGTGGCGCCGACGTACTCAGCTGTATTGCCGACCTACTCAGCGGTAGCGCCGACCTACCCAGCGGTAGCGCCGACCTACCCATCGGTAGCGACGACCTACCTAGCGGTAGCGCTGACCTACCCGGCGGTAGCGCCGACCTTCCCAGCGGTAGCGCCGACCTACCCAGCGGTAGCGCCGACCTACTAAAAGGTATCGCCGACGTACTCAGAGGTAGCGCCCACCTACCGGTAGCGCCGACCTACCCAGCGGTAGCGCCGACATACTTAGCGGCGGCGCCGACCTACTCAAAGGTAGCGCCGACCTACTAAAAGGTAGCGCCGACGTACTCAGAGGTAGCGCCGACCTACCCAGCGGTAGCGCCGACCTACCCAGCGGTAGCGCCGACCTACCCAGCGGTAACGCCGACCTACTCAGCGGTAGCGCCGACCTAGTTAGCGGTGGCACCGACCTACTAAAAGATAGCGCCGACGTACTAAAACGTAGCGCTGACCTACCCGGCGGTAGCGCCGACCTACCCAGCGGTTGCGCCGTCCTACCCAGCGGTAGCGCCGATCTACTTAGCGGTGGCGCCGATTTACCCGGCGGTAGCGCCGACCTACTGAGTGGTGGCGCCGATTTACCCGGCGGTAGCGCCGACCTACTGAGTGGTAGCGCCGACTTTTTCAGCGTTAGCGCCGACCTACTCAGCGGTAGCGCCAACCTACCCGGCGGTAGCGCCGACCTACTCAGCGGTAGCGCTGACCTACTATAAGGTAGCGCTGACTTACTCAGCGTTATCGCCGACCTACTCAGCGGTAGCGCCGACTTACTTAGCGTTAGCGCCGACCTACTCAGCGGTAGCGCCGATTTACTCAGCGGTGGCACCGACCTACTCAAAGGTAGCGCCGACCTACTAAAAGGTAGCGCCGACCTACTTAGGGGTGGCACCGACCTTGTCAAAGGTAGCGCTGACCTACTCAAAGGTAGCGCCGACTTACTCAGAGGTAGCGCCGATTTACTCAGCGGTAGCTCCGACCTACCCAGCGGTAGCGCCGACCTACCCAGCGGTAGAGTCGACCTACCCAGCTGTAGCGGCAACCTACTTAGCGGTGGCGCAGACCTACTCAAAGGTAGCGCCGACCTACTAAAAGGTAGCGCCGACGTACTCAGAGGTAGCGCCGACGTACCCAGCGGTAGCGCCGACCTACCCAGCGGTAGCGCCGATCTACTTAGCGGTGGCGCCGACGTACTCAGCTGTATTGCCGAGCTACTCAGCGGTAACGCCGAACTACCCAGCGGTAGCGACGACCTACCCAGCGGTAGCGACGACCTACCTAGCGGTAGCGCCGACCTGCCCGGCGGTAGCGCCAACCTTCCCAGAAGTAGCGCCGACCTACCCAGCGGTAGCGCCGACCTACTCAAAGGTAGCGCTGACCTACTCAAAGGTAGCTCCAACGTATTGAGAGGTAGCGCCAACCTACCCAGCGGTAGCGCCGACCTACTTAGCGGTGGCGCCAACCTACTAAAAGGTAGCGCCGACCTACTAAAAGGAAGCGCCGATGTACTCACAGGTGGCACCGACCTTCCCAGCGGTAGCGCCGACCTACCCAGCGGTAGCGCCGACCTACTTAGCGGTGGCGCCGACGTACTCAGCTGTAGCGCCGACCTACTCAGCGGTAGCGCCGACCTACCAGGCGGTAGCGCCGACCTACCCAGCGGTAGCGACGACCTACCCAGCAGTAGCGCCGACCTACCCGGCGGTAGCGCCTACCTAACCGGCGGTAGCGCCTACCTACTTAGCGGCGGCGCCGACCTACTCAAAGTTAGCGCTGATCTACTCAAAGGTAGCGCCGACGAACTGAGAGGTAGCGCCAACCTACCCAGCGGTAGCGCTGACCTACCCAGCGGTAGCGCTGTCCTAGCTAGCGGTAGCGCCGACCTACTCAAAGGTTGCGCCGACCTACTAAAACGTAGCGCTGACCTACCCGGCGGTAGCGCCGACCTACCCAGCGGTTGCGCATACCTTCTCAAAGGTAGCGCCGACCTACTAAAAGGTAGCGCCGACGTACTCAGAGGTAGCGCCCACCTAACGGTAGCGCCGACCTACCCAGCGGTAGCGCCGACCTACTAAAAGGTAGCGCCAACCTACTAAAAGGTAGCGCCGACCTACTCAAAGGTAGCGCCGACCTATCAAAAGGTAGCGCCGACGTACTCAGAGGTAGCGTCGACCTACCCAGCGGTAGCGCCGACCTAGTCAGAGAAAGCGTCGACTTATTCAGCGTATGCGCCGGCCTATTCAGCGGTGGCGCCGACCTACTCAAAGGTAGCGCCGACCTACTCAAAGGTAGCGACGACCTACTCAAAGGTATCGCCGACGTACTCAGCGTTAGCGCTGACCTACTCAGCGGTAGCGCCGACCTAACCCAGCAGTAGCGCCGTCCTACTCAGCGGTAGCGCCCACCTACTTAGCGGTAGCACCGATCTACTTAAAGGTAGCGCCGAACTACTAAAAGGTAGTGCCGACCTACTTAGCGGTGGCACCTACCTACTCAAAGGTAGCGCCGACCTACTAAAAGGTAGCGCCGATGTACTCAGAGGTAGCTCCGACCTACCCAGCGGTAGCGCCGACCTACCCAGCGGTAGCGCCGTCCTACTCAGCGGTAGCGCCGACCTACTTAGCGGTGGCACCGACCTACTCAAAGATAGCGCCGACCTACTAAAAGGTAGAACCGACCTACTTAGCGGTAGCGCCGACCTACCCAGCGGTAGCGCCGACCTCCCCGGCGGTAGCACCGACCTACCCAGCGGTAGCGCCGACCTACCCAGCGTTAGCGCCGAATTACTTACCGGCGGCGCCGACGTACTCAAAGGTAGCGCCGACCTACTAAAAGGTAGCGCCAACGTACTCAGAGGTAGCACCGACCTACTCAGCGGTAGCGCCGACCAACTAAAAGGTAGCGCCGACCTACTTAGCGGTAGCGCCGACCTACCCAGCGGTAGCGCCGACCTACTTAGCGGCGGCGCCGACCTACTCAAAGGTAGCGCCGACCTACTAAAAGGTAGCGCCGACGTACTCAGAGGTAGCGCCAACCTACCCAGCGGTAGCGCCGACCTACTTAGCGGTAGCGCCGACCTACTCAGCGATAGCGCCGACCTAGTTAGCGGTGGCACCGACCTACTCAAAGATAGCGCCGACCTACCAAAACGTAGCGCTGACCTACCCGGCGGTAGCGCCGACCTACCCAGCGGTTGCGCCGACCTACCCAGCGGTAGCGCCGACCTACTTAGCGATGGCGCCGATTTACCCGGCGTTAGCGCCGACCTACTGAGTGGTAGCGCCGACTTTTTCAGCGTTAGAGCCGACCTACCAAGCGGTAGCGCCGACCTACTCAAAGGTAGCGCCGACCTACTAAAAGGTAGCGCCGACCTACTTAGGGGTGGCACCGACCTACTCAAAGGTAGCGCCGACTTACTCAAAGGTAGCGCCGACTTACTCAGAGGTAGCGCCGACCTACTCAGCGGTAGCTCCGACCTACCCAGCGGTAGCGCCGACCTTCCCAGCGGTAGAGTCGACCTACCCAGCTGTAGCGCCGACCTACTTAGCGGTGGCGCCGACCTACTCAAAGGTAGCGCCGACCTTCTAAAAGGTAGCGCCGACGTACTCAGCTGTAGCGCCGACCTACTCAGCGGTAGCGCGGACCTACCCAGCGTTAGCGCCGATTTACCCGGCGGTAGCGCCGACCTACTCAGCGGTAGCGCCGACTTACTCAGCTTTAGCGCCGACCTACTCAGCGGTAGCGCCAACCTACCCGGCGGTAGCGCCGACCTACTCAGCGGTAGCGCCGATTTACCCGGCGGTAGCGCCGACCTACTGAGTGGTAGCGCCGACTTATTCAGCGTAAGCGCCGGCCTATTCAGCGGTGGCGCCGACCTACTCAAAGGTAGCGCCGACCTACTCAAAGGTAGCGCCGACCTACTAAAAGGTAGCGCCGACGTACTCATAAGTAGCCTCGACCTACCCAGCGGTAGTGCCGTCCAACTCAACGTTAGCGCCGACCAACTAAAAGGTAGCGCCGACCTACTTAGCGGTGGCGCCGACCTACTCAAAGGTAGCGCCGACCTACTAAAAGGTAGCGCCGACGTACTCAGAGGTAGCGCCGACCTACCCAGCAGTAGCGCCGACCTACCCAGCGGTAGCGCCGATCTACTTAGCGGTGGCGCCGACGTACTCAGCTGTATTGCCGACCTACCCAGCGGTAGCGCCGACCTACCCAGCGGTAGCGCCGACCTACCCAGCGGTAGCGACGACCTACCTAGCGGTGGCGCCGACCTACTCAAAGGTAGCGCCGACCTACTCAAAGGTAGCGCCGACCTACTCAAAGGTAACGCCGACGTACTCAGAGGTAGCGCCCACCTACCCAGCGGTAGCGCCGACCTACCCAGCGGTAGCGCTGACCTACTATAAGGTAGCGCTGACTTACTCAGCGTTATCGCCGACCTACTCAGCGGTAGTGCCGACTTACTTAGCGTTAGCGCCGACCTACTCAGCGGTAGCGCCGATTTACTCAGCGGTGGCACCGACCTACTCAAAGGTAGCGCCGACCTACTAAAAGGTAGCGCCGACCTACTTAGGGGTGGCACCGACCTTGTCAAAGGTAGCGCTGACCTACTCAAAGGTAGCGCCGACTTACTCAGAGGTAGCGCCGATTTACTCAGCGGTAGCTCCAACCTACCCAGCGGTAGCGCCGACCTACCCAGCGGTAGAGTCGACCTACCCAGCTGTAGCGCCGACCTACTTAGCGGTGGCGCCGACCTACTCAAAGGTAGCGCCGACCTACTAAAAGGTAGCGCCGACGTACTCAGAGGTAGCGCCGACGTACCCAGCGGTAGCGCCGACCTACCCAGCGGTAGCGCCGATCTACTTAGCGGTGGCGCCGACGTACTCAGCTGTATTTCCGAGCTACTCAGCGGTAGCGCCGAACTACCCAGCGGTAGCGACGACCTACCCAGCGGTAGCGACGACCTACCTAGCGGTAGCGCCGACCTGCCCGGCGGTAGCGCCAACCTTCCCAGCGGTAGCGCCGACCTACCCAGCGGTAGCGCCGACCTACTCAAAGGTAGCGCTGACCTACTCAAAGGTAGCTCCAACGTACTGAGAGGTAGCGCCAACCTACCCAGCGGTAGCGCTGACCTACTCAGCGGTAGCGCCGACCAACTAAAAGGTAGCGCCGACCTACTTAGCGGTGGCGCCGACCTACTCAAAGGTGGCGCCGACCTACTAAAAGGTAGCGCCACCCTACTTAGAGGTGGCGCCGACCTACCCAGCGGTAGCGCCGACCTACCCAGCGGTAGCGCCGACCTACCCAGCGGTAGCGCCGACCTACTTTGCGGTGGCGCCGACGTACTCAGCTGTAGCGCCGACCTACTCAGCGGTAGCGCCGACCTACCAGGCGGTAGCGCCGACCTACCCAGCGGTAGCGACGACCTACCCAGCAGTAGCGCCGACCTACCCGGCGGTAGCGCCTACCTACGTAGCGGTTGGGCCAACCTACACAGCGTTAGCGCCGACCTACTTAGCGGCGGCGCCGACCTACTCAAAGTTATCGCTGACCTACTTAAAGGTAGCGCCGACGTACTGAGAGGTAGCGCCAACCTACCCAGCGGTAGCGCTGACCTACCCAGCGGTAGCGCTGTCCTAACTAGCGGTAGCGCCGACCTACCCAGCGGTAGCGCCGACCTACTAAAAGGTATCGCCGACGTACTCAGAGGTAGCGCCCACCTACCGGTAGCGCCGACCTACCTAGCTGTAGCGCCGACCTACTTAGCGGCGGCGCCGACCTACTCAAAGGTAGCGCCGACCTACTAAAAGGTAGCGCCGACGTACTCAGAGGTAGCGCCGACCTACCCAGCGGTAGCGCCGACCTACCCAGCGGTAGCGCCGACCTACTCAGCGGTAGCGCCGACCTAGTTAGCGGTGGCACCGACCTACTCAAAGATAGCGCCGACCTACTAAAACGTAGCGCTGACCTACCCGGCGGTAGCGCCGACCTACTTAGCGGTGGCGCCGATTTACCCGGCGGTAGCGCCGACCTACTGAGTGGTGGCGCCGATTTACCCGGCGGTAGCGCCGACCTACTGAGTGGTAGCGCCGACTTTTTCAGCGTTAGCGCCGACCTACTCAGCGGTAGCGCCAACCTACTCAGGAATAGCGCCGACTTATTCAGCGTAAGCGCCGGCCTATTTAGCGGTGGCGCCGACCTACTCAAAGGTAGCGCCGACCTACTCAAAGGTAGCGCCGACCTACTCAAAGGTAGCGCCGACGTACTCAGAGGTAGCGCCCACCTACCCAGCGGTAGCGCCGACCTACCCAGCGGTAGCGCCGACCTACTATAAGGTAGCGCTGACTTGCTCAGCGTTATCGCCGACCTACTCAGCGGTAGCGCCGACTTACTTAGCGTTAGCGCCGACCTACTCAGCGGTAGCGCCGATTTACTCAGCGGTGGCACCTACCTACTCAAAGGTAGCGCCGACCTACTAAAAGGTAGCGCCGACCTACTTAGGGGTGGCACCGACCTACTCAAAGGTAGCGCTGACCTACTCAAAGGTAGCGCCGACTTACTCAGAGGTAGCGCCGATTTACTCAGCGGTAGCTCCGACCTACCCAGCGGTAGCGCCGACCTACCCAGCGGTAGAGTCGACCTACCCAGCTGTAGCGCCGACCTACTTAGCGGTGGCGCCGACCTACTCAAAGGTAGCGCCGACCTACTAAAAGGTAGCGCCGACGTACTCAGCTGTAGCGCCGACCTACTCAGCGGTAGCGCGGACCTACCCAGCGTTAGCGCCGACCTACCCAGCGGTAGCGCCGACCTACCCAGCGGTAGCGCCGACCTACTTAGCCGCGGCGCCGACCTACTCAAAGGTAGCGCCGACCTACTCAAAGGTAGCGCCGACCTACTAAAAGGTAGCGCCGACGTACTCATAGGTAGCGTCGACCTACCCAGCGGTAGTGCCGTCCTACTCAGCGGTAGCGCCGACCAACTAAAAGGTAGCGCCGACCTACTTAGCGGTGGCGCCGACCTACTCAAAGGTAGCGCCGACCTACTAAAAGGTAGCGCCGACGTACTCAAAGGTAGCGCCGACGTACCCAGCGGTAGCGCCGACCTACCCAGCGGTAGCGCCGATCTACTTAGCGGTGGCGCCGACGTACTCAGCTGTATTGCCGAGCTACTCAGCGGTAGCGCCGACCTACCCAGCGGTAGCGACGACCTACCCAGCGGTAGCGACGACCTACCTAGCGGTAGCGCCGACCTGCCCGGCGGTAGCGCCGACCTTCCCAGCGGTAGCGCCGACCTACCCAGCGGTAGCGCCGACCTACTCAAAGGTAGCGCTGACCTACTCAAAGGTAGCGCCAACGTACTGAGAGGTAGCGCCAACCTACCCAGCGGTAGCGCTGACCTACTCAGCGGTAGCGCCGACCAACTGAAAGGTAGCGCCGACCTACTTAGCGGTGGCGCCGACCTACTCAAAGGTGGCGCCGACCTACTAAAAGGTAGCGCCACCGTACTCAGAGGTGGCGCCGACCTACCCAGCGGTAGCGCCGACCTACCCAGCGGTAGCGCCGACCTACTTAGCGGTGGCGCCGACGTACTCAGCTGTAGCGCCGACCTACTCAGCGGTAGCGCCGACCTACCAGGCGGTAGCGCCGACCTACCCAGCGGTAGCGACGACCTACCCAGCAGTAGCGCTGACCTACCCGGCGGTAGTGCCTACCTACGCAGCGGTAGCGTCGACCTACACAGCGTTAGCGCCGACCTACTTAGCGGCGGCGCCGACCTACTCAAAGTTAGCGCTGACCTACTCAAAGGTAGCGCCGACGTACTGAGAGGTAGCGCCAACCTACCCAGCGGTAGCGCTGACCTACCCAGCGGTAGCGCTGTCCTAACTAGCGGTAGCGCCGACCTACCCAGCGGTAGCGCCGACCTACTTAGCGGTAGCGCCGACCTACTTAGCGGTGGCACCGACCTACTCAAAGGTAGCGCCAACCTACTAAAAGGTAGCGCCGACGTACTCAGAGGTAGCGCCGACGTACTCAGCGGTAGCGCCGACGTACTCAGCGGTATCGCCAACATACTTAGCGGTAGAGCCGTTCTACTCAGCGGTAGCGCCGACCTATTCAGCGGTAGCGCCGTTCTACTCAGCGGTAGCGCCGACGCGCTCAGCGGTAGCGCCGACGTACTTAGCGGTAGCGCCGACGTACTCAATGGTAGCGCCGACGCACTCAATGGTAGCGCCGACGCGCTCAGCAGTAGCGCCGGCGCGTTCAGCGGTAGCGCCGACCTACTCAGAGGTAGCGCCGACCTACTCAGCGGTTGCGCAGTTCTACTCAGTGGTAGCGCCGACCTACTCAGCCGTAGCGCCGACGTACTCAGCGGTAGCGCCGACCTACTCAGCCGTAGCGCCGACGTACTCAGCGGTAGCGCCGACCTACTCAGCGCTTGATGCCATTATACATGCCCTTGATGTAATCGGTGTCGGCGGAAGTTTGTATGCTTTGGCATAGTTGGAGCCAGTAATCCATCGCCCTCTGCCTCGTTAGTCTTTACACCTTGCTTTTGGCATGTCTATATGCTTCTATTGTTGAATTATTGTGTGTGGGTTTTAGGTGGGCAGCACGTAGCTCTTCTATTGCCGGAGTACGTTTGTCAATGTTTGCTTAAAATATACCCTACACTCTTTATCCACTGAGGCATCAGAATGTCGCCATTTTTTTAAACAGTATAAATAAATAATATACAGGGTGGGACATTAAAATGTTACCACTTTTTATATTCTTACAATTTTACAAATTAGAAAGATTTTTGTTTCATTTTCAGGAATAGTAGCAACAGAACTTTGAATTCTCACCCTAATAGATCGAAAGCAATATACTGTGGGGAGAGAGTGAAGATCCAAAATCATATTTGGAATTAAAATTGTAACCCTACCCTGTACAACATTTTACTGGTCAATCATACAATAAAATGTATTTACTCTATTTAATATCTACACGCGTGTATATCTAGCCGTTAAAATAGCTCTAAACTACAGAACGAAGACGACCTTTACATAGATAAAATATCTTCCTAAAAGTGTAGTCGAAAAAAAACTTGGTCTTTACGACTAGTACGAGGTGGAAAACAAACTCGTATTATTAGCCTCTCTCACCTGACGCACATTCAAAACTAATTGTCAAAATTTGATATGTATAGATAAAGCACGATTCGTGTCTCTAATAACACTATAATGTCACGACTTAGATCTAGATAAAGTGAGTTAAATTAAAACTAATTAGTTCTAGAGTCAAAATACAAACATAACAAGATTATCAGCTTGCGACAATTTAGTCTAATAATTATTTTTGATGATGTCTAATGATATAAAGTCTTCATGAACTTAACAATTGTGGGCTACATATTTCATGACTAAATGTAAACGAAGCTTTAATTGATTTATTAATGCATCTATTGTTTATTCTGATTTCAAAGTTCGTTGAATCGTCTAATTGCTAGTTTGGCATATTCTTTTGATTATAAGGCTCATATACGCTACACACAGTTATGATAGAAATGGAGAACGTACAGAATAAAGTGGTGCTCAGAAAGGAGTTGGGTTTTTTCGGTGCGACTTCCATAGTTGTCGGATCAATAATAGGTAGGCCTAAGTATATCTATCTGTCCATCTGTCTGTCAATTAATTTCTACCCACTTTCTGTCAATATTTATATTTTTCATTCTATTGATACCTACCCAAAATCTATCAAACAATTATATCTTTCTGACTGTTGATTTCTATTCATTATCTATTAATCTATCTTTCTGTCTATTGATTTATATCCATTATCTAACCGTCTATTTTGATATATTTTAATATATTTATTTCTATCTACTATCTATCAATCTTTCTTTTCTTAGACTTCACGGGTCCTCTGTTATCTGCCTATGTTCTTGTTCACAATAATAATAACTCAAGCCATTAGATGTAGGATGTGTTGAAAACAATAATGTTATTCTTAAACTTCTTATTCATATTACTGTGGATACCCCGTTAGGCCCGAGGAAAAAGTCCACAATTTAATTACATATACAATTTGATAACATGCATACAAGAATTAAAAACAGATGACAGAGATTTATTTGAGATATTTAGTCTAACACTTCAGTGAAGATTTCAAAGCCGGTACAGACGGGGGCAGTGATGATAGCTAAACAGAAAATCAACCAACAACATAAACCGCTCTATAACCTTTTTATAAATTTGTGTGTAGAAAGTCGAAGAAACTACGAGAAGGCATACTTGTAAATTACAAGTCAGTCATAAAAGATTGACTTGTAAAAGGGGCAAGGGTGTTAACTCTCAGCAGCAATTCGGCCCATTGATTACCTTGCAACAAAAACGGTAGTAGCTTTCAATAGTGATAATCAAATTTCCGATTATCATTGACCATAATATTATAAAGCACAAGCGTGCTAACTTTAAATTGTTTATATTCTACTAAAATATTTGAATACTTTTCAGTCTAATATTTATGACATATTGTATTAACTATATATATATCAATAAAATATGTGTATCACAAACATATATTTTTGAGGGTCACATGAAAAAAATTAATTTTGCGTCTTCATTGCGTACATCAAAAGGATGAGCCAAAGACTCATGTTACTTGTAACGTAATATTTGGTTTGATATTTTTACCATTCACACAAAAACACACACACACAAAGCGCTACATAAAGTCTGTTTGTCAGTACGGTACTTGGAGCGTCTATGGGGAAAGCCTAGTGGATCAAACGAATAGTGCCGCTGACTCGTTAACATTTGCGTTTGTTGTTGTCGCAAGCAATATTCGGGATTTGAATAAAAAATCAAAAGATCTAGACTATGAGTCGACTATGACATAAGAGACATCGATTGTTTGCAGGCATTTAATATTAAGGAGTTATTTCGTGAGAATCAATCTTAATTTTAAAGTATTTCTTTGAGAACAAAAAACAAACCTCATTGGACATTTTTGAATAATTTTCCCCTTGAACTTCCAAATTAATCGAAAACCGAATTCCGGATTTCGTTTAACATCCCTACTCAAAATCAGTCGCTTCGGTTAGATGAGACTCGTTAACCTTATTTGGTAGTTCATCTAGGAGAAAGAAACTCTTCAAACCCCCGCTGCCTTGCGGTTACACCTGCTACCCGGGAAAGGCTAAGGGAGTAAACCCCGACAGAAAATCACGAACCGCTTACAAGCTGTTTGTATAAAAAGTTATTTTACATTACGGCATCTCCTGCGACAGTAAAGCGAAAGCTGGCATCCTAAATAATCTTTTCTGCGACGCATTCACAAGAGAAGATCTGAGTGCCTTACCCACGCTAGACGACAGCCCCCATCCAGACGTGCTGCTCTGATATGCATGATATAATTGTCAACGGTAATGGTGTACATAAGTTGTTGTCGGGCCTCAACCCCAAAAGAGCAGCGGGCCCGTCTCCTCAGGGAATTGGCCTCAGAATTGGCACCCGCTCTGACTCTTCAATAAATCGCTGACCACTAGCGGAATTCCTACAATCTGAAAACACGCGGATGAGCAGTCAGTCTTCAAGGAAAGAAGATAGAAGCCAGCCAGCCAACTACAGGCTAATCTCTCTGACTTGTGTGTGCTGCAAGCTCCTCGAACACATCATCCGATAAGGGATCTCTATCCACCTGAATGACATTAACACCATTACTGATACTCAACACGGGTTCAGATAAAAAGAGTCCCAGCTCATCCTTACAGTTGACGATCTAGCAGCGGTAATAGACAAGGCTGGCCAAACCGACACAATCCTTCTGGACTTTTACAAGGTCTTTGATAAAGTAAATCACCAGCGTCTCCTCCTCAAGCTCGATTACTACGGCATGTAAGGTTAGACCAAGGGATTGGTTGAATATTTCCTCTTTGGCCGTGAGTTCCTGCATTGGGCCAGTCATGTCTCGAGTTCCTCAAGGCTCAGTACTACGGCCCACACTGCTTGATCTTCATCAACGACCTGGGCGACAGGATCCACGCCAAGGTGATACCATCCTGTAGACTCGCATCGACAGCCCAAATGACGCAATCCATCTTCAAGACTTCAAGAAGTTGGAAACCTGGAAATCGAAATGGCTAATGGCTTTCAACGACGATCACAGTCTTGAGAGGATACTTGATGCCAAGTATCTTGGAGTGCACATCACAGAAAACCTCCACTGGGGCACACATGTCCAATCCGTTGTTGCTAAAACTAACAGAGCCTGTGCCTTCGCTCACAGGAACGCCAAGGGATGCTCCACAAGAACTTCAGACCGATCGCTACAATAATACGAGTTTAGCTAGACCCGTCCTGGATTACGCATCAACAGTGTCGGATCCCCACCAACAACACCTGATATCAACATTGGAGATGAACTTACGACGTGCAGCACCTCGCATCCTACAGGACTACAGCCCTAAAACAAGTGCATCTGCTTTTTGTAGCCCAACTCCATCTTGAGCTCCTTCAACATCGAATAGCGGTAGACAAAATCACAATGATTTACAAGGTCACTGTTGTGGGCTCGTTTCGCCTCTATTAAGACTCTCTTCAATCCTCCTTCTGGCATTATCTACTTCTTCTTCTGTCCTATGTGATGCTGCTGAATCATCTTTCTCCATTTCTGTGACCCCGTTTCTGTCTTCATTAGGTTCTCTCCTTGTGTCACTATTTTCACTCTCTCCTACATTTCTCCCTTTGTCATTTTTCTCTTTCAACTTTTCTATCCTCTCTTTTAGTTTTTCAATCTCAAGCTCTAAGATTCTAGCTCTTGTCGTCACTATTGGTGCTATACTTGTTACATTCGTCTCCACCCAATTCTTAACATCTGCCTTATTACAATTCCTCACACCAGAAATATTTCCAATTAACAGTTCAGCTGCCGGGTTTTCTAATACAATTGCTTCAACTCCTTCCTGTTATATACGGCGTTTTTATATACGCTCTGGCTACAAGTGCTTTCCTAATCGTGCCATCAGCCAATCTGACCGTGTCCGTTCTATTGATATACTGATTTGAAAGCACATATTTCTTCTTGACTACAATTGTCCCGCATCCAGAATCTCAAAACGCCTTTACTTCTTGCCCATTGACAAATGCCGGAACATGTCCAGACGATGCTAAAACTGCAGCATAATACTTGCGACTGGTCTAGCAGAGACATATTAACCCTTACAGTCCCGGGCGCGTATATAGCGGAACTGAAAGCAGCATAGATAGAAGTAGGTCGGTACGGGAAGGGTTAAAATGCTAAGGTTGAACGTCATCTTCATTTTTCAAAGCAGGATTTACATACTCTTAAAATCTAATCGCTATGCAATTAACAATTAAGAAGAAATCGGCAAATTTAGGGGCAAAAAAAGTGTAGACATACACATGTAGGGGCATATTAATATTGTTTAGATATTTTCAAAGACTGTAATAAGATGGACCGCTTGCTTTAAATATTTCTGCTATTTGATGACTTGTAAACTTCTGTTTCGGAATTTACGATCACAAACGGAATTATAGACCTAGCGTTTAGTAATTCGCTTTCATTTTATGAATGGAAAACTATAAACTATACTTATCCCAGTCGTCAGTTATTGTCGGATAATTTAAAGGAATATTATAGACGTAAAATGCCGATGAATAGATGCAAATTAAAACTATTAAATAATGTATTTGTAAAAGTAAATGTTTTAGTCTTTCAATTTCTTCGTTTCATTACTTCTCATGTAGAAATTGTAGAATAATACTTGATCGTCTGTTATATATATAAGACTAGTGGTTGTGCCCGTCAAAATGACGGAGAAACGAACGACTACAATATTACAATATTAGTTAAGTTAATATTAATGTTAAGAGAGAAAGAAAAGAGACTATTACAATGAACGTTTCTTTTCGGTATTTAGTTTTTGTTCTTTTTAATTGTTTCTGACCCTGGCATATGCATAATAATTGTTACTGTCAAGCGTCTGGTATTATAACGTAGCGAACAGTTGTGTTGACTTGACTTGTTATTAAAAATAGCCTATTAAATTAACAATAATATACTATCTAAAAGAAAAAAAACACAAAACCAAACAATAAAAAGGTAAATAATAAAAAAAAGCGTAGAAAATAATATTTCAATACAATAAAACCTAAAGTGATAACGATTTTTTCGGTATTTAATTTTAGTTCTTGCTTATTGTATTAATAAAACAGTGTTGAGAATGTTTCTTTCGGTATTTAGTTTTTGTTATTTTTGTTTGTTTCTGGTCGACCTGACCCTGACATATGCATAAGAATTGTGGCCTCAAGGACTGGCGTAGTGTGTAAACCGCCGATACATTCCCATTAAGAATACACTGGCGGGCGAACGCATGGGGCACAGCCCCCGCGGCGGTTCCGAGGTCCATTACACATTACACTGCCGAGAAGTCACTGGTCCCGGGGGAGGGGGGGGAGGAAGCAATGGACGCTGCAATTCCGTCTCGAGAACCACCC
Source organism: Anisus vortex (assembly GCA_949126835.1). Taxonomy (NCBI): domain Eukaryota; kingdom Metazoa; phylum Mollusca; class Gastropoda; family Planorbidae; genus Anisus; species Anisus vortex. The sequence goes on along the minus strand of OX421499.1, from coordinate 45,187,672 downwards.
GGTGCCTGGATGCATGTACCTATAGTATAGGATTTGTGCTACCGGGTGACAGTGCAGGTATACGGGCGAGCCACTACGATAATGATCCTTAGCGGAACCGCAGTGAACGATCGCTGGGCTGCGGAAACCTTCCCCGTTACACGGCACGGTATTTAATTTTTGTTCTTGCTTATTGTATCAATAAAACAGTATTGATAATGTTTCTTTCGGTATTTAGTTTTTATTTTATATTGTTGCTGTCAAGCTTATGGTACCCGGTATTTGAAAGTAATCATTTATAGGCCTAACTTGTTTTTTTATAATTCGTATCATATAATTTATAGAGTGTATAAAGTCGCCTTTTAAAGGATATTCTCAATAGCAACGTAAATCCATTAAATAATTAAAACATGTGGTTACTTTTACTTAAAAGGATAATGCAAACATCAATAATGAAAAAAAGAAATAATTTCATAGACATTACGTCATACGCTAGTATTTTGTTTAAAGTAAACCATTGAAACTCTCCAAGCCAAATTGCGGTGCGTAACTTTTAAAAAAGGTCTCGCCACATTAAAAAAAAGACAGCAGAATTGGGAAAACCCGGAAAGACCCTCGCGTTCAACATAGTGAATGTCGCGTTCAACATAGTAAATGAACGGAAGTGGCCATTTGCTATGTACCGTTATATTTATTTGCATACATGGAATTGACATTTTGGATTTTTTAAATCAACACCTTTATGATTATAAGTGATAAAATAAAATTATCTTTTGGAGGACGTTTCAAATTTATACATTTAATTTTTGGCCCGAATAGTCAAACGGCTTAGGAGCCTATAGCGAACAAACATATATATATATATATATATATATATATATATATATATATATATATATATATATATATATATATATATATATAAATAAATAAATATATAAACAAACATATAAACAAACTCACTGTAATTATATATGTTGATTAGAACTCTAATTTAAGATAAAATAGAAAGTTGCATACAGCGGAAGTCTTTTAGAGTACATTCTTGAGTTCTAAAGTTGCATAAAGCAGAAGTCTTTTGCATCACGCTTTTTTTGCTGCGCACCAAAAAACACGATTCATTGAGCTATAATAAAGGGAGTAAAAATAGTGCAAGCGGTCCTCTTATTATAGTCTTTGATATTCCGTCATCGGTCTGTACTCTCAAAACCAAATCGATAAGCGTTCCCTACACAGACAAACAGACAGATACATTTCTTTGGGTAATTATTATATAGATGCTTTATACTATATATCGATTAATTTGTCTAGCATTTAATCTATCATTCAATGTCTATCTATTCAATAATTCATTTTCTATTAATCTTTTTATACGTATAAATATTGTTTAATTTAAGCCTTTTTATGTATCTTTCTTTCCACCTCTCTATGTATCAAAAATCGTTTTTCTATCTATTTATTTCCTTCCTTTTGTCTTTATGTGTCCGCTGGCCAACGTGCATTCTCCTACGCGGGCCCGTCCGCCTAGAATCAACTCCCACTACATCTTTGCCAGAGCCCTAGCTTCGACACCTCCAGGAGCCGGCTAAAGACTCACCTATTCCAGCAGCCGTATTCACCTGTACATAAATAAATAATACATTTTCGTCTGTTCTTCGGTGTTTGTACTCTGTAACTATCGTCAATATATAGAACTGTCATCAACGGGATATGCTCTATACAAGCACAATTATTATTATTATGTGTTTATGTTATATTTAAATTCTCCATCTGAAAAATGTTCATAATTTCTATGCTTTAATTTCTGCGTGTTTCATTTGCGATATATCCACTTGAATTGTGATGAAATGAAACTATACTATCTCCACATGAATTGTGATAAAATGTAACTTCAAAATGACACAAAGGCTCGGGAATCTTCATTTCACCCAAAGGTGTTCTGCAAAACACTGGGTCAGTTGGATTATCTTTGGTTGTTTGGACGCTGGCTGGGATAGTTGCTCTAGGAAGTAAGTACTTGCTGAAATAGACTCATTTTTCCAAAATAACTTAACTAGGAAAATAAAATATTTGACCAGTAAAGTCGCGGGAGCACTAGTTCTCCAGAGTAAGACTTCGAGACTCTCTGGCTAACAAATAAATACAACTTTCATGCATTGGTAATAAAATTAAAAAACATAAACAAGACAGAAAGTTAAAACTACATTATCTATATATATATATCTATTTATCATTATCATTATCATAGAGCTTGAATCCGAAATACAAGTGGGCGGTCAGAGGCTCGAGAAAGTCTTCCCCTTCGAATATCTGGGATCCATAATATCCGATGTAGGATCCAAGCCGGAAATTCTTGCAAGAATAGCCCAGACAACTGCTGCACTTTGCAAGCTAAAAAACATCTAGCGAAGCAAGACAATCTCACTTTACTCAATGATTCGACTGATGCGCTCCCTGGCGATGGCAATTTTTATGTACGGCTGTGAAACATGCATGGACACTTACAGCAGATCTCCAGAAAAGAATCAGAGCCCTTGAAATGAGATGCCAACGTACAATTTTAAACATCTCCTACAAAGATCGAGTTGCAAATGAGGCTGTCCGTGAGCGAATCACCAACGTCACCGGCCCTCACGAGGACCTACTCAGCGCCATTAAATCCAGAAAACTCAGATGGTACGGGCATGTGGCAAGATCCGAAGGCCTGGCGAAAACTATCCTGCAGTGACCAGAGCGGGCTGAAAGAAAGAGAGGCAGGCAGAAGAGACGATGGGATGATGACATCAAGGAGTGGACCAGCTTATCTCGTGCAGACTCCCAGAGGGCGGCGCAGGACCGCGACGAATGGCGTAAAATCATCCAACTGTCAAAAAATGGTGCCCCAACGACCCTCACTTGGGATATGGGATAGAAGAAGAAGATCTATCTAAATTAAATTAAATATTCTATAGGCATAAACTTACAACTACACTATAGATCTAAATTACATTAAATATTCTACAGGCATAAACGTACAACTACATTATCTATCTAAATTCGATGAAATATTCTCTAGGCATAAACTTACAACTACACTATAGATCTAAATTACATGAAATATTCTCTAGGCATAAACGTACAACTACATCATCTATCTAAATTCGATGAAATATTCTCTAGCGTTTGTTTTGTTAGTTAGTTAGTTTGTTTGTTTGTTTTGTTAGTTTTACTCAGCCACGATTTAGTTTCTAGAATGCTAATTCTATTCAAAAGGTGCTTTATGCTATGCGGAGCTTGGCGCCATGATTTCTGTATCTGGTGGAAAATACACTTATATCAAGATGGGGCTAGGACGGGTTATCGCTTTTATATTTGTGGCACAGGTGAGTCAAATGTTTTAAATAGTCAAAGTCGACTTAGGGGACGTCCATTAATTACGTCAACAAAAGAGGGGGGAGGGGGGTCTGAAAAAGTTTGACAATTGTTGACAGGGGGGAGGGGGGGGAGGTCAAGAAAAGTTGACGTCAACAATGTTACTTTTTATGAAGTAATAATGATACAAATTTATTAAAAATTGTGCATTCGTCCTGTTAAACTTACATAGATAAAATTAACAACATAGTTTTACGTTAATACAAACATATCAATTATGGAAACTACATTTGATATGTCCTTTTTGTATCCATCTTGCTAGTTTGTAGATCTATGTATGGGTGGAAACTAATGCAATATTTTTAGCAAGGCAAAGTGACCGACCAATTGTAGAAAACCTCACCTTCGCTGTCTAGCGTAGGGTTGCCAGACACATGGGTGTCAAAAGGAGGGCACCGAGAGACAAAAATGAGGACATTGTGTTTCAATTGCAAAGTTTCGCATTTAGCCCGCAATCAGTATAATTTTATTACAAGAGCTGCCACTAAGTTTAAATGTGTATTGGTAAACTGAGCAAGAAACAGTTTTGTTAAAATAACATATAAATTCAATGTAGGCTGAAAGGCAACGTGCATTTGGTTGGGCAACTTTAAAGCTCATGCACGAGTCTTCTAAAAAACGGGATAATTCTTTTCTTGTCCAAATGATCATCGGTTTATTAATTATATTCTTAACATGTTAATACTAATTTTAAAATTTATTTATCCTTACGCCTACAAAACATAAAATATTCCAAAAGCTGGACATTTTAAAGGTATTGTGCTTTGCCTACCGGACGGAGGACAAGAGTCTAAATAGGAGGACATGTCCTTCTTTTGCCGGACGTCTGGCAACCCAAGTCTAGCGAGACATGGTGTCTGGAATAACAAAAGGAACACAAACACACCAACAAACTGTCTGCAGAGAACGTTCAGAAACCCATTTTTTTTTGCCGCTCAGTACATCTAAATTAGGCTAGGCGCCAGAGTCTGGCGTTCGTTATATAAGCCATGTAGCCTAAGCGATGGCTGGATTGACAATAGAACTAAAAACAATAATAGGCCCTCGCCGAGACTATAACTAATGTTTGTAAAGCATTGAATGAAGTGAATTTTGTGAATCCAAAATGGTTATTTTTTAAATATTTCCTTCAGAAAAATAATTCTTGGTCCACCCCATGAAGTACGACTTAGCCTACCTTATTTCCTTTTAATGTCCCTAATTCTGATATATAAACTAATATATTTTTGCTCACTACGTTATAATAGGTGAAATATTAAAATTAGGTCGATTAGGCTACATATTTAGTAATTTGTACGTTGTCATTTCTAATTTTCTGGAAAAATACAATGCGATAAAAATGTATTAGTATCAGTGGCGTCGCCAGTATTGCAAGGAGTGGGTGGCAAATAGTGCAAGGTAGGCGGACAGGGAAGGCACCACCGTGTGTATATATTGTGAGTGTGGACAATAATGTATCAAGGAATAATGAACATATGGTTAAAACTAGGTATGTTAAAACCGGTTTTTCTTCAAAACCGGTTTTTCTTATTTCGGTTCTATAAAACCGGTTTTTCTCCTTTCGGTTCTATAAAACCGGTATAAAACCGGATTTCGGTTTCTATCCCCCCTTCCCGCGCAATGTCACAAGTTACAGGCCGGAAAAGCCAAATGTGCGTAGTTTTGTAGGTATATTTGAAAAATAGTTCAAATTTAATTAGTGTTTGCAGGATATTCTAGAGGTTGATTTCTTTGAATACAATATGAATTTGTACGCTTTACCATAAAATTCTTTAGAACTAAAAAAAATCTGGGCTAATTGATTAAAACCGATAAAAGCTTTCAATAGGGATAATCAAATTTCCGATTATCGTTGACCATGATATTAAAAAGCATATGAAGGGGATGACTATGTTTATTCAGGATGCTTAGTACGCAGATGCGTACGCAATCCAGTGGTACTGCCACCGCTCCTGTTTATCTGTTGGGAACTTAATTTACAAGAAGCCATCGTTAAAGACTTTTTTTTCAAAATTTTCTGACACAAAGGATTGTAACTGTAACTTAACATTTTGTTTGATGTTGTTTTTATCGCAAGCCATAGTTGGTATTTGGAAAAAAAGAAAAAACAATATCTAAGACTAAATAGTGTCCAGCAAGGCATTTCAAGAATTGTTTTGTGTGAATCCAACATTATTTATTTAAAATATTTCCATCAAAACAAAAAAAAAAGGATGTGCTACTTGAAATAATGATTAGGCCTACCTCCGAACCAGGAAACCAAAATCCGGTTTGGAAAATCAAAACCGGTTTTCCGTTTTTAATAACCGGAATCCGGTTTTCGGTTAACATCCCTAGATAAATAGGCCTAGAAGGCTAATTTACAACTGGTGCAGAATTTCCCCCTAAACTATTTGATAATTAACATTGTACCAATTGCTATTTTAGTGAAACGTAGAACATTAGACATGATTAAATATGTATATGAAGAGAACAATTGTAAACATATGAGAATTATAGTCAATTAGAAATCTTTTTAACACGTTTTAAAATGTATTACAATTAATTATAGTATAGACCTTTCCGTTTTAAATATATGTTATTCATAAAAGCAAGTGTATAAAATTGTGTTACTTGTTTTGAGGGGGGGGGGGGTAACCAATAATTGTTGCCGTAATTATATAGGGGGGGTCTCTGAAAGTTTGACAGTTGTTGACAAGGGGGAGGGGGGGAGGTAAAAATCGTCAAAAAATTGTTGACGTAATTAATGGACGTCCCCTTATTTAATAGAGTTTTCTTTTTAACTACAGTTAATTCTGCTGTAGGCCTATAAATATTTGAAATTATAGTTACACATGTTTAAGAAAATTAATGTATAAATAATTTAAATTTTAGCCACACATGTTTAACAAAATTAATGTATAAATATTTAGCCAATTAGAGTATACATAGATAGCTAATGATAAATAATTATTTAGCATATTATATATTTAGCTATTGATGATATATGTTACGTCTTGGTTTATAATAACTATTGGTTATAATATATTATTGCATCCAACACACCGGCTAGCTCTCTCTATCTCAGGGTGCGTAACAAAATAATAGAACAAGCGAGATCTAGTAAAACAAACTGTAAAACTTTAATTCATAACTCATGTACAGAGAGGCTTATACTGTTCAATACTATTTACCACTCATTCAATAGACCAATATCAATCTCTGCTCCTATTTGCCACACATTCAATAGACCAATATCAATCTCTGCTCCTATTTGCCACACATTCAATAGACCAATATCAATCTCTGCTCCTATTTGCCACACATTCAATAGACCAATATCAATCTCTGCTCCTATTTGCCACACATTCAATAGACCATTATCAATCTCTGCTCCTATTGGCCACACATTCAATAAACCATTATCAATCTCTGCTCCTATTTGCCACACATTCAATAAACCAATATCAATCTCTGCTCCTGTACATCCTACCTCGACGAGAGATCAGCCTAATCTGACTAACCGTTGTTATCTCACGTCACAACTTGCGTTCTCCCAAAACAACTCACGTCATAATTTGTGTGTTCATAATGTGCAGTCTTTTGCGCACCAATATTTATCAGCTGCACATTTACGCTACAATGGCGATGGTCTTCTTTCCAGAAAATTGGAAATTGAAACTTTGAAATTATGAAGAAGATCTTTTTAAACGACCTAAATTTGACGTTTCACATAATTTATATCATAATAAATATTATTATATTGCACTATCCCCAACCCCACCTGCATTATGTGCCCCCCCCCCTCCCAACCTAGCCCCCCTCTCCTCTCCAGCAGTACGATTTTAATTATTTTTTAAAAATCTGAATCAATAGGGTCATAGACCCATAGGGTTATACCTGTAGGCCACAAAGCTAACGACCCTGTACAATCTATAATCAAACTAGTAGTCTGGCAAGTGTTACATAGGTTGCCGACCCCTAAACTAAAAGACAGAAGGGCAAAACAAATGAGTAAAAATGCATGTGGCATTAAATTTTAATTTTGAAAACGCATAAGACATTAAATTTTAATTTAGAAATACAACACAATAACCAACCTGTTGCAATGCTCAGATAATCATAAGTACACAAATACTTTCCTTATCCATTATGCGAGAACAAATGTACTCTTGGGTCCCGAGTGAAACCCGGGCATGGAATGGGTTGCCTGAACAAACCAGTAGCTTAACATCACTTACAACACTAATGAAAATGCAAGACTAGACTCGGGCCACAAATGAACTTAGGACGCTATTACTTTTTTTATAGAAGGAGAGAAGGCAGAAAGAGCAAGGAAAGAGAGATAGTAGGTGAAAATAGAAACCTCATTCTCAACTGGTGCACAATTCCCCTCAAAACTATTGATCAACTAACAATGTATCAAAATATCAATAGTGGAAAGTTACATTCATTAAATATTTCTATAAAAATAATAAACGCAAGTAAAAAAAAAACGGAAATATTTTTTAAATTCTCGAATCGGAAAAAATGTGGGGGAGGGCACCTTGTTACACCCCCTCCCGTGGCTACGAATATAAGAGTCATAGTCAAATTGAAATCTCTTAAACAAGCTAAAAAAAACTATATTAAAATTAAAAATATAGATCTAAACATTTCAAACTCAATTCTATTTTAAACATAAAATCCAGCGTATAAAATTGTGTTGCTAATTATGAGGGGGGGGGGGGTAAACCAAATGTTGACATAATTTTATAGGGGGAGGGGGTCTCCGAAGGTTAAAAATTATTGACAAGAGGAAGGGGGAGGTAAAAATTGCCTAAAATTGTTGATGTATTTAATGGACGTCCACTTTTGCGAATATTTATAAAAAAAAAAAAAGCGTAAAGGATGAGTTTATATAATACGTTCATGGAAGATTTACCAATGCGCACCATAAAATAAATATAAAAAAAAATTGTTAAGAACTTTTTTTTTAGATCTTGGTGTGGAGATTATGTTGAAAATTTGACAGCATGTGTTGTCTAGGGTTTATCATCTATGTGTCATGTGTTGTCTAGGATTTATTATCTATGTGCCATGTGTTGTCTAGGTATTATCATCTATGTGCCATGTGTTGTCTAGGGTTTATCATCTATGTGCCATGTGTTATCTAGGGATTATCATCTATGTGCCATGTGTTGTCTAGGGTTTATCATCTATGTGCCATGTGTTGTCTAGGGTTTATCATCTATGTGCCATGTGTTGTCTAGGGTCTATCATCTATGTGCCATGTGTTGTCTAGGGCTTATCATCTATGTGCCATGTGTTGTCTAGGGTTTATCATCTATGTGCCATGTGTTGTCTAGGGTCTATCATCTATGTGCCATGTGTTGTCTAGGGCTTATCATCCAATTGCCATGTGTTGTGTAAGGTTTATCATCTATGTGCCATGTGTTGCCTAGGGCTTATCATCTATGTGCCATGTGTTGTCTAGGGCTTATCATCTTTGTGCCATGTGTTGTCTAGGGTTTATCATCTATGTGCCAAGTTTCAGATTGATAAGAGGGTCGGTCGCCAGAAAGTTTTTTGAAACTAATATTATAAAGGATTTAAAAATAGCGGCCAATATGTAGGTCTGATGCCGTCAATAAAGATTTTAATATGTGCACCAAATGGTGTAATAACCAAAAAAGATTGATGGCTTAAAAGTGCATTAGAATGAATTACGTCTATTTGACGAATGAATGAAGTCCATTGTCAAAGTTTTATTTCGACATGATTACAAAAGTTGAGTAGCCTATATTAGTCTTCTAAAGAAATTTTGTCAGCCAAAGCAAAAACTAACAAAAAAAAAAGTTTTCTGAAGTTATTACAAAGGATCTTAATTAAGTAGCCCAGATAATAATATCATTATGGTCAACAGGGAAATCATTTTAATGGTATTTTCTTGTTGTGCTGAACACGAACATAACTGTGAAAATTGTGAATGTCTCTTTATATATTTAAGTCGATATTTAGCTAGATAACAAAGTGGATGGATGAATATATAAATAGATACTGTAGATATTATCTCATTCACAGGAGCTATTGATTCGTTCAGCATTAAGTAACGTCATCATGCTGTTAACCTTTGCTAAGTATACAACATCTATATTACCACTATGTGGATCTCCACGACTCTTGGAAAAGATGATTGCTGCAACAACCTTAGGTAACTTTACAAACCTTCCTTATATAACTTTACAAACCTACCTCAGGTAACTTTACAAACCTACCTTAGGTAACTTTACAAACCAACCTTAGGTAACTTTACAAACCTTCCTTATATAACTTTACAAACCTACCTCAGGTAACTTTACAAACCTTCCTTATATAACTTTACAAACCTACCTCAGGTAACTTTACAAACCTACCTTAGGTAACTTTACAAACCAACCTTAGGTAACTTTACAAACTTACCTTAGGTAACTTTACAAACCTACCTTAGGTAACTTTACAAACCTACCTTAGGTAACTTTACAAACCTGCTTTAGGTAACATTACAAACCTGCTTCAGGTAACATTACAAACCTGCCCTATAATTAATATACATTATTATTAAAAAATTGAATCGAATATTAACAAACAATAGTTAGTCGATGCAATTATTGCAAAAAAGAACAACAAAAAAAAGGAATAAATCAATTAAATAACCGAGTGGCAAAACAAACAATAATTTTATGTTTGTACTGTAGCAAGTGTTTGTACCGTAGCAAGTGTTTGTACCGTAGCAAGTGTTTGTACCGTACCAAGTGTTTGTACCGTATCTGTCCACACCTTGACTTTTACTCTTCCTGCAGTGACCGTCATTGTGGTCAATTGTTACAGCTCACGTTTGGCCACCAGACTTTCAGTGCTCACCACCGCAGGAAAAGTGGCGGCGCTTTGGATCATCTGTGTTAGTGGCGTCTTGCAGATCAGCCAAGGTAAATTTTTTCTAAACATTCTGGATGGAGAGGGGGTGTTTTGTGCACAGATATGTGTTGTGTGAGATAGATAGATAGACGCTAGTTGTTATTGATTCTATTTTAATTACTAGTGTTCTTCGTAGGCTAATAGAATCATGAGTTGATTGAGTTGATTGAGTTGAGTTAAATGTTTCTTTAATATTATTTTCACAGTACGTTTAACACACTTGATAATTCAAATCTTCGCAGCAATATATATCTATTTATTATTACTCACAATACATTATTCACAGTACATCCAACAATCATATAATATAATATAAGTCCAAGAATGAAATAGTATTCTGATAAAATGTGGTATAGTTCCGAGTCTAACGTATGCGTCCATACGCTTCTAGATATTTGAGTCGACTGACTATTCTCCGGTCCTTTACCCCCCGTGATCAGACTGAGACATGTAAAACCCCGTAATCAGACTGAGACATGTACAACGTGCAAAGCATGCTCTATAAAGCTACGACGCAGTAGAACAAACTAGATTTGTGATATTCACATTCTTCCCAGTCCCCATAACTCTTGTACTATACTATTGACTATTGACTATTTACTGAGTCATTTCCCTTTGACCATGTTAGTGCATACTAGCATTACTCACCCCTCCCGGAAAAAAATAATAATTCATTATTATTTTTGCATAATTACATATATAGGGAACATAAATTATTGTTAAAAAATCAATGAAATATTTAGTTGCATATCAATAGTTAACGTATCTAATTAAGTCATGTAATATTCATGTAATCATAGTACAAAAAACATAAATAATCATCATAAAAACATAAATAATCATCATAAAAACAATTTACATCGGTGTCTTACAGAAGTTATACACCATCTTATTAACTATGAGACCAAAAATCTGAAGTCTCAAGTTTTACATTAGTCCTAGACAATTATCTTTCAGTATTGTCTATTCAATATCTGGGATATAAATGGATAATCTTGATAACACATCTGGCAAATGATTATCTTTTCCAACTATGCTTTTGATCTGAAACTGATAATCAGATAGTAATAATGCATATTTGTTTATGCGTTTGTTATTTACATTTGACACATTAAAATTTACTAATGGTTTGTGATCTGTGAGAATTGTAAACTTACGTCCTAACAAATAGTATTGAAATTTCAATACAGCATAAGCTATGCATAAACCTTCCAATTCCAATATACTGAAATTTTTTTCACTATTAGTTAATGCACGGCTTATATAGAATGCTGGTTTGTACACCATTTCTGAATCTATCATTACTTTCTTAAAAATACAAGCACCTAGTCCTATTTTTGATGCATCACAGGCTAAAATAATTTCATCATTTTTCTGAATAGTTTCCAGAATTGGTTCTTTAGAAAACTCATTAACTAGTTGTCTGAATGATTGTTCACATTCATTATTCCAATTTACATAATTTGGTTGAAATTTTTTTGTAAGATCTATGATAGGTCTAACTATTTGACTGTATTTTGGAATAAACTTGCTGTAATAATTGAATAAACCTAAGAGTGCTCTAACTTCTTTCTTAGTTTTAGGTGTCTTTATTTCTAAAATCTTTTTGTGTAATTGTTCTGTTGGCTTGACTTGGCCATTAGAAAATGTATGTCCCAGGAATTCAATTTCTGTTTGTCCTATCTTTAATTTAGTTGGGGATACAGTTAAATTGTTATCTTTTAGTATTTGTAAGACTTCTTCTAAAATAGTCAAGTGTTCATCCCAAGTTTCTGTATATATACACACATCATCCACATAGTGAATTATGTTGTTTCTTTGAGGAAGAATTTTTCTCATTAATTTAGTGAAAGTTGCAGTACTATTTATGAGACCAAATGGCATTACATTCCAGTTAAACACACCTCTATGTGTGATAAAAGCTGCGTAATCTTTAGAATTTTTATCTAGAGGTACTTGCCAAAAACCTCTGGTCAAGTCTATAGTGGAAAATATTTTCCCAGTTGCCATAGTATTGATGATATTGTCTATGTTAGGTAACCCTTCTTGATCAATTTTTGTGATTTTATTTAATTTGCGATAGTCACAGCAAAGTCTAATTGAACCATTTTTTTTTCTTACTATTACCATTGGTGAAGAGTATTGAGACATAGATTTGTTTATAATCTTATTTTCAATTAATTGGTCCAATTCTTTATCCACTTTGTCAACTAGCCTTTGTGGAATTCTATAAGCTTTTGATCTAAACTCTTTTTTGTCAGTTAATTCTATTGTATGTTCAATGACATTAGTCAAACCAGGTGTTTCTGTGATTGTATCTTTAAATTTGTTTAATATTTTCACAATTTTATTTTTAGTTTCTACACTTTGAATATGATCTAAGTTAATTTGCTCTAATTCATTAGTTGTATTTGCGGTCATGCCACACAAGTAGTTAACATTACTTGGAATGTCTTTAATATTTTCATCTTCAACGATGATAACATTGTTGTTTTCTATTTTGTCATTAGTTTTTGATGTAGTATCAACTATATTGCTTTCTTCATAATGTCTTAAATTGTTGATGTGAACAATTTTTTCACTACCATTTATGTCAATTTTATATGTAACATCTGACAATTTATGTATAATGTCATAAGGACCTTTCCATTGCATGGTATTACCAGAACCAATGGGTAGATATACAAGTACTTTGTTTCCTATATCTAACTTTCTTAAGTTTTTATTCATGTTTTCTCTAAGTATGGTTTTTTCTTTAATTTCTTGGTTTTTTTCCACAGCAAATTGATATGCTGTTTGCATATGTTTTTCTGTCTTATTTATTAGATCAAAAGGTGACATTTTTGTTTCTTTGGTTTTTAGTAATTCTGCTTTAAAATTCTCTAATGGACCATTGGCATTTCTACCAAAGATTAACTCAAAAGGTGAGTAACCAGTGCTTTCATGCTTTGCCTGTCTATAAGCAAAGAGAATGGCTGGTAGGAATTCATCCCATTCATAAGGGTGTTCTTCGCAAACCTTAGCTAACATTTGTTTTATAGTTTGATTTGCCCTTTCAACCATACCGTTTGACTCTGGGTGGTAGATTGAACTAAAAATTTGTGTTATGTTGAGCATTTTAGTAAAAGCTTGAGTCAATTTGGATTTGAATTGGGTACCATTATCACTTAATATAGTTTTAGGAAATCCAAATCTGCAGAATATTGGCAATAGTGAGTTACATACTCTATCTGCGGTTATTTCTCTTAGAGGGATTACTTCCACCCATCTACTACCCATATCTATGAGTGTTAATGCAAATTTTGCTTTTGAATTCCTAGCTTCTTTCATAGGTCCAATAATATCAATGGCTATCTTTACAAAAGGTTTGTCTACAGTATCTGTTTTTTGTAAAGGTGCTTTATGTTTTGAATTTTTCTGATTATGTATCAGACATGTTGAACAACTTTTTATGAACGTTTTCAAATCCTTTTCTAAATTAGGCCACCAGAAGTTGTTTTTGATTTTGTTACAAGTTTTTTTTGTACTTAAGTGACCTGCTAATGCATTATCATGCGAAATTTTCATTATTTGCACTGTCAAAGATTTTGGCACAACTATTTGAGTTATATTAGTTTTTGTTTCTATCCTACAAAGAATTCCATTAATTAATTTCATTTGTCCTTGTTTAAAATTTTCTTTACCAAGTTGTGGCACAATTTTGTTTATATACTCATCTTGTTTTTGTTCATTTTTCAAAGTTTGTTCATCAAAAGGCATACTATTTAAGCTAATCTGTTCACGTTTTTTCATTTGTGTTTCAGTTTTCTTTTGAGTAGTATCAATGTATGCTAATATGTTTGATTTCAATGTTTGAAAGTCATTGATTTCTTTCTCTGCAATATTGTATATTGCTTTGTGATTTTCTAAATGTTTGCACAGTGATATGGCATGCAATTGTTTAGGTATATTATTTATTTCACATTGTTCTTCAAACCTTTCAATATATTGATTCAATTTCTCTGTACCATTCCATTTAGGCATTAGATTTTCTTTCACTTTGTTTATAGGTATATCTATATTAGGTGTGTCATTAATAATGCTACTGTCTGACTTGCCTAGTGTTTGTAAAAAACTGACAGTTTGCAAGGCAGGGCCGAATTCATCTTGTGATAAATCTCCCAGTTGATTATTTTCTAACAAAATTACAGGTTTTAAGTTTAAATCTGTGGATTTAAGATCCATCCATTGTTGAAATATTTCAAAACTATTGTCCTGTTTGACTCCATATGTATTACCTATTATTAGGGGAGCAACACAATTTTTTTAAATGGCTGCTTCAGTATATCCTGTAAGCCAAGGAGTATCAATTTGTATGGTAGTGATTGGACAACTAACCATAGATCCATTACCTAGTTTAATTGTTTCTATCCTTAAGATATTTTTGGCTTTATGAGGAGGAATAATTCTCTCATCTACACAAGTGAGAGATGAACCAGTATCCCTTAGACAATAGGTACGTATTCCCTCAACATATGCAGGGAATAAGATCAGTTGACCTTTATTCTCAAATATTACATTGTTTCTGTGAGTAGTAGGATTATTTGTATTGCCTTTATTTCTATTCTGAAAATTTTGATTTTCAGAATTTGGATTGGTAACATGCTGATTTGTAGAATTTCCTTGTGGAAAATTCAGTCTTGTAAAGTTTTGATTTTGATTTCCTTGTGGAAAATTCCGTCTTGTAAAGTTTTGATTTTGATTTCCTTGTGGAAAATTCCGTCTTGTAAAGTTTTTGTTTTGAAAATTTTGGCTATTTTCATTTTGTCTATACCTGTTACTGAAATGTTTTATTCTGAAACCACAAAATCTGTCTATATGTCCATAACGATTACAAAATTGACATCTAAGATTTTGTCTGTTTGTATTTGTTTCATTACCATAGTTTTGTCTTCTACCATATTGACTATTTGTCCTAGGAGGTGAATAGCTCCTATGTCTTCTATTTTGCATGGTATTTACTGTTTGAGTCTGTTTAGTAAGTTCTACATTGGGATTACTATCTTTAAAATTGGAGATAGCATCTATTAAATTTTCAATATTTCTTACTTTCCTCTCCATAATATGTGTAAACAAAGGTTTGGAAGCCATTTGTAACACTTTATCTACTACTATCATCTCAATAATTTCATTGGGATTTTTTGTGTCTATTTTAATTAGTTCTAACCAAGTTCTTCTTCTTCTTCGTTCTCCAATGTTATGATTGGGAGGATTCAGACAACAAGTCCGATAGCTGTAATGAACTGCGCCGTGGCTGTCAGTTGCTCTAGTCCACCGAACAGTTTGTCGTTGAGGGTAGCCCCCAGGGGCCAAAAGGCTGACCGGGTAGAAAGATACAGAGGGCAGGTCTGAAGGACATGCTCCGCATTTTCGGGAGCTGTTTCGCAGGGGCACATTTCGCTTGCTCCGATTCGTAGTTTGCGGAACATATGTTGCTTTAGCCTGTTGTGACCAGTCCTTAGTCTGAAGATGATGTTTTGAAATTGGCGGGAGAGTTTGTAGTAAGCATCAATCTTTGGGTTGTTTTGTTGCAGCTCAGACCATCTTTCGGATTCATTCCTTTTGAGTATTGCCTTTATTTCTTCGGGGTGTAGAGATGGGTCTGTCTGGTTTTGTCTGCCTCCAGCTTTAGCTAAGGTGTCGGCAGTGTCATTTCCTTCATTTTGTATATGTCCAGGGATCCATTGGAGAACCAGTTCTTTAGTTATTTTGCTCAGTTTTAAAAGTTCTGTACTGAGTGATTGGTTGATCGGGGCATTTTGGTTTTTTAGAGACTGGAGTACTGTTTTGGCGTCAGAGAAGATGACAATCCGGCTGTTGGGGGATTGAGTGTGGCTTGTTAGTAACCAAGTTAATAAGAATGATTTCACTTCAGAGACAAAAGCTCTTGGTTCTATTTTATCAGTTAATAAAAAAGAATGAAATTTTTGTCTATAATAGTCCTCTGAATGGATAAAAAATTTTATCAACTGTTCTCTAATTATTGTGTAATCAGTAATCTCTTTATCAATATGAGCTAATGCTTCCCTTCCTTTGTCTTTCAATTGAGGAATTAAATGAATATACCATTCCGATTGCGGAATGTTATACCCTTTACATGTTGTTTCAAAGAGAGTTAAAAAATCTAAAATTTTTTCTTTTCCATCAAATGGTGGCATTTTAAATCTAACGCCATGTTTATTAGATGAATTAGTTGAATGCTCAACCTTATTTTGTTGCAATTTAGCTAGTTCTAATTCATGATCTAGTTTTAGTTGTATTTCTTTTTGTTTAAGTTCTAATTCTAATTCTAATTCTTTTTGTTTAAGTTCATTGTCTAATTCTTTTTGTTTAAGTTCATGTGACCTACTTTCTGCACGCTCATCTCTTTCTTTATCAGATAATTCCTTTTTTAACTCTTTTACTTTCTTTTCTATAAATTCTTGCAATTCTTTTTTTTCTGTTATTTCAAATTCCTTAGCTAAAGCTTTAGCTTCTTCATACATTAATTTAACTTTTACATCCATATTTAATTCTTGATCATTAACAATAAAATATTATTATGTACAGGACAATGCTATTATTTATTATTATTTATAGAGTGGACATTCACAATGTAATTCTTGTAATTATTATGTAGACCATGTATTATTAAGTTGCAGCTAAACACTTGTAATACTATTATTTCTATTCACTATGCTATTATAATTGAAAGCATTTTGGAATTGGAACAATGCAAAGCATAATATTTTGATTGATAAATTATTTTCTCTTCTTATTTTTCAATTTACTTTACTTGTATGTAAATGTTGACTATTGTCAATTATTATATTTGTAAAAATGCATTATTTACTATTTTCTATAGTGTGTAATTTACTATTTACTATTTTCTATAGTGTATAATTTACTTTACTTGTATGTAAATGTTGACTATTGTCAATTATTATATTTGTAAAAATGCCTTATTTACTATTTTCTATAGTGTGTACATAAATATTTACCATTGCATAAATTATATTTATAAACAATTGATAGTTATTGTTACTATCAAGAATCTATCAGAAATAATAGTGGTTATCTTGAACCAATAATATTAATTATATTTAAAAAACAAAACAAAAAAACAATTATGTATAACTAAAATAAATGAAACACAACACAATCTTAATTAAGGACACAAATGCTGCATGGACAACAGTAATAGAGGAAATGTTCACACTAGAATCACAATATTTATCAACATTGACAAAGACAATAATTTTACTTCAATATTTGAACAAAAACAAACAAGTCAATACAGCTAACAGAAATTACCCTATCAAAGAATCATTTAACATGTATAATATTAAAATAAATGTTAATTATATCAAACTTAAATAGTATTTAAGTAACACAATGAATCTTCTTGACGATGAAGTTAATCCATTTGATCCAAGTGAATGGTCTAATAGTAGCTTAAATTTTAACTAACACATACTTCATGACGTTAATCCAGGTACGAATGATTTAAATTAATTAACACAATCTTCATCACATTAATTCAAATTAACTTTACTGTATAGCGAGATAGCTATAATTCGCATAATGTAAACGAATCTCTTGAATTGATGTACGTTAGAGTACAATCTGTCTTCAATAAGGTCTTGGTATTCCACAAAGTATGACTAAGTGAATACTATGCGTTGATGATTGCCTTGTTACCTTCGGATCTCACACACACACGTGTTGACCTCTAGTTGAACTAGTGTCCGCCATCTTGTTTATCTAGTGTCCGCCATCTTGTGTATCTAGTGTCCGCCATCTTGTGTGACGTCATTGCTTCACTTCATAGCGTATTGTAAAATATTACAGAGTCTCGATTCAGAAGCTGTTTTGTTTAAAAATGTTTCATGCGTGATAATTCAATTTTTCATGATCAACGATTGATCACAAAGAAATTCATACGACAGCTCTCAACGTTCCACGTAATCCAAATATAATCTTGAAAAAAATTTATTAATTCCAGCGTCGGCACCTTTGAAAAATGTAATGTGGGTTGAGATGTAGAGCGCCACGTGCACCCACCTTTTTGTTGCCTGTTGTGCCGCCTATGTATCTACTGACTTTTACAAGTCTTACTGCAGTGTCTCTGTTTCCTGTTACCCTGAATATGGCTTTATACCGTGTTGATTAAATCTTGATTAATATCTTTAAAAAATCGTTCATTAAATTCTGCCATCCACCAGCAAATCATATATTTTTTGAGAGATGTTTTAGCGTTCTCTCTAACGATTTTATGACCAGGTTGACTGGTTGAATAGTTTGCCGAATAGTTTGCATGAGAGAGTTGACAATTTGAAAATCAGACTTTACCTTCTAATATTTGTTTTTGTGGAAGCATTTCATTATGTTGTAGTTTAGTAGTTGCCGTACACCGCTGCCGTTCACCGCTGCCGTTTACCGCTGCTGTTTACCGCTGCCACCACTGTTATTGATTCTATTTTAATTACTAGTGTTCTTCGTAGGCTAATAGAATCATGAGTTGATTGAGTTGATTGAGTTGAGTTAAATGTTTCTTTAATATTATTTTCACAGTACGTTTAACACACTTGATAATTCAAATCTTCGCAGCAATATATATCTATTTATTATTACTCACAATACATTATTCACAGTACATCCAACAATCATATAATATAATATAAGTCCAAGAATGAAATAGTATTCTGATAAAATGTGGTATAGTTCCGAGTCTAACGTATGCGTCCATACGCTTCTAGATATTTGAGTCGACTGACTATTCTCCGGTCCTTTACCCCCCGTGATCAGACTGAGACATGTAAAACCCCGTGATCAGACTGAGACATGTACAACGTGCAAAGCATGCTCTATAAAGCTACGACGCAGTAGAACAAACTAGATTTGTGATATTCACATTCTTCCCAGTCCCCATAACTCTTGTACTATACTATTGACTATTGACTATTTACTGAGTCATTTCCCTTTGACCATGTTAGTGCATACTAGCACTAGTTTACCAGCACACAATCTTTCAGAGGCGGGTCTATCACAGACGCTTATAGTTATTTAACTTCTAAGGAATTAAGAAAAAATATAAAGTCAAGGATTAAAAATTAAAATGTAGGCTACACAATTTGTTGTTTTAAGTTTTTCTCTGTCATGACCGGATTTCTATGGCCTTATTTCATGCCGTTTCTTAGTTAACCTTTTTCATGTCTGGATACCAGTTGTTATCGATTTTGCCAGAATACCAGTTGTCATCTATCTTGCCAGAGTACCAGCTGTCATCTATCTTGCCTGCATACCAGTTGTCATCTATCTTTCCAGAATACCAGTTGTCCACTATCTTGCCTACACACCAGTTGTCATCTATCTTGCCTACACACTCGTTGTCATCTATCTTGCCTACACACTCGTTGTCATCTATCTTGCCTACACACTCGTTGTCATCTATCTTGCCTACATACCAGTTGTCATCTATCTTGCCTGAATACCATCTGTCATCTATCTTGCCAGAATACCAGTTGTCATCTATCTTGACTGCATACCAGTTGTCATCTATCTTGCCTGTATACAAGTTGTCATCTATCTTGCCTGCACACCAGTTGTCATCTATCTCTGCACACCAGTTGTCATCTATATTGCCTTGATACCAGTTGTCATCAATCTTGCCTGGATACCAGTTGGCATCTATGTTGCCAGGATAACAGTTGTCATCTATCTTGCCTGTATACAAGTTGTCATCTATCTTGCCTGCACACCAGTTGTCATCTATCTCTGCACACCAGTTGTCATCTATATTGCCTTGATACCAGTTGTCATCAATCTTGCCTGGATACCAGTTGGCATCTATATTGCCTGTATACAAGTTGTCATCTATCTTGCCTGCACACCAGTTGTCATCTATCTCTGCACACCAGTTGTCATCTATATTGCCTTGATACCAGTTGTCATCAATCTTGCCTGGATACCAGTTGTCCTCTATATTGCCAGAATACCAGTTTTCACAATGTATTGTTCATAAACCTTAGAATAACCATTTATGATATTTCGTACACATGTATTTAACTTTCCTGTTAACCCAATTACATGCTAACCCTTTATTCCTTAAATACCAAGTAAAGAGATTTTTATCAAAATTGAATTAACAGTTATGTTTACTAATAAATTATAGTGCATTCAGTACCAGAAAGCTAATAAAATATTTATATTTGTGACAATACATGTAATATATTTTAAAACATTTTTTTAATTATTTTTTCTTGTAAAGTCTATGATGTAAATATTGCAACGTAAACGATTCTTTAATTTATGTTTCGTTCTAAAAAAATGTTTTTCTGTCCGAAACTAATGGTGCAGGCTCGACAGGTGAGCTGGTCAATGGATTTGATGAAACCAAAAGTGACCCAGCTACTTTAGCTATAGCTTTCTATAATGCATTATGGGCTTTTGAGGGAGCGTAAGTTTACATCGTATGTATCGTCCTTGTCTTTGTTTGTTTTAATTATGTTCACAACACAGTAAGTGGATGAAAAAAAAAACAAGAAGAGGAGCGTGGCGGTCATTTAAAGCGCTATAGCGGACTCCATGCTAGTTTCTGATTTTCCTGGCAGCGTGGACATAACATCAGTGGAAGTCGTGAGGTTAACGTTTTACCATTCAACACGCCTGCGATAAACCACGTTCTACAATTATCATTATTGCCATTCCACTTTGAACCGTTTAATACGACTGCTAAATGACGTCATTTCTTGTCTGCGGAAAAAAGTATTTTCACTTCAATTTCAATATAATACCAGACGTGCTATATTACATAAATACAACTCAAACATATTTCTCTATCTATACTCAATGACTTATTCACACAAATTACCGGTATATGCCTTCCCAAATAACAATTCTGGCCTGGAATGGGTTGTCTGAACAAACCGTGAAAACCAACAGCTTAACATAATTTAAATTCAAATGAAATTGTAGGACTAGACTCAAACCACGGATTAGAGTAGAACGCAACCATTTCCTGTATAGAAAAAAAAAGAGTGCTTAGCACAAGAAAAACGAAATCATAATTTTACATAATTAAGGCCTTTCTTAACCGGGTCGAACCCTAGGTTCGCAAACCAGATCGTCGATCCTACCAGAACCGTTCTCCGTATTAACCTGCCGATCTTGGGTTGGCGATCTCGGGTTGGAATGGATCGCGAACCATGGTTGGAGGTTTGCACGTCGTGTTGAGCAAACCTAGGCTGAACATGGCACTCTTTTGAGCAGAAAGGCGAGAATGCATAGTTGCGGTAATCAACATGGCGGAACTGCACTAAAACGATGATGAGACCAGTGCATTCATTACTTTGTGGGAGCAGTTCCCACAATTATGAAACCCATAAGATAAAAAATACAAGAACCGATAGGCAAGAAATCTAGCCCTCCCCCCCCCCCCCCCCCCGGCAAATATTACATAAGGTAAAGTTGCCTTGCGTTTGCGTCAAAAGTAGGATCGGCCTTGTTAAGATAGCAAACCCCGATCTGCGATCTCGCAGAAAGGTCTCAGGGTTTGTATTCGTACACGTGAGACGTGACTATGGTTTGCAAACTAGATCGCCGAACTCAGGTTCGGTCCAGTTAAGAAAGGCTTTTAGCAAATGTAAGATTCAACTGACCGAGACATAAGACCTAAAATGTGTGTTTTGTCGTTTTTTTTTTAACCTTAACACAACAAGCAATAAGTTACTTAACGTAACTTAAATCATTTAAAACACAACAAGCAATAAGTTACTTAACGTAACTTAAATCATTTAAAACACAACAAGCAATAAGTTACTTAACGTAACTTAAATCATTTAAAACACAACAAGCAATAAGTTACTTAACGTAACTTAAATCATTTAAAACACAACAAGCAATAAGTTACTTAACGTAACTTAAATCATTTAAAACACAACAAGCAATAAGTTACTTAACGTAACTTAAATCATTTAAAACACAACAAGCAATAAGTTACTTAACGTAACTTAAATCATTTAAAACACAACAAGCAATAAGTTACTTAACGTAACTTAAATCATTTAAAACACAACAAGCAATAAGTTACTTAACGTAACTTAAATCATTTAAAACACAACAAGCAATAAGTTACTTAACGTAACTTAAATCATTTAAAACACAACAAGCAATAAGTTACTTAACGTAACTTAAATCATTTAAAACACAACAAGCAATAAGTTACTTAACGTAACTTAAATCATTTAAAACACAACAAGCAATAAGTTACTTAACGTAACTTAAATCATTTAAAACACAACAAGCAATAAGTTACTTAACGTAACTTAAATCATTTAAAACACAACAAGCAATAAGTTACTTAACGTAACTTAAATCATTTAAAACACAACAAGCAATAAGTTACTTAACGTAACTTAAATCATTTAAAACACAACAAGCAATAAGTTACTTAACGTAACTTAAATCATTTAAAACACAACAAGCAATAAGTTACTTAACGTAACTTAAATCATTTAAAACACAACAAGCAATAAGTTACTTAACGTAACTTAAATCATTTAAAACACAACAAGCAATAAGTTACTTAACGTAACTTAAATCATTTAAAACACAACAAGCAATAAGTTACTTAACGTAACTTAAATCATTTAAAACACAACAAGCAATAAGTTACTTAACGTAACTTAAATCATTTAAAACACAACAAGCAATAAGTTACTTAACGTAACTTAAATCATTTAAAACACAACAAGCAATAAGTTACTTAACGTAACTTAAATCATTTAAAACACAACAAGCAATAAGTTACTTAACGTAACTTAAATCATTTAAAACACAACAAGCAATAAGTTACTTAACGTAACTTAAATCATTTAAAACACAACAAGCAATAAGTTACTTAACGTAACTTAAATCATTTAAAACACAACAAGCAATAAGTTACTTAACGTAACTTAAATCATTTAAAACACAACAAGCAATAAGTTACTTAACGTAACTTAAATCATTTAAAACACAACAAGCAATAAGTTACTTAACGTAACTTAAATCATTTAAAACACAACAAGCAATAAGTTACTTAACGTAACTTA
Source organism: Anisus vortex (assembly GCA_949126835.1). Classification (NCBI taxonomy): domain Eukaryota; kingdom Metazoa; phylum Mollusca; class Gastropoda; family Planorbidae; genus Anisus; species Anisus vortex. Next base: position 45,164,255 of record OX421499.1, on the reverse strand, counting down.
AATCATTTAAAACACAACAAGCAATAAGTTACTTAACGTAACTTAAATCATTTAAAACACAACAAGCAATAAGTTACTTAACGTAACTTAAATCATTTAAAACACAACAAGCAATAAGTTACTTAACGTAACTTAAATCATTTAAAACACAACAAGCAATAAGTTACTTAACGTAACTTAAATCATTTAAAACACAACAAGCAATAAGTTACTTAACGTAACTTAAATCATTTAAAACACAACAAGCAATAAGTTACTTAACGTAACTTAAATCATTTAAAACACAACAAGCAATAAGTTACTTAACGTAACTTAAATCATTTAAAACACAACAAGCAATAAGTTACTTAACGTAACTTAAATCATTTAAAACACAACAAGCAATAAGTTACTTAACGTAACTTAAATCATTTAAAACACAACAAGCAATAAGTTACTTAACGTAACTTAAATCATTTAAAACACAACAAGCAATAAGTTACTTAACGTAACTTAAATCATTTAAAACACAACAAGCAATAAGTTACTTAACGTAACTTAAATCATTTAAAACACAACAAGCAATAAGTTACTTAACGTAACTTAAATCATTTTAAACACTAATAAAAAAATGCAAGACTAAAATCAGACAACTGATGACTGTAGGACGAAATAATCTTCTTTATAAAAGGATCCTCTGTAATATATAAGATATAAGATTTCTTGTATTCTTTATCGCTCCCAGTGGAGCATAAGGCAGCAACATAGTTCCGCCAAGCCTCCCTATCCTGGGCGAGCCATCTCATTTCATTCCATGGTTTGTTGGTGGCCTTTGCTTCCTCGTCAATCATTGTCTTCCTCCACGTTCCCAATGGCCTTCCCCTTCGCCTTTTTCCTGGTGGTGTCCATTTCAATGCACTGCTTGGGAGCCTCTTTTGTCCATGCGGAGGATGTGCCCCAGCCATCTCCAGATATAAGATACAATTCCCTAATTAAAATATTGCCGGGGCATCTTGTATTGAAATCTCATGACATTGAAACTTAGAAAATGGAAAGTCAGAACATAATTAGTGAAAGTCAACATTTGTAAACCAGATCTACAGGTAATTGTGGAACTAAGTCTATAACATGAGATTATTCATTCTAGAATGTTCATTCTAAAATAACATGATCTCCGTTGCCATTTTATACCTATAGATGTAGCTATTTTATACTTATAGATGTAGCCATTATATACTTATAGATGTAACATTAAATACTTATAGATGTAGCTATTTTATACTTATAGAGGTATATATTTTATACTTTTTGATGCAACCAATATATAGCCTACTTATAGATGTAGCTATTTTATACTTATAGATGTAGATATTTTATACTTATAGATGTAGCCATTATATACTCATAGATGTAGCTATTATATACTTATAGATGAAGCTATTATATGCATATAATATATAATATATAAAGATATTATATGCTTATAAATAATGAAACGTACTCGTCAAACCAAATTGATCATTATTGTAAGACTATTCTATGTTTATTTTAGAAGCAGTATAAACTGTTTAGTAGAAGAGGTCAAGTCGCCGGCCAGGTTAGTTATCTTTATTTATTTCTTGACATTTTTTTTCTGATATATTTTTTTAAAACATGTTTATTGTAATAATATTGTGCATGCTAAAATTTTGGGAACAAACACGAAGCTAGTTAAAACAGTTCATCAGTAGATTTAAATGATTGTTTTATATGTATATGATTGTTTTATTTTTATATGATTGTTTTATATTTATATGATTGTTTATATATATATATATATGATTGTTTTATATTTATATGATTGTTTTATTTTTCTATGATTGTTTTATATTTATATGATTGTTTTATTTTTATATGATTGTTTTTTATTATTATGATTGTTTTATATTTTTATGATTGTTTTATATTTATATGATTGTTTTATATTTATATGATTGTTTTATAATTATATGAATGTTTTATATTTATATGATTGTTTTATATTTATATGATTGTTTTATATTTATATGGTTATTTTATATGAATTTATATGATTGTTTTTATATTTATAGGATTATTTTGTATTTATATGATTGTTTTATATTTATACTAGCAAAGGTGCCCAGTTCTCCGAATCTGGTTAAAATTAATTGTTAAATACACTATAAACAATTTAAATATTGCCCGCTACAAAGGAATTAAAACGTGAAACATTGCCCACTAAAAAGTAAATTTATTACGCAAAGCCAGCCAGCTTTTCCTGCGCAAAGTTTGATGACATCATTAGAATAATTTCATCGCATTTATTTAAATTCTAAATTTGTGACGAAAAACTATAAAAGTTTGACTGGCATTTTCAACCTGGAGCCAAAGTTGTCTTTTTATTCCCTATTTTTGACCAAACTGACCACTTTTGCGAATTAGAATTAACATTTTCAGAGTTACCCGACCTGAATAAAATGCCTTTAATTTAGCTTGACTTATAAGTACCAGTGGCCCGGAAAGGGATACAATGGAAACATTCTAATTCTATGTGCACCTAAATGGCAATACACTATAAAATAAATATATTGTATATAGAGGAACAGTGATCTAATTAAAATAGCATTTTTTTCGTAATTGTATATCACAGTTTGACTGAAAGTAACGTTAAAACGCAGTAACTTAGTTTGAAGAAGTACCGCCTTTAGCATTGCTAGATAACTAAGTACCGCCATAAGGATTTCTAAATAACTAAGTATCGCCACCGGTATTACAAGATAGGCCTAACTAGATACCGCCATCGGTATTGTTAGATAACTATGTACTGCCATTAGGATTGCCAGATAATTTAGTACCGCCATCGATATTGCCAGATAACGGAATACCGCCAACAGGACTACCAGATAATTTAGTACTGCCATTAGAATTGCCAGATAACTAGGTCCCGCCATTAGGATTGCCAGATAATTTAGTACCGCCATTAGGATAGCAAAATAATTAAGTACCGCCAATAGGATTGCTAGATAATTAAGCACCGCCATTAGGATAGCAAGATAAGTCCCGCCCACCATTAGGATTGCCAGATAGCTAAGTACCGCGATTAGGATTGCCAGATAATTAAGCACCGCCATTAGGATTGCAAGATAATTAAGTACCGCCATTAGAATTGCCAGATAATAAAGTGTCGCCAATGTGATTACCAGATAATTAAGCACCGCCTTTAGGATTGCCAGATAATAAAGTATCGACTTAAGGATTGCCAGATAATTAAGTACCGCCATTAGGATTGCAAGATAATTAAGTACCGCCATTAGAATTGCCAGATAATAAAGTACCGCCAATAGGATTACCAGATAATTAAGCACCGCCTTAAGGATTGCCAGATAATAAAGTATCGACTTTAGGATTGCCAGATAATTAAGTACCGCCATTAGGATTGCCAGATAATTAAGTACCGCCATTAGGAGTGCCAGATAATTATTATTATTATTATTATGTTATTCTACGTGAATGTCAGGTGTGTGTGCCTTGTCACTGTCACTTATTATATTCACATATTTTATTTGATACTATTTGATGCATGACATTATATTCCCATTATGAGTCTTACGTTTAATCCCATAATCTTTTGATTATTGTTGTACATTCAAGTTCAAGGCCGAATCGCTAAGCCTGATACACGCCCCTGTCAACGTGTATATTATGCAATGTGTTAACTTGAGTATTCTTCGGTCAGACCTCCCCCCCCCCCCCCCACACACACACACACTACCACCCTCTCCGCGCTCAGTTTGTTCCAGATGAGAAGGAATTCCCAGAACTATATAAATCTTTGTCTTTTCGGCAGTGACTAGAGGCTCCTATCCACACCTTCCCCCGAACCCCGAACCCTCTCATCCTCTATCTTCACCTCTGTCAATCAAAGTGAACAAATGGATTATTTGGCCAATAATATGTTAAGTATTATTTAAATGGATTATTTGGCCAATAATATGTTAAGTATTATTTAAATGGATTATTTGGCCAATAATATGTTAAGTATTATTTAAATGGATTATTTGGCCAATAATATGTTAAGTATTATTTAAATGGATTATTTGGCCAATAATATGTTAAGTATTATTTAAATGGATTATTTGGCCAATAATATGTTAAGTATTATTTAAATGGATTATTTGGCCAATAATATGTTAAGTATTATTTAAATGGATTATTTGGCCAATAATATGTTAAGTATTATTTAAATGGATTATTTGGCCAATAATATGTTAAGTATTATTTAAATGGATTATTTGGCCAATAATATGTTAAGTATTATTTAAATGGATTATTTGGCCAATAATATGTTAAGTATTATTTAAATGGATTATTTGGCCAATAACATGTTAAGTATTATTTAAATGGATTATTTGGCCAATAATATGTTAAGTATTATTTAAATGGATTATTTGGCCAATAATATGTTAAGTATTATTTAAATGGATTATTTGGCCAATAACATGTTAAGTATTATCTTGAAAAAAAAGTTTCACTTAGAGAGAGAGAGACAAAAGGAGGTACTCCCGACCTGGTGGCTTCCAATCCTCTTCAGGGATAGCCTAAGCCTATGCTTTAGAGTTTAGATATTTGCTTTTCGCTATTATTTGTATTGATTATATTATTGATTATATTATTGATTATTTGTATTGATTATATTATTGATTTGTTTGTATTTTTTGCGCAAGCCATTAGTTTCATTATATGATTTTCAATTGAATAAAATGAAGATGCTACCACTGATCAGTGAGATGCTACATATGCCAGTATTTCATTGAATAATCGTCTACGATGTCTTCTCTGTTGTATGTGTGGTTAGAGTCTAAATACTTTCGTTGGAGCCAACGAACTCAACAACTGACTAAATATAAATTTGGTTGACAATCAATTTTCATCAGATCACTTTAAATGGGAACCCTTCAAACTGCTGAGTGAGAGATTCGTGTCGTGTTCCTGTTCCCAGATATCCCCTATGTGACTTGTGAAGATTACCCATATATAACTTACATTTGTGACATAATTAAGACACGTTACGAAAACTAAACAAAAAAAAAACAATTCTCATTGAAACACACACACGCACACACACGCATATTTATATAGATATATGTCAGGGCTCGATACTGAGTATTTTGTCCGGAATCAAATTATATTTTGACAATTTTACACATTTTACATTTCTCTCATTTTGTGTCTTCATTGAATGTTCAGGAATATACCAAGAGCAATATTGACGGGAATTGGTTTTGTGATTTTCATCTACATTCTGACCAATGTCTCCTATTTGGCTGTGATGACTCGATCTGAACTTCTCCAGTCTAATGCAGTGGCCACTGTACGTATATAAACATACAAGTAACTTAAAGTATTTTCATCAAACATCTAAAACAAAACAACTTTAAAAGCTTACTTGCTTGCTTAGTTCCTTTGGTTCCTCCTGGAACATAGGGCCTCCACAACATAGGGCCTCCACAACATAGGGCCTCCACAACATAGGGCCTCCACAACATAGGGCCTCCACAACATAGGGCCTCCACAACATAGGGCCTCCACAACATAGGGCCTCCACAACATAGGGCCTCCACAACATAGGGCCTCCACAACATAGGGCCTCCACAACATAGGGCCTCCACAACAGCTTTTCCATAGCACTCGATTCTGGGCAGCCTTTTAAAGTTCACCCCATGAAAGGTTGCAGCTTTTTATTTCCTCTTCGTAGAAGCATCTCCAGGTGGTCTTAAGGAGACCAACCGTCTCTTTTCCTGGGGTTCCATTACATAGCCTTTTCAGAGTGTTGGAGACTCTCCAAGTCTCTGAGCCGTAGAGAAACACTGACAAGCAAATACCATAAAAGATTCTATTGAACATTTAGCATGAAACTAAATGTTATAGTATCAGTTCCTCCGCCTCTTCATCAATTTGTCTCCATTAAACATGGGCTATATCAAACGCAACCAGTATATAGTATATTTCCATCTAAGCTGGATTTAGCAAATATAATACAGTACATTCTAAAGCTTGAAAACTTTTATTTCTCGGAATTCAAAAATGTTCAAGACAGAAACTCTACTTCTTTAATTAGGGATCCTCGAATTTTACCTGCTCAACGAATCCGAAACATTTTGTCAGGTCACCATGTTCTGTCATGTCACCATGTTCTGTCATGTCACCATGTTCAGTCATGTCACCATGTTCTGTCATGTCACCATGTTGTGTCATGTCACAATGTTCTGTCATGTCACCATGTTCTGTCATGTCATCATGTTCTGTCATGTCACCATGTTATGTCAGGTCAACATGCTCTGTCAGGTCACCATGTCCTGTCATGTCAACATGATCTGTCATGTCATCATGTTCTGTCATGTCACCATATTATGTCAGGTCACCATGTTCTGTCAGGTCACCATGTTCTGTCATGTCACCATGTTCTGTCAAGTCAACATGTTCTGTCATGCCACCATGTTCTGTCATGTCACCATGTTATGTCAGGTCACCATGTTCTGTCAGGTCATTCTGGGGATGAAAATGTAATCCATTCTATCTCTGTTATCAATATTTGCTGAACGTTGTCTTTATGTTAGCCTTACTACCCAGCATTTAAAAGAGTTACTCTGTTAAACTGAGTACCACATTTACTCTACGTAGTTTGCGAAAAGTACATGCTACAAAGACTATAATTTTTTCTAATGTTAACATTTTATTTTATCCACCACATCCCCTCCCCACCAGCTGTATGGTGAAAAAGTTCTTCAAAATTTCTCCATCATAATCCCTATAGCTGTCATGATATCAACATTTGGATCGACTAACAACAGTATATTCAGTAGTAGCAGGTAATACTAACAACGGTTTATTCGGTAGTGGCAGGTAATACTAACAACAGTAGGCCTATATTCAGTAGTAGCAGGTAATGCTAACAACAGTATATTCATTAGTAGCAGATAATACTAACAACAGTATATTCAGTAGTGGCAGGTAATACTAATAACTTAGTAACAACAGTATATTCAGTAGTAGCAGGTAATACTAACAACTTAGTAACAACAGTATATTCAGTAGTGGCAGGTAATACTAATAACAGATTTATAGTAAGACATTGACAGCTCCTAATATCGTATAGTGTTAAGAACTAAAGTTACATTAATAGAAAGCGCACCAAACAAAAGAGGGTCACTCTCTGTTGAATTCTAAAGAGAGAGAGGGAGGAGTAATGACCTTCAAATGAGCTTAAATTTTGACGTCCATCTACGAGGTTATGGCTTTCTGTAAAGTCTGAAGTTTCACTTTCTGACCAATCGTATAGAAGCAGGATTTGTATTTTGATACATCGGAATTAATTAATAGAATTAATTACATATATTTTTACCTCGTGGTTGTCCGGCTGTTTAGTTAAGTTATACTGTCCGGCTGTTTAGTTTAGTTATACTGTCCGGCTGTTTAGTTTAGTTATACTGTCCGGCTGTTTAGTTTAGTTATACTGTCCGGCTGTTTAGTTTAGTTATACTGTCCGGCTGTTTAGTTTAGTTATACTGTCCGGCTGTTTAGTTTAATTATACTGTCCGGCTGTTTAGTTTAGTTATATTGTCCGGCTGTTTAGTTTAGTTATACTGTCCGGCTGTTTAGTTTAGTTATACTGTCCGGCTGTTTAGTTTAGTTATACTGTCCGGCTGTTTAGTTTAGTTATACTGTCCGGCTGTTTAGTTTAGTTATACTGTCCGGCTGTTTAGTTTAGTTATATTGTCCGGCTGTTTAGTTTAGTTATACTGTCCGGCTGTTTAGTCTAGTTATACTGTCCGGCTGTTTAGTTTAGTTATACTGTCCGGCTGTTAGTTTAGTTATACTGTCCGGCTGTTTAGTTTAGTTATATTGTCCGGCTGTTTAGTTTAGTTACACTGTCCGGCTGTTTAGTTTAGTTATACTGTCCAGCTGTTTAGTTTAGTTATACTGTCCGGCTGTTTAGTTAAGTTATACTGTCCGGCTGTTTAGTTTAGTTATACTGTCCGGCTGTTTAGTTTAGTTATACTGTCCGGCTGTTTAGTTTAGTTATACTGTCCGGCTGTTTAGTTTAGTTATACTGTCCGGCTGTTTAGTTTAGTTATACTGTCCGGCTGTTTAGTTTAATTATACTGTCCGGCTGTTTAGTTTAGTTATATTGTCCGGCTGTTTAGTTTAGTTATACTGTCCGGCTGTTTAGTTTAGTTATACTGTCCGGCTGTTTAGTTTAGTTATACTGTCCGGCTGTTTAGTTTAGTTATACTGTCCGGTTGTTTAGTTTAGTTATATTGTCCGGCTGTTTAGTTTATTTATACTGTCCGGCTGTTTAGTCTAGTTATACTGTCCGGCTGTTTAGTTTAGTTATACTGTCCGGCTGTTTAGTTTAGTTATACTGTCCGGCTGTTTAGTTTAGTTATACTGTCCGGCTGTTTAGTTTAGTTATATTGTCCGGCTGTTTAGTTTAGTTATACTTTCCGGCTGTTTAGTTTAGTTGTACTGTCCGGCTGTTTAGTTTAGTTATACTGTCCGGCTGTTTAGTTTAGTTATACTGTCCGGCTGTTTAGTTTAGTTATATTGTCCGGCTGTTTAGTTTAGTTACACTGTCCGGCTGTTTAGTTTAGTTATACTGTCCGGCTGTTTAGTTTAGTTATACTGTCCGGCTGTTTAGTTTAGTTATACTGTCCGGCTGTTTAGTTTAGTTATACTGTCCGGCTGTTTAGTTTAGTTATACTGTCCGGCTGTTTAGTTTAGTTATACTGTCCGGCTGTTTAGTTTAGTTATACTGTCCGGCTGTTTAGTTTAGTTATACTGTCCGGCTGTTTAGTTTAATTATACTGTCCGGCTGTTTAGTTTAGTTATATTGTCCGGCTGTTTAGTTTAGTTATACTGTCCGGCTGTTTAGTTTAGTTATACTGTCCGGCTGTTTAGTTTAGTTATACTGTCCGGCTGTTTAGTTTAGTTATACTGTCCGGCTGTTTAGTTTAGTTATATTGTCCGGCTGTTTAGTTTAGTTATACTGTCCAGCTGTTTAGTCTAGTTATACTGTCCGGCTGTTTAGTTTAGTTATACTGTCCGGCTGTTTAGTTTAGTTATACTGTCCGGCTGTTTAGTTTAGTTATACTGTCCGGCTGTTTAGTTTAGTTATATTGTCCGGCTGTTTAGTTTAGTTATACTTTCCGGCTGTTTAGTTTAGTTATACTGTCCGGCTGTTTAGTTTAGTTATACTGTCCGGCTGTTTAGTTTATTTATACTGTCTGGCAGTTTAGTTTAGTTATACTGTCCGGCTGTTTAGTTTAGTTATATTGTCCGGCTGTTTAGTTTAGTTATACTGTCCGGCTGTTTAGTCTAGTTATACTGTCCGGCTGTTTAGTTTAGTTATACTGTCCGGCTGTTTAGTTTAGTTATACTGTCCGGCTGTTTAGTTTAGTTATACTGTCCGGCTGTTTAGTTTAGTTATACTGTCCGGCTGTTTAGTTTAGTTATATTGTCCGGCTGTTTAGTTTAGTTATACTGTCCGGCTGTTTAGTTTAGTTATACTGTCCGGCTGTTTAGTTTAGTTATACTGTCCGGCTGTTTAGTTTATTTATACTGTCCGGCTGTTTAGTTTAGTTATACTGTCCGGCTGTTTAGTTTATTTATACTGTCCGGCAGTTTAGTTATATTTTTCGGTGTGCTTGCCCTCATCATTTTTGTTTGTTGTGATCTTATTTCTTCATTTGTTAGCCTATAGGCTATAATTTTGTTAAAGTTATAAGATTATTAAAGTTTATATTGTTTCCAAAATTACTTGTTCGTATTACTGAGAATAATGAAAGTGACTGAATGCAATGTAATTAAATAATAATCATTAAATTAAATTGGAGACCCTAGACACGATTTCATGAAATATTTATTCAGTATCTAAGAATTTTTATGAACATGTAAGGAGACTGTGTACAATTGAAATAGAAAATGAAACAATAATAAAATATTGACAGTTTGGATGAAACTAGATCTAGATCTATGTGGGGGGAACGGGACTGAGTAGGGGGGGGGGCATATTTGGCATATTTTTTTCAAAAATAGAGTTGTTTAATTTTTGTTAAAAATAGTTTGTTAAACCTAATTGTAACAAAAATGCATCAAATAAAATATAAAAAATGACGGTTTTGTACTGAAATATTGAGTTTGAAATGTGGGTGTCGACTCAATTTCTTTGTCGATTCTTTGCCTTTAAATGGGTTTTTCTCAATATGTGTTTTTTTGTTGTTTTTGTGCTATGATAATTGTAAAATAATTAGAAGCATTCAAGATAATATGTTGCAATTTGGTATGTTGCTTTATATATTATATCTAGAGGTACTAGACTAGGTTTTAAGGTCAATGTATAATTAGTTTGTCTGTAAAATGTATTAAAAGAAAAAAAAAATCATGAATTTTATACAAAATTCCAATACTAAAATAAAAAAATTCATTAAAAAAATATTTTCTAAAATATTTAATTAAAATTGTGTCTAGTACCTAAAATGGTAATAGTACTACATAAAAACACTATTAAAACCAAAATATCTATAATACTTTTTAAAATTTTATAACTTTTGTAATGACTATTTTTTTTAAAATGGCGGCCGTAACCATGGCAACCATTTTTTGTCATACAAATTACTTATGTCTTTATCAAGGCCACTCAAGATATATATGTATATGCAATTAAAAATCATTTTGGTCCAGTAATAACTGAATTAAATGTTTCAGTCCCATTCCCGCTTAAGTGTGAAACAGAAAATAATTTATTAAACATTGCATGGTTACGTTTCATCATTGACAAAATAATTAATAACTGTCTTACATTGTTATGACCTTAACTTTGGTATTTGTACTTAGAGACTTGACAATGTTTAAAGCCTTACCAAATGTTTTTGTTAAAGTGGGAAAAAACATTTAAAAATAAATATTAGTTTATTGTATGCTACAATTATTTTTAACATTTGTTTTTATCTATTCCAATAGAGTTATCTTTACTGCTGCAAGGGACGGCAGTCTACCAGAGTATTTCAGTTACATCCATATATCACAGTTAACTCCCTTTGGTGCTATGACTCTAAAGGTAAAAAAAACGCAAACGAAAAACACATTGGAAAAAAACGGACATCAGAGAATTTTGTAGTTTTTCTGTTATTATTACACCATTATCGAATATACGTGCTTTTTTTCCATTTGAGATTTAGTTAAATTTAAGTGCCATTTTTCTTTAATTTAACCATAATTGTACAGGAGCTTACAGTGAAAACTGTTACAGGAGTAACATGAAATCTTGTAAGCTCATTACGTCATGATTGTGATTTCTTGTACCAGGTAATATTGGTTTTGGTGTACTTGATACCTGCTGACCTGGGTTTACTAATCAGCTACGGAGGGTTTCTGAACGCTTGCTTTGAAGCTTGTGTCTTTCTTTCTTTGATACGCTTCCATTTTCAGTCCAAGAAATATGATCAGCGCCCTCTAAAGGTTGGTACAAAAGTAAGGATGTTGATGACCTAGTACAAAAGTAAGGATGTTGATGACCTAGTACAAAAGTAAAGATGTTTGTGACATTGTAGAAAAATAAAGATGTGGGTAACTTAATAGAATCTTCTCACTGGTTTTTTACCATTGTGGCCTTTAATAGAAATTGCTTGCTTTTTTAGTCTCTTTTAAAAATTTTATATTGAACAAAAATATCGCTATTTCATTTTTTAAATCGCTTAAAACTGACGTCAAAGTCTACGCAATATATTGTCAACTGCACCGAGTCTATTTGTTATAAAATAAGTAACCCTAACCCTAACCCTAACCCTTATAAAATAAGTCTGTAAAAACTGAATTTACTCTGTGCTAAAATCATATATTCTCTATCTGCAGATTCCAGTTATAATCCCTATGCTGCTGTTTTTGGTAAATTTATATTTAATTATCGCCCCTGTAATCATCAAGCCAAAGCTAGAATACATCTATGCGGGAATAAGTGTTCCGGTTGTTGCACTTTTACTCTATTTTCCATTTGTTTACTTTTCTCTCAAGTTTCCTTTTTACGGTAAGTTTGTTTTGTGTGCTTGTCACTAATGTCAAATATTTCGAAACAGCTTCTACGTTAAGCTACTAGTCCAATGTTTATATTAATCTAGTCAATAAGCTACCAATGTTTATATTAATCTTGTCACATTTATAACATAATTATACACAGTTTTCTTTTATCTTGCAGATAAAATTGTCACTTGGTTGCAACTAATGCTAGAAATCTGCCCACCTAGTCAACCAATCACAATGTAACAATTTCAATAGACCAGTGTGATTATACATCTCATGTGTACAAGATACACATGCTCATGCTAGCCAACAATCGTTCTCAAATAAAATAATCTGTTTTATAAAAAAAATTACTTTTCTTTTACACTTATAGTTTCACAGACAATAGAGCGTTCTCAATGGGCGTGGCTTAGGTTTTTTAGTGACGTATTTGTGTAAATAGAAGCCAATTAGTGTAAAGAAATGGTGAAGTACTTCTTTATCATGCCAAATTCACATCTGAATATTGGCTATCCTACGCACAAATCATTCAGCTTTTGGTAAAACCTACACTTATAAAGAAATAAAAATAAGTCAGTAATATTGTTTATGTTACAAAACATAACTTGTTTGGCATAGCTATTGAATCAAATGGGGAAACGATTTTTTTAATTAGAGGGAGATAATTAAAACATTTTATTTGTGGTAATAATTTTAGTATGTTTCCGTTTTTTTTTTCTTTAATTGAAAAATTACAAGTAATAACTTTGAAATGAACAAACTTTAATAAATATTTAAAAATTGTATTATTTTATGACTAAAGAATGTCTATGTATATTCTCAAACATTACATAACTACCCAGTTTGTCTGATTACTAGGTATCTATATAAGTCCACTTAACGTTAGTACAGAACAACCAAACACCATACCTAAACACATTAAAGAACATCTCAGTAAACTTAGATCACAATATAATTTAGATTATTGTTAGATCCTCATCTTGAGTACGGTACCAAAATAATGTTAAGACTTTAGACAATAATTACCATAATTGTCTAAGTTATGTAGACTAATAAAAGATTGTAATTGATATAAATGCAAATAAAAAGGATGATAATCACAAACACGTTCATTTTGTTGGCCTTGGTCTTTTTACGGAGTTAATTTAATTGTCCTATATAAATAATTTTTAAAAAGTATTATAGAATAGGTTGACTTATAAGCTGTTGGCATGCATAATGATTTAGAAATCCTAGTTTGGCACGCTGTTAGCAAAAGGTTGCCGACCCCAGATCTAATTCTTTGTTAGGTTAATAATTGCAGTGGAGTTTTTTTTTCTTAAGTTTCCCAAATTCAAGTTGCTTTTCAGAGTTACTAAAAAAAATTGTGATTTTTTTTCTGTTCCCTGGACTCAATGGTAATGTGAAAAGATTGTTCTCATTGATAATATAATAATAATAATAATAATCATAATAATAATGAAGCTTATATAGCGCATATCCCGCAATCAGTTCTATGCGCTTAACAATTACATTTACAATTACAATTACAATTAACGATGATAACAATAACAGACAAATGTTTAAAAATGTAAGTGGGCTAGGAGTCAATAATAAACAGGTGAGTCTTGAGTCCGGTCTTGAAAATGTTAAAGTTCGAGCTTTGTCGCAGCTGGAGAGGCAGGGTGTTCCATGCGGAGGGGCCGGGGTAGGTGAAGGCCCGCTGACCAGCTGTCACGAGTTTTGTCCGCGGGATCGTCAAATTGAGTTTGTGAGCAGCCGATCGAAGTGGGCGTGGTTTTGTATATATTTCCAGACAGGAAATTAGATAATCCGGGGCAGAGTCATTGAGGCATTTATAGCATAGAGATGCGAGTTTATATGAAATCCTATTTTGAATAGGGAGCCAGTGCAGAGAGTAGAGCAGAGGTGAAATGTGGTCGGACTTCTTCTTCTTTAGGACTAGTCTGGCAGCGCAGTTTTGGACGCGTTGGAGTCCTTGAATGGAAGCGGCAGGAAGGCCGGCCAGAAGAGAGTTACAGTAGTCCAAACGAGAGAAGAGGAGAGTGATGACGAGCTTGGTACAAGCTTCCGGAGTGAGGTAGCGACGGATAGTGGCAATACGTCGCAGGTGAAAAAAGCAGGTTTTGAACAGGAAGGAGATGTGGGGTTGCATGGACAGAGTGGAGTCCAGAAACATGCCGAGGCTCTTTACCGTTGAGGAGAAGGGCACAGTATTGTCACCCAACTGAAGGTCAGTCACGCTGAGGGAAGCAAGCTTCTGTCTCGTTCCTACGAGTAGGGCTTCGGTCTTATCGCTGTTGAGCTTCAACTTGTTTTCTGTCATCCAGTTCTTGATGTCCAGGAAACAACAAGAGATAGAAGCAAGGAGCTCGTCGATGTCCTCAGGCTTGGCGCTGTTTAGGAGCTGGGTGTCATCAGCGAAAAAGTGATAATTAAGGTTGTGTCGCTCGATGACGAAGGAAAGGGGTTGGGTGTACAAAGTGAAGAGGACTGGGCCGAGGACGGACCCCTGTGGTACACCATAGCGGACGGTGACGGGCTGGGAGGACAAAGATTCAGTAGTGACGGTCTGGGAGCGACCGTCGAGGTAGCTCTTGAACCAGGATAGGGCTATATCATGAATGCCGAACGTGAAGCTGAGGCGATCGATGAGTAGGTGGTGGTCGATCATGTCAAAGGCCGCGGACAAGTCCAATAACACAAGGGCGGAGACGAGACCTCTGTCTGCGGCGTTCAGGAGGTCGGTGGTGATCCGCAGTAGCGCTGTCTCAGTGCTGTGATTGGGGCGATATGCCGACTGGAACACGGGCATAAGCGAGTTCAGGGACAGGTGGACGTTCAATTGCTCAAGGATGATGCGCTCCAGGAGCTTGGAGAGGTAGGGGAGGTTTGATACTGGACGGTAGTTCCGGCATTCATTCACATCAAGTCCGGATTTCTTCAAGAGTGGGCGGAGGATGGCGGATTTAAAACAGTTAGGAACGATGCCTGTGGAGAGGGAGGTATTAATGGTATCAGTGATGTACGGCAGGAGCTTGTCCAAGCACTGGGTGAACAGAAAGCCTGGCAGAGGGTAAAGCTCGCAGGTCTTGATGGGGGACTTCATAATGATGCGCTTAACATGGTCGATGGTGACAGGTTGAAAGCAGGTGAGAGGTGAGCCAGAGAAGGCGGGAGAGGGTGGTAAGGGCGATAGACATCATGATCCAGAGAACTACGCAGATTCTCTATCTTCTCCTTAAAGTGCTCTGAGAAGAGTTCTGGGAGGTCCACGGGTGGGTGTGTGGTGGGGAGGGGTAGAAAGGGTGAGGAGCCGAGGAGGGTGGACATGATAGAAAATAGCTCCTTGGGCGACGAGGCTTGCGTGATGCGGTTGTGGTAGTGCTGGACCTTGGCGGCAGTGATGGCTTCCTTGACGCGGAGCCGCATGTCCCTGAAGATCTGGCGGTGGATCTCGAGGCCGGAGAGTCGCCAAGTGCGCTCGGCCCGTCGTTGTTCGTGCTTGTCGGCTTTGACGTCGTCGGAAAACCAAGGAGCTGGCGGTCGCTCAGAAACTGCACACAAATTGGCGGGGCGTGCTTGTCGAGAAGCTGTCGTAGAGTCAGGGCGAAAAAGGAAGCATGTTCAGAAGAGGGGTCACGCTGAGCCAGCAGCAAGGCAACCTCGTTGCCAAAGGTGTCAGTATCTATGGCTCGCAGCTTACGGCGGGTGACAATCTTGCATCTCTTCACCGGTCTGGTGATATTGACAATGAAGCAGATGGCAGAATGGTCAGAGACAAGAAGGTCGCTGGCGACTAGGCTGGAGACGAGGTTGTCAGAGAATCTGGTGACGATCCAGTCGAGGATATGACCACGGGAGTGGGTGGGGAATGGGACGACCTGGTCAACACTGTAGTTGTCGAATAGTGCCCGTGCGCGCTTGGTGTTGGCATCAGAGGGACAGTCCCAGTGTATGTTGAAGTCACCCAAGATGATGACTCTGTTAGGGGTGACATTGTAGTAGTCAAGTACAAGAGCAAACTCATCAAAGAAAGTAGCATCTTTGAACTTGTTCTTGGCGTTTGGTGGGGGACGATAAATGCAGAGGAAGGAGAGAGTCGTGGTGGTAGAAACTTTAATTTCCACGGCTTCGAAGGTGGTGTGGGAAAAGGGGAGAGTGTTGGAGAACAATACAGCAGCGTGGAGGTGTTTTTTTTTATAGATGACGGCGATACCTCCCCCCGTGCCGGTGGGGCGGGGAAAAGAAGCTGTGAGGTGACTAACAGGGGTAGTTGTTCGCACTTGGGGTCGTCCCCAGATCGTAGCCATGTTTCGGTGATAAACATGAAATCTAGATTTTTTTTTTCGACAATAAAGTCAGAGATGAGCTCGGCTTTCCCGACGGGTTAACTGATTGAGAGTTTATGAGGCAAACACTGAGTGCCTTGTTAGAAGCTTTGGCAGATAAGAGAGGGGATGGTCGATTTGCTTTGGGGGGATATGCAGGTACAGAGAGTGGAGGGGAGGATTGATGTGCAGGCATATAGAGGGGAGGGGAGGGTTGATATGCAGGCGTAGAGAAGGGAGGAGAAGGTTGATATGCCAGATCAGGGGCTGCGGGGGACGATATGCGGTGACAATGTCCAGCTCTCGTCCCACGTCTAGTTGGTAAGTGGCGTCCGATGCCGAGCCTACGAATAGTAAGAAAGAGTTTGGTATCCAGATGTGTATTGAGTTTCGAGCAAATTTTCCCAATGTTAAGAAATAACTTCTTATCCATTTCTTCACATCAGTAAGGTCGATTTAATTGATAATTAGTAGCATACAATAGAAGTGGCTAGTATAAAAACAAGCTAGTGTGGCAGCAGTCGTTACTTTGTTTACAAAAATTTCCAGGAGTAAAAGTTATATCATGTGTAGTACACAGTACACAGTTGAATAAACTCGACAGTCCAGATTTAAGAGGGGGAAAAACACAGTGTTGTGACTAGTTGTGAGATATAAAATGTGTCTGGATAGCAGACTAGTTGTGATAAACGCTTAATGGACAAAAGAAAGAAACAGACTCTCGGTTAACTCCGGGCATCATTCTTACAAAGTAAAACTTGAAAAATCTCAAATGTAGGCTAAACAGTTTTACAAATGTGTGCTTGTTAACAAGGATCTTGTGCAAAAAGTTGGCTCGCCAGAGAAATATTTTGTAGAGGATAATGTATTAACTGTAGAATTGACTGTTTAATTTTCCAATAATATAGTATTTTTGCATTGTGAAAAAAAAAAGTCAATTGAATTCATATTAATTTTTTTTTTACAATACTTTTCCTGGTGAATTTACTTACAAATAGATAATTATTGGCAAACATTGTTGTAAAATTGTACTGATAGCTTGTTAAATCAGCATTCAATTGAAAATAAATTAAATGATTTAAATAAAACACTCAATGTGTCCTCCTTTTGGTAGCCATGTGTCCTCCTTTGTCCTCCTTTTTGTCTCTCTGTGTCCTCCTTTTGGTACCCATGTATCTGGCAACCCTAATCTGGGATGACTATATTTATCCATTGTGTACTATTGACCAATCCGGGATGACTATATTTATCCATTGTGTACTATTGATCTATCCGGGTTGACTATATTTATCCATTGTGTACTATTGACCTATCCGGGATGACTATATTTATCCATTGTGTAGGCCTACTATTGACCTATCCGGGTTGACTATATTTATCCATTGTGTACTATTGACCTATCCGGGATGACTATATTTATCCATTGTGTAGGCCTACTATTGACCTATCCGGGTTGACTATATTTATCCATTGTGTACTATTGACCTATCCGGGATTACTATATTTATCCATTGTGTAGGCCTACTATTGACCTATCCGGGTTGACTATATTTATCCATTGTGTAGGCCTACTATTGACCTATCCGGGTTGACTATATTTATCCATTGTGTACTATTGACCTATCCGGGATGACTATATTTATCCATTGTGTAGGCCTACTATTGACCTATCCGGGTTGACTATATTTATCCATTGTGTACTATTGACCTATCCGGGTTGACTATACTTATCCATTGTGTAAAATTGACCTATCCGGCAGGACTATATCTATCCATTGTGTACTATTGACCTAGCCGGGTTGACTATATTTATCCATTGTGTACTATTGACCTATCCGGGTTGACTATATTTATCCATCGTGTACTATTGACCTATCCGGCATGACTATATTTATCCATTGTGTACTATTGACCTATCCGGGTTGACTATATTTATCCATTGTGTACTATTGACCTATCCGGCATGACTATATTTATCCATTGTGTACTATTGACCTATCCGGGTTGACTATATTTATCCATTGTGTACTATTGACCTATCCGGCATGATTATATTTATCCATTGTGTACTATTGATCTATCCGGGTTGACTATATTTATCCGTTGTATACTATTGTATTCATTAGTTCTTTCTGTGGGCTTGTAGACTTGGTGGCGATCAACTCCTCTCCAAGTCGGCGGTGGATTTTTTATATTAGTTATTGGGTCGAACTTAGGATATCAAGCTTGTGAAGCGAGCTTATCATCCACATTGCTATCCAGCCACATTGATAGTACTATGAGCTTATCATCGACTTTGCTATCCAGCAACATTGATAGTACTATGAGCTTATCATCGACATTGCTATCCAGCCACATTGATAGTACTATGAGCTTATCATCGACTTTGCTATCCAGCAACATTGATAGTACTATGAGCTTATCATCGACTTTGCTATCCAGCCACATTGATAGTAGGCCACTCTGAGCGAAATCAATAAACAATATGGCGGAGAAACCAATAATTACACTAAAAACGAGATGGTGGTTATTGCTTCATCCAAGTTTATACGAAATCATTGAATTTATGGTTTAAATACATTTACTTTCAGTGAAGATATTTGAAATATTTTCTATAAACATTGTGTGTATATATATATATCAATGCATTACTGTAATGAGATCGTAGCAAACATCATAAGAAGCTTCAAGTTTGACAGAAACAAAACAAGACCACAGCCTCTCTCTATATCATTGCACACAAATTATCTTGATCTCATAATTAAAAATAAATTGGCCGCTAACTGGAAAAACAATACATAGGCCTACGCCTTTTAGCTACGGATAACAAAATTAAACGTCAATGAACGGAAAGCCATAAAAATTTGAAAACAAAACATAATTATTAATAATTTAATGAAAACATTAAGGACGTTTTTTTTTAAATATTGCAATCGGGTTAAAAATAGGACTATCCCTAGCTAAGGGTACGTTTATAGAGGTGGCGGGTTTCGGAAAATCGCACGCGCGAGTCGACCCGAGCGAAGTGGTGCGAGTAATGTTACTATATTTGATTTGCAGTTGTTCATAGAGGACGCCGGTCTCTCGAGGCGACAAATTTGCCGACCGGCGCGGGTAATTACCAGAACTAGTTTTTAGTTCTTGTTGCGCGTTGCCGCGCCGAACTTTGTAGGCTGTGCATTTGTGCTGGTTGTGTGTTACATTAAAATATACGTTCATTTGTTGATAAACGACGGCTCAAGATGAATGTTGACCAACTTATCACTGCAGTTTTCAAAAGGCCGTTAATATGGGACAAAATAATGAAATAAAATGCCAACAGTCATCAATAAAATAAGCCATTTTTACTCCCTTTATTTTAAGTTGCAATGTCTGCAATCGTGGTGCAAAAATTGGCTTCGATTTTTCGACCACTTCCCGTGGTCCGATCGAGCTGAAATTTGGACAGCAGACTTGCCCCGACTAACAATACATCCTATCAAATTTTCAGTTCAAACAACTTAATAATACTACACTTATGACAATATTCATTTCTTAAAAGGAAAGTATAAGAGATATGCCAGTGCAACTTTTTATAGTTTTTCGGCGCAAAGGTAGAAAAAAAATAATATGTTTCACACATTTAAAAAAAATGCGCAATCGTTATAATTAGATATGTATTTGCCGACATTACCGATTCGAAATTTTAGTTTTGTAGTGAGCCAATAATATCCAATAATATATATAAGTAAGAAGACTAAACAAAAATATTTCTTCTAAATTATTTCATTACCTGATGGTAAACTTAGTTTGCAAATAAAGGGAGTATAATAAAAACTTCGTTTTTATGGTTTTCTTGTTTATTATTGATGTTTGCATTATCCTTTTAAGTAAGGGAGAAACACATAAGAACCTTCGATTCGCAGATGATATAGATGGACTCGCCGGGAGTGAGGAAGAATTAGCCAATCTAGTGGAGCGACTAGACAAAACTTCCACATCCTATGGCATGCAAATCAGTGCCGAAAAGACTAAATTAATGACTAGTAACACCAGCGGCATAACCACGAAGATCGAGATTGGTGGGCAGAGTTTGGAAACAGTTAGCAGCTTTAAGTACCTAGGAGCTATTGTATCCGTAGAGGGCTCCAAACCAGAAATAATGTCCAGGATTGCCCAGACAACAGCATCACTAAAGAGGCTCAAGACAATATGGAAAGACAAGAACCTAGCCCTCAGCACCAAAATCAGGTTGATGCGCTCACTGGTCCTCTCCATTTTCTTGTATGCTTGCGAGTCATGGACACTGACAGCGGAGCTGGAGAATAGGATAAACGCCATGGAGATGAGATGCTTCAGGACCCTGCTCGGTATCTGTTACAGGGACCATATCACCAACGAACAGATAAGAAAAAGAATACAACAGGAAATTGGAGAGTATGAAGACCTGCTGGCCACAGCCAAGAAAAGAAAACTGGAATGGTATGGCCACGTCACCAGAACCAACGGGCTTGCAAAGACCATCCTGCAGGGTACCACCAGAGGAGGCAGAAAGAGAGGAAGACAAAAGAAACGTTGGGAAGACAATATCAAGGAATGGACAGGTACAAAACTGTGCGAGGCAATGAGAACGGCTGAGAGACGGGAGGAGTGGAGGAGGCTGGTTTACATGTCATCTGTGGCGCCCCAACGGTCTAACAGACTACGGGATATGTAGGATGTAGGATGTAGGTAGGAATAAAATCTTCGTTTTTACGGTTTTCTTGTTACTTCCTTTATTTTAAGTTGCATTTTCTGTCTGTCTGTCTGTCTGCAATCATGCGTGGTGCAAAAATTGGCTTCGATTTTTCGACCACTTCCCGTGGTTCGATCGAGCTGAAATTTGGACAGCAGATTTGTGGCGCCTAACAATACATCCTATCAAATTTTCAGTTAAAACTACTTAATAATACTACACTTATGACAATATTCATTTCTTAAAAGGAAAGTATAAGAAATATTTTAATTTCGCGTTAAAAATGCCTGTGCAACTTTTTATAGTTTTTCGGCGCAAAGCTAGAAAAAAAAAATTATGCGCTACGATTATTTTTAGAACAATTCATACGGAGTAAAGAGATATTTTTGAGATTTGCGACACAGATATTTTTTCTGTACGTTTCATTTGCAGTAGTCAATCATTTATTTAATTACATGATGGTAAACTTAGTTTGCAAATAAAGGGAGTATAATAAAAACTTCGTTTTTACGGTTTTCTTGTTTACTCCCTTTATTTTAAGTTGCATTTTCTGTCTGTCTGTCTGATTGCAATGGTGCAAAAATTGGCTTAGATTTTTCGACCACTTCCCGTGGTCCGATCGAGCTGAAATCGTTATTATGGTTTTCTTGTTTTGTTTGCTATTGCAAGGAGAAACTGTAAATTAAATATTGCATGTGACGTGTTTGTCGTCTCGTGTGGGGTTTTCCCGCTTTTGCTATAAACACCAGCCGCGCGCATGATTAGGCGCGGTTTTTTAGCGCGAGTGACCAGCTCGCGGCAACCCGCCTACCCGCCGCCTCTATAAACGTACCCTAAGACTCAAACTACACTCGTCTCCTGCATGTCTAAAAAATAATTAATAATAATTAGATTTTACTTAATGAAAACATTTTAGTCAAGATTTTTAAAATGCTATTAGTTTAGTCTAAATTGTCCGGTTAATATGCGTTGCCCGGTGCCAACATTATATACGTAATGCCTTTAGCTACAGATAAAAAAAATTATAAAACTACAATGAACAGAAAGCTATAGATTTTAATAATTGTAAAAATAGAATTATTAATTAATAAGCCTACTGAAAAACATTTAGGAGAGTTGAAGAGGAAACAAATTTGAGACACAAATTGTGAACAAAAAGAATAATGAATAGACTAAAGATGGTAGAAGTTAATTTCTTATTTATTTACACTCAAACTGATTTATACAAATGTTTCATAAAAGATTGGCTCGTCTAGAATATTCTTAATAAAAAATAGCTTTTTAAAATTTCTTTAATTAAAAAAATTGGTTACTTATATAGCGCTTCTATCCATGCTATTTCAGCATGCTCAGTGCGCTCTGTAAACACACTGCTGCCTGCTGGCGCAAATATGTTTACAGGCCCAAAACTCCTGCAGGGCGACAGGGATCCGTCGGTGGCCGGGCTAGAACCCGCGACCTGTCTGATGGTTTTTGGTTGACAGTCCGGTGAACTAACCACTAAGAGCAGGCATTAAACAAAGCAGTTACAGTATGCAAGGGGGCGTCGCTGAAACTTTGGCCTGTGGCGCTACATATAGGGCCAATATAGGCTTGAGAAGGCCCTGCAAGTAGGCCTTTAACAGTTAAAATGTCACTATAAAAGCTATGTAAAAAAAGGCCGTTAAAAATTAAAACTCAAGTAGGTCTGTAACTGTAAGGAGCGTAGGAATAGCTAGCGGGGGGGGGGGGGGGGGGGGGGGGGAGATAGTGTTGATCAGAGGAATGCGAGGTTTATTACAACTCCATAGCCCATAACAGTGCTTATCTATCTTATTTATTACAGACGCTCCTTCTATTAAGAAGCGTATTGTATCCTACACTCATCCGTGGTCCGAGTCCAGTCTTGCATTTTTATTAATGTTTTAAATGATGTTAAGTTACTGGTTTGCTCAGGCAACCCGTTCCATGCTACTCGGAAAGAAAGAGTAGCCTACTTATATGCATTTGTTCTCGCATAGGGGATAAGAAAAGTGTTTTTGTCATTATGTTTATCTGAGCATTACAACAGGTTGTTTGTATGTTGTAATTCTAAATTATAGTTTACAGCCTTATGAATGCATTATTATTACTAGTGCTGTCTATATTTAGATGTCCTGATTGAGACTGTATCGTCAAACGCAGTCCTAGCCGGTCTTCGCTGTCACACACACACAGAAACACACATTCGCATAGACCTTCGCAGTAGTGTGTAAGCTACAGTGACACAATCTTCGCCGTGTGTGACACACTGCCTGTTCAAGACAAGCCACCTTTCAACACTTTAGTTTCTCACGTATGTTTCTATTGGCGACTTTTTCTTTCTGTGTGATTCTCGAACCGGAAACTTCTTATTCGCTTCTTTATCTGTGACCTTTTTTAAATCGCACTTGCCTACGCTTGATGTCTCGCAAAACGGATTAAATGATTACTGCAAGCAAAAATCTTCGATTTGTTTCTCATGATTAAAGTAAGTATAAAAATATAGGCCGCTATTAATTACTATAGTATAAATATAGTGTATAAGATTTGAGTTTAGTCTTTTTTTTTTTTTGACTGGTGTTTTAAATGATGACTAGTTAGCCCATTGCCTTTCCTGGTTGTTCAGGCAACCCATTCCACGCTCGGATGCCACTCGGGAAGAAAGAGACTTTGTGATAATAGGCCTATCATGCGTTTGTTCTTCCATATGAAATTAGAAAAGTGTTTTTATCTTAATGAATCTGAGCATTGTAATAGATGAATTGTTATTGTGTTGTAGGCATAGGGCCTATCCTATTTCAAATTATTTCTGAGCTAAAATGTATCGCTTTCACTTTTGTGAATATTTATTATTTATTTATTTATCTCAATTTATAATAGGCCTATTTTTGTAATTATTAGGCCTACTACTTTGCTCTTTGCCCTATCTTTCCTCTAGACTCTAGTGTATCTAGGTTTACTGAAATAACTATTGTTAAGCTTAGGCCCTATTACAAGTGTTAAATTATTCACAAGTAATGGTAGGCCTACTTGCAGCTCTTTTCTGGATTTGTTCTTGTTTTTTTTTTCTTTATTTATTTGATGAGTCCCAAACAGAATATTGATATTTTAGTAGGCTATAGGGCTATAACTATTAGGTCTAACTAATAGCCCAATAATGATTGATGTTAGGTATATAGCATATAGCCTAGGGCTATAATAGGGGCTAGTATTTTAGCTTTTTGTAGCCTACTCATTTATACAGTTCAGACATTTGTACAAGTTTTATTTTCATGAAGCCGCTTATAATGTTTATGAAACCTAACGATATATAGGGGCCTATAACCTGATTTTTTTTATTACTTCAGCAGCATGTCGGTTTACACGATAATTTATCATTTATATTACTACTGCTAAGTACTTTCCATTTTTAGTTATGGTTAGCTTTTTTACCATAATTCGTGGCATGAATGAAGTAATTTGTATTTAGGTCCATTTATTTCTTTATCTTTGATATTAGCAGTTAGCACTTTTCTGGGTGAAAGATAGGCCTATATTCCAA
Organism: Anisus vortex; assembly: GCA_949126835.1. NCBI lineage: Eukaryota > Metazoa > Mollusca > Gastropoda > Planorbidae > Anisus > Anisus vortex. The sequence continues at coordinate 45,139,615 of OX421499.1, read as the reverse complement.
TTATAGATTACTATTTTTGTAATTCATCTAATTTTGTAGGCCTAATTCGTTTTGTACTATTTCAGTATCTTTTTATGTAGGCCTACAGTAAATTATGCAATAATCGTAAAGTAACCTTATACTTTTATTCCTATAGTTATATAGTTATAACCAGTGCTTTTTTTGTAAAAAAAAAAATAGGTGCTGGTACTCAGTGATGGATTGCCTAACTTTTTTTCGCATTTTATCCTTTAGCCTAATTCTTATTGCGCGCAATTTTAAAATAATTCAATTTTAACAAATTAATAATATAATAATATTAATAATAAACGTTAAAATACAAGAAAATAAATAATTTTTTCCCCACATTGAAAAAGGTGCTGGTACGCCGTACCGGTGCGTACCGTCACAAAAAAAGCACTGGTTATAACTATATCATCAATCATCAATATATATAATTACGGTGAGTTTGTTTATATATTTATTTATATATATGTTTGTCCTCAATAGGCGCCTAAGCCGTTTGACTAATAGGGCCAAAAGTAAAATGTATAAATTGGAAACGTCCTCCAATAGAGAATTTTATTTTATGACTTATAATCATGAATGTATTAATTTTATAAATCAAAAAAGTATATCCAGCTATACAAATAAATATAACCGTACATAGCAAATGGCCGTTTCCGTTCATTTACTATACTGAACGCGAGATTCACTATTTTGAACGCGAGGTTCTTTTCGGGTTTTCCCAATTCTGCTGTTGTTTTTTTAATGTGGCGAGACCTTTTTTAAAAGTTACACACCGCATTTTGGCTTGGAGAGTTTCAATGGTTTACTTTAAAAAAGATACTAGCATATGACGTAATGTCTATCAAATTATTTCTTTTTTTATTACTGATGTTTGCATTATCATATTAAAGACCAAGTGAAGAGGTTTTTCGCAAAGGAACGAGATTTGGAATAGCCTCATACGGCAGTGACGTACCACAAGGGAAATAAACAAATAAAAATAGACGCTATAAATCTATATTTAACCATTTTGTTAAAAATAAGAACCGGGAAAAGATTCAAAACATGTGGCAATAGATTCAAAACACGTGACAATATTCATTTTTCCTAGTCGGAATCCTTTATGTTACGTCACTTTCCTATATTGCCGGAAATAAAAACATCTCAAATGGCTACGAGATTTGGAGTAATCATCCGAAAAACACACACATTTAAGTGCAAATATTGAACTAATTACTTAAAATGTATCTTTGATATTTTGTATAAATGTTTTTTTTAACATTCAGATACTGAATACACTATTTACTATCAAAATCAAATGTTAACTCAATTTTGATAAAAAGCTCTTCACTTGGTCTTTAAGTAGAAGTAACCAAATGTTTTAAGTATTTAATGGATTTACGTCGCAATTGAGAATATCCTTTAATAGGCGACTTTATACATTCTATAAATTAAATGATACGAATTAAAAAAAAAAACAAGTTAGACCTATAAATGATTACTTTCAAATACCGGGTACCATAAGCTTGACAGCAACAATATAAAATAAAAACTAAATACCGAAAGAAACATTCTCAATACTGTTTTATTGATGCAATAAGCAAAAACGAAAATTAAATACCGAAAAAATCTTTCTCAATTTAGTTTTTATTGCATTGAAATATTATTTTCTATTTTTTAAATATTATTTACCTTTTTATTGTTTTGTATTTATGTTTTTTTTCTATTAGATAGTATATTATTTTTAATTTAATTTTATTATTAACGAACCGGTTTTAACATCTTTAGTAGGCTAAACGTGTTTTCGATGACAACACATTTTTAATTTTATTGAATTTCCACCCCCCCCCCTTTCCCCAATCCAAACCATCTTAATTTTTTTTTACACTGAGCCGATATTTTTATTAATTAGGTCTACACTGTATATTAATTAGACCTACACTTTATATTAATTAGACCTACACTTTATATTAATTAGACCTACACTTTATATTAATTAGACCTACAGACCTACACTTTATTAATTAGACCTACAATTTAAATTAATTAGACCTACACTTTATATTAATTAGACCTACACTTAATATTAATTAGACCTACAATTTATATTAATTAGACCTACACTTTGTATTAATAATATTAGACCTAGGGCCTACACTTAATACTAATTAGACCTACACTTTATTAATTAGACCTACAATTTTAATTAATTAGACCTACACCTACACTTTATATTAATTAGATCTACACTTTATATTAATTAGACCTACACTTTATGTTATGTTATGTACCTCTATAATGATGACTATTATTATGACTCGTTAAATCGGATTCAATGAATATAGTTGTATCTTTATTAGAAGTCTCTAGATTCTGCTAATCTGTAGCCCAAGCTAGGGGTTCCTTGACTGACAGGTCTATGCAGTAATGTAGTTATATTCGTGATAATTATCTTCAACACCTTTCTCAACAATGATAGATCAAACAACTCCAGTTGTTGAATAAACAATTTTATTTAAATTGTAGACTCAATATAAACGATCAATAAATCTCATCAACTGATGGTAACATAAGTATTTCAACAAAATGACATTATATGTACAAGTATTAATATAGCGACTTCTCTCTACAAACGTTTAAACTGAACTCTTTAAGGAGGTCGGAACTTTACAAAGAAAACTATCATCGAAGATTCTACAGGGTCTTAATACGCATTTTAACCTCTTTCTCTATAATTACTACGATCCAGAATTATCCTCCAATTTCCACGGGGTTGGACGAATTATTTTATTTAAACTGCCCTCAGGGCACAAAGGTCAAACCTTGGTCGCCTTGGACTCTGATACGCACTTGTTAAGAGGTCAATGCCTTACTACGTCATTCATTTATGACCGAGATTCGTAACACGACCACCCTTAAAAAGTTTTATAATTATTTCTTTTACATTTTACAATACAAAAAAAATGTTAATTTTAAGGAATAATTATAAAAGAAAATATTCCGGGGAAAAATACAATACAGTTCAATTGGCTATTCCACTAATTCAATCAAACTGATAACAATAACATATAATATATGCAATATAAGTTCATCTTATCAAATGGCTTAACTACAGTCATTCAATCATTCAATTTTTAATTCAAAACAATGGACAATTAAATTGTTTATCTAAATCTTGTATACAAGAAAAATACATAGGGTTAAACATTATACAATCTAATAATTTCCATTCCATTATCATTCCACGTTAATAAAAACTCTCTCGTTCATTTAATTATAAACTTAGCTTTTACATTTGTAATCAACAACAAAAGAAAAAATCACTTAATGTCTATGCAGACACGACTTATTTTTTCTATACGGAGAAAAAAAAAACCCAACGTTCTGATAGAACACATGCTAGGCCTAACTCAATTAACAAACAAAAAAAAACTAGCCCTGACCTAATTTCACTTTACAACAAAAAATATTATTGCTTCGACAGTATTTTTTTTTCCAGGTTTGTAGGCTGGCTAACACATTAAACTTTAAACAATACTGTCTGTGTCAAAACCCAAAATTTCTAGGTCAGTATTCTTTTTTCTTTCTCTCCCTCTCTTTTGTTTTCACTCTCTCATTCCCAATTGATTCTAATAATGTTGACATCGCTATGCAAATTTTTACCTCATCACAGTGTTATGGACCTCTTTATGATGACTATTATTACGACTCGTTAAATCGGATTCAATGAATATAGTTGTATCTTTATTAGAAGTCTCTAGATTCTGCTAATCTGTAGCCCAAGCTAGGGGTTCCTTGACTGACAGGTCTATGCAGCAATGTAGTTATATTCGTGATAATTATCTTCAACACCTTTCTCAACAATGATAGATCAAACAACTCCAGTTGTTGAATAAACAATTTTATTTAAATTGTAGACTCAATATAAACGATCAATAAACTTCATCAACTGATGGCAACATAAGTTTCAATACAATGGCATACAATATACAAATGAATATTAGCGACTTCACTCGACAAACTTCCGAACTGAACTAACTTAAAGGAGGTCGGGACTTTACAAAGAAAACGATCATCGAAGATTCTACAGGGTCTTAATACGCATTTTAACCTCTTTCTCTATAATTACTACGATCCAGAATTATCCTCCAATTTCCACGGGATTTGAACGAATTATTTTATTTAAACTGCCCTCAGGGCATAAAGGTCAAACCTTGGTCGCTTTGAACTCTGATACGCACTTGTTAAGAGGTCAATGCCTTACTACGTCATTCATTTATGACCGATATTCGTAACATCCCCCCCCTTCTAAAGCTTTATAATTATTTCCTTTACATTTTAACCATACGAAAAATGTTAATTTTAAGGAATAATTATAAAAGAAAATATTCCGGGAAAAATAATACAGTTCAATTGGCGATCCCAATAATTCAATCGAACTGATAACAATAACATAATAATATATGCAATATAAATTCATCTTATCAAATGGCTTAACTATAGTCATTCAATCATTCAATTTTTAATTCAAAACAATGGACAATTAAATTGTTTATCTAAATCTTGTATACAAGAAAAATACATAATCATTCTTAATAGATATAATATAATACAAGTTAATAACTTCTATTACATGAACATTCCACGTTAATAAAAACCTCTCTCGTCCATTTAATTATAAACTAATATCTTTTACATTTGTAATCAAACAACAAAAGAAAAATCACTTAATGTCTATTCAGACACGACTTATTTTTTTTCATAAGGAGAAAAAAAAACCCAACGTTCTGATAGAACACATGCTAGGCCTAACTCAATTACAAAACAAAAAAATACTAGCCCTGACCTAATTTCACTTTACAACAAAATATTATTGCTTCGACAGTATGTTTGTAGGCTGGCTAACACATTAGACAACTGTCTGTGACGCGACACAGAAATTGAGGTCAATTCCGCCCTTCTCTCTCTCTCTCTCTCTCTCTCTCTCTCATTCTCAATTGATTTTAACAATGTTGACATCGCTATGCAAATTTACCTCATCACAGCCTAGGTCAAATAAAATTGCTACGCGATTAAATAGTTATCGTATTAAATGAGCATTCTTTAACATCTATCATCTCAAAATCAAATTCATTTATTATTTTGAGAACATTAAACATAGTCTGTTCACGAATTAAAATAGTTTATAGCAAAAATCATTAAAAATATTTCAATCTTTCATTTTACCATGACCTTTCGACGTCATTATTTTCTTTTTTAAAAGAGTTCACATCGTAGCAGGTTAAATTGAAACATTCAGACAATCATGGATTTACTTAAACAAATTTGGTTAATTTACTTAATTAACTATCAATTAAAACAAGTTATATTATCTTCATACAATCTTAGTACTACACAGTAAGTACTTTTTTTCTTTTAATTACATTAAAGACATTTCAAATACAATATTATTGAAGTAGAAAAGAGTTAAGCATAGGCTACTATTAATTTTTTTCATAGCGAAATCAATGTAACAATTTATGTACAAAACAAACTGCTGGTTTGACTGGTGTGGTAAAACATTTCATTTCCAATCTTTTCAGTGGTGTACATTGCTCTTTTCCATTTTCCACAAAAGGTTTTATTCATAGGTTCTAGGTTCCTGTTACTTTCACAGTGTTCAGGTCTACCCAGTCTTTTGCTTGTCAATACAATTCATTCAATCTATTTTCATTAATACAGAAAAAATATAGATTAGTTTTACAATCTTGACATGAAATCCTTAATTAATAATACATTTGTTGAACATTGGTATGTCAACATTATAAATTTTCAACCATGAAATTCTCAATCATTCTGGTTTACAGTGTCAAATCAGTGGCACATCCTAAATTTATACAAACAAGGATACAAAGTTTTATTAGTTTCTACTTTTGGTCTGCTTTTCATGTAACAGTATCCTAAAAGTGAAAAATCATATATAATACATTTCTTGGAATTCTTTTTAGTCATAGTTCTGCCTTGCTGCAACTATTTTTACCCTACATTATCATACATTCAATGATAATAAAACAAATGAATAAATTCACATAGAAGAAATTTGCATACTGACTCAGTGCAATATTTCAACAACAGTACATGATAAAATAAATTTCCATAGTACAATAAAAAACATTTCTCAATACTTTAGTGATAGAAAATTCTCTTTTCTCAAAACCATTTACATCTTTTTCAATCAAATTATCCTCTCTGCCAAATGTTTCAATTATCATTTCCAGAGTTTCTCAAACATATCTTATTATCAGTCCACATTTATAATGTCCTCTGATTTAGAAACCAATTCTGCGGATAAAACTGATCTTTTTCTCTTATAGCAATTATTTTAAATGCTCAACCTAACAAGTTTGTTTAGAAATATCACACTATAATGATATTTACTCTAACAATACTTTTACTCATTCCTTTTTCTTCACCAGTAAGGGATTTAGTTTTAAAATAGTAAGTTTGGTAACTAACTATCAGTGAATTTGTCATTCAATTCATCCTGTACTCCAGGCATAAATTTTACAATTAAGAGTAACAATGTTAACAACATCAAGCTTATTCCAATTGTTTTCAGAAGGTAAGGCTTTATCATTTTCAAATGATATAATATCTTTGCCTTTCTTTCATCACACAACAATGGCATCTGCATGTGAGCAGTGTACAATTTTTTTCTAACAAACACAGTTATGTCAGACAAAAAATTTATGTACTTATCTAGGTACTTGCTCAGCCCAAGGAGATCCAATTCGGTCTGCCATTCCTCTGGAAGTAGTTTGAGTGGTCCTTGGACAGTAGGTCCAAAGATTGGTCCATCGGCTCCTCGACTTTCCGGATAGGATTCAGTTGACATCTCCTGCTCCAGGCATAAGTTCTTTAGGACTGGATTGAAGAGTTCCGAGGTGAAGTTGGTCCCTCGATCTGTCGGTATGGATTGTGGTAACCCATAGCTTTTGATAGTTTCGGTCCAGCTCTCCGCACTCGTTTCTTCAGTGATGCTCCTCAAATCTTCATCTGTACCGGCAACTGCAGGTTTGCATTGTTGTTCGTTCATGCTGTGTTCTATCTGTTCATAGACATCAGTAGTAGGAGTTTCTTCCTCGTCGACAGCTTTCTCATGCAACTGTAGCAACTCTGGGTCTACTTTCTGTTCAGCAATCAATTCATTTTGTGATGACTTCTTTGATTGTTCATTTCCTTTCGGACAATCATCAATCTTGGAGAAAATAGTAGTATCTAGTTCCACTTCTTCTTCCTCTATCTTCTCTCGTGGGAGAATTTCTTCTTTCTTTTCCTTTTCTTGTGAGATAATTTCTTCTTTCTTTTTCTGTGGTGTCATACCATTTATGACATCACCTACAGGATAAAGTTCTTTTTCTTTTCCTGTCTCCACCATAGGACTAGGGTCTGGATTTTCCTTCACAATCAGTTCAGGTCTCACCCTCCCTTTCGCCAAATCATTTGCTAGGATAACGGATATGCCCTCAACAGGAAGTTTTGATATTACTCCAACTGTCACATATCCTGTCACCAAGTCAGATGTGAGGTATATCCTATGTAGAGGTATTTCTTCTTTCCATTCAAAACCTCTCAATAGGACAGTCTGTCCTGTCAATGTATTATCATTCAATGGTAATACATCTTTAAGCAGCAGTGTTAATGATGCTCCTGTGTCTCGTAATATGTTTACGGACTTCAGTGGTCCTTCCTTTTGTAAGGCCACACAACCTTCACTAATGAACGGTTGAAAACTGCACAGGGTCTCTGTGTCAATTTTATTCTTCCCTTGACCATGACTTTCGGGTGTTGTTTCATCTTTCGATGACTTCAGACTCTTGTTCGAGTCAAAAATACTTTGGTCTACTTTTTCGTCTCTGTGGACTTGGACAATTAATCCAATAGTAGCCATTCTGTATTTATAATCAGGATATTTATCCTCATTATCTTCAGTTGTAGATTTCTCTACCTTCTGACTTTTGCTCTCAGGCAAATCCACCCTCAGTGTTTCTGGTTTAGAATAATCTTTCTTCGAATTCAGTTCGTTTGTATTTTCGCTTTCTTGTACATTCTGTATTGGTTTATGGCTTGCACACATGACCACTTTGTTAGGTCTTTTGTCGCTTCGTATACTCCAACAGTCTTCAATGCTATGTCCTGTTCTTTTACAAAAAGTACATTGGACGTTTTTGTTGACAGGTTTCTTATTCACATCATTTTGTTTCACAAAATGCTCTTTTTCACGATGTTTTTGTGTGTTTTCTGCTTGCCGTTGTGGCCTATTAACATTCTTTTCACCAGCTGTCCTATGACACAGTGCATACTGTTCAGCTAAATCAGCAGCCTTATGTGGGTCAGTGATATCACGCTCGGATAAATACATTCTTATATCCGGCCTCACTTTGTTAATAAAATCCTCTAACAGAATGATATCTTTCATTTCTTTTAATGTGGAGATATTTCTGGATTTTATCCACTGATCCATTAGCTTTTCTTCTGCTCGAAGGAAGTCTAAGTGTGTTTGGTAAGGGGACATTGTATACTGACGGAACCTTTTCCGATAACTTTCCGGTATTTGGTTATAGGCTTTAAGTACAGTGTCTTTAATGATTTCATAATCATTTAAATTCTCCTCTTTTAACAATAGAACACAATCTCTTGCCCTTCCCTGAGTAAAAGCTGTTCTTACTAATATTCCCCATTTATCTTCTGGGAACTTAAAATCTCTGCAAGAAATTTCAAAGGTCTGGAAGAAATTAGCTATTTCACTTTCTTTATCAATGTAGGTAGGGACTAGCTTTTTCCCTCTGGCCATCTCTACATCATTATGAGATTCTTTTTTAGTAGCGCCTATCTTTGCTAGTTCTATTCTTTCCTGACTTTCTCTTTGACTTTGCTTATCTCTTTCCTGACTTTCTATTTCTCTTTGACTTTTCTTATCTTCCATCTCAAGCTCAAGACGTTTTTGTTCTCGTTTATCTTCCAATTCCATCCGTTTCATTTCTAGTTGAAATCGCAACTGTTCGGACATTGAAGATTTCGACGTCTGACCTTCAACTTGATATTCCTCCGCGCTTGATTCTACTTTCAACTTGCCACTCGCAATCAACACATCTTTTATCTGCTGTGTCAACACAGTCCTCGATGGTGTAGTCTCAGTAACTTCTATCTTTAAGATCTCAGCGATCTCTTTTAACTTCTTTATTGATAAAGTTTTCAGAACTTCTTCTTCTGGATTTTCAATAAATTCCATTCTTTAGTTAAGAGATTTATAAAGTGGTAAATTTCCAACTTACGTTTTTCCAATCGGAAGAATGAATTCAGCGTTATTAGGCTTGCTCAGTAGGTCACGGCTCCAACACACAACACAACACAACTTGAATATATGCTTCACTATACAACTATCCCGGACGAGCCCCCCAACTGTTATGGACCTCTTTATGATGACTATTATTACGACTCGTTAAATCGGATTCAATGAATATAGTTGTATCTTTATTAGAAGTCTCTAGATTCTGCTAATCTGTAGCCCAAGCTAGGGGTTCCTTGACTGACAGGTCTATGCAGCAATGTAGTTATATTCGTGATAATTATCTTCAACACCTTTCTCAACAATGATAGATCAAACAACTCCAGTTGTTGAATAAACAATTTTATTTAAATTGTAGACTCAATATAAACGATCAATAAACTTCATCAACTGATGGCAACATAAGTTTCAATACAATGGCATACAATATACAAATGAATATTAGCGACTTCACTCGACAAACTTCCGAACTGAACTAACTTAAAGGAGGTCGGGACTTTACAAAGAAAACGATCATCGAAGATTCTACAGGGTCTTAATACGCATTTTAACCTCTTTCTCTATAATTACTACGATCCAGAATTATCCTCCAATTTCCACGGGATTTGAACGAATTATTTTATTTAAACTGCCCTCAGGGCATAAAGGTCAAACCTTGGTCGCTTTGAACTCTGATACGCACTTGTTAAGAGGTCAATGCCTTACTACGTCATTCATTTATGACCGATATTCGTAACAACAGCCTAGGTAAAAAAAATTGCTACGCGATTAAATAGTTATCGTATTAAATGAGCATTCTTTAACAACTATCATCTCAAAATCAAATTCATTTATGTTATTTTAAGAACATTAAACATAGTCTGTTCACGAATTAAAATAGTTTATAGACAATTTCATTAAAAATATTTCAATCTTTCATTTTACCATGACCTTTCGACGTCATTATTTTCTTTTTAAAAGAGTTCACATTGAAACATTCTATCTTTCATGCAGACATGGATTTACTTGAAACAAATTTGGTTAATTTACTTAATTAACTATCAATCAAAGCAGATTATATTATCTTCATACAATCTTAGTACTACACAGTAAGTACTTATTTTCTTTAGATTACATCAAAGACATTTCAAATACAATATTATTGAAGTACAAAAGATAAAAGATTAGAATTTAAAGAGCATAGACTATATTTTTTTCAGACAGAAATCAATTTAACAATTTTTACAAAACAATTTCTGGTCTGAATGGTTCCATCTCCCAGCTTTTCAGTTATGGTAAGGTTGGAATCCATTGCTCTTTTCCATTCCATAAAGGTTTTATTCATAGGTTCTAGGTTCTCCTGTTCCTCACAGTGTTCAGGTCTACCCAATCTTTTGATTGTCAGTACAATTCATTCAATCTATTTTAACTCATACAGAAAAAAATAGATTAGTTCTACAATCTTGACATGAAATCCTTAATTAATAATACATTTGTTGAACATTGGTATGTCAACATTATAAATTCTCAACCATTCTGGTTTACAGTGTCAAGTCAGTGGTGCATATCCTAAATTTTTACAACATAAGGATTACAAAGTTTTATTAGTTTCTACTTTTGGTCTGCTTTTCATGTAACAGTATCCTAAAAGTGAAAAATCATATATGATACATTTCTTGGAATTCTTGTTAGTCATAGTTCTGCCTTGCTGCAACTCTTTTTACCCTACATTATCATACATTCAATGATAATATAATAAATGAATAAATTCACATAGAAGAAATTTGCATACTGACTCAGTGCAATTATTTCAACAACAGTACATGATAAAATAAATCCATAGTACAATCATAAAACATTTCTCAATACTTTAGTGATAGAAAATTCTCTTTTCTTAAAACCATTTACATCTTTTTCAATCAAATTATCCTCTCTGCCAAATGTTTCAATTATCATTTCCAGAGATTCTCAAACATATCTTATAATCAGTCCACATTTATAATGTCCTCTGATTTAGAAACCAATTCTGCGGATAAAACTGATCTTTTTCTCTTATAGCAATTATTTTAAATGCTCAACCTAACAAGTTTGTTTAGAAATATCACACTATAATGATATTTACTCTAACAATACTTTTACTCAGTCCTTTTTCATCACAAGTAAGGGATTTAGTTTTAAAATAGTAAGTTTGGTAACTAACTATCAGTGAATTTGTCATTCAATTCATCCTGAACTCCAGGCATAAATTTTACAATTAAGAGTAACAATGTTAACAACATCAAGCTTTTTCCAATTGTTTTCAGAAGGTAAGGCTTCATCATTTTCAAATGATATAATATTTTTGCCTTTCTTTCATCACACAACAATGGCATCTGCATGTGAGCAGTGTAAAAATTTTTTCTAACAAAAACAGTTATGTCAGACAAAAAATTTATGTACTTATCTAGGTACTTGATCAGCCCAAGGAGATCCAGTTCGGTCTGCCATTCCTCTTGAAGTAGTTTGAGTGGTCCTCGGACAGTGGGTCCAAATATTGGTCCATAGGCTCCTCGACTTTCCGGATAGGATTCAGTTGACATCTCCTGCTCCAGGCATAAGTTCTTTAGGACTGGATTGAAGAGTTCCGAGGTGAAGTTGGTCCTTCGATCTGTCGGTATGGATTGTGGTAACCCATAGCTTTTGGTAGTTTCGGTCCAGCTCTCAGCACTCGTTTCTTCAGTGATGCTCCTCAAATCTTCATCTGTACCGGCAACTGCAGGTTTGCATTGTTGTTTGAGCATGCTGTGGTCTATATGTTCATAGACATCAGTAGTAGGATTTTCTTTCTCGTCGACAGCTTTCTCATGCAACTGTAGCAACTCTGGGTCTACTTTCTGCCCAGCAATCAATTCATTTTGCGATGACTTCTTTGATTGATCATTTCCTTTCGGACAATCTTCAATCTTGGAGAAAATAGTAGTATCAAGTTCCACTTCTTCTTCCTCTTTCTTCTCTCGTGGGAGAATTTCTTCTTTCCTTTTCTTTTCTTGTGAGAGAATTTCTTCTTTCTTTTTCTGTGGTGTCATACCATTTATGACATCACCTACAGGATAAAGTTCTTTTTCTTTTCCTGTCTCCACAATAGGACTAGGGTCTGGATTTTCCTTCACAATCAGTTCAGGTCTCACCCTCCCTTTCGCCAAATCATTTGCTAGGATAACGGATATGCCCTCAACAGGAAGTTTTGATATTACTCCAACTGTCACATATTCTGTCACCAAGTCAGATGCGAGGTATATCCTATGTAGAGGTATTTCTTCTTTCCATTCAAAACCTCTCAATAGGACGGTCTGTCCTGTCAATGTATTCACATTCAATGGTAATACATCTTTAAGCAGCAGTGTTAATGATGCTCCTGTGTCTCGTAATATGTTTACGGACTTCAGTGGTCCTTCCTTTTGTAAGGCCACACAACCTTCACTAATGAACGGTTGAAAACTGCACAGGGTCTCTGTGTCAATTTTATTCTTCCCTTGACCATGACTTTCGGGTGGTTTTTCATCTTTCGATGACTTCAGACTCTTGTTCGAGTCAAAAATACTTTGGTCTACTTTTTCGTCTCTGTGGACTTGGACAATTAATCCAATAGTAGCCATTCTGTATTTATAATCAGGATATTTATCCTCATTATCTTCAGTTGTAGATTTCTCTACCTTCTGACTTTTGCTCTCAGGCAAATCCACCCTCAGTGTTTCTGGTTTAGAAGAATCTTTCTTCGAATTCAGTTCGTTTGTATCTTCGCTTTCTTGTACATTCTGTATTGGTGCATGTCTGACGCACATTACCACTTTATTAGGTCCTTTTTCTTTCCTTATGTTCCAACAGTCTTCTATGCTATGTCCTACTCTTTTACAAAAAGTACATTGGACGTTTTTGTTGACAGGTTTCTTATTAACATCATTTTGTTTCACAAAATGCTCTTTTTCACGATGTTGTTGTGGTGTGTTTTCTGCTTGCCGTTGTGCCCTATTAAAATTCTTTTCACCAGCTGTCCTATGACACAATGTATACTGTTCCGCTAAATCAGCAGCCTTATGTGGGTCAGTGATGTCACGCTCGGATAAATACATTCTTATATCCGGCCTCACTTTGTTAATAAAATCCTCTAAAAGAATGATATCTTTCAATTCTTTTAATGTGGAGATATTTCTGGATTTTATCCACTGATCCATTAACTTTTCTTCTGCTCTAAGGAAGTCTAAGTGTGTTTGGTAAGGGGACATTGTGTACTGACGGAACCTTTTCCGATAACTTTCAGGTATTTGGTTGTACGCTTTCAGTACAGAATCTTTGATGATTTCATAATCATTTAAATGCTCCTCTTTTAACAATAGAACACAATCTCTTGCCCTTCCCTGAGTAAAAGCTGTTCTGACTAATATTCCCCATTTATCTTCTGGGAACTTAAAATCTCTGCAAGAAATTTCAAAGGTCTGGAAGAAATTAGCTATTTCACTTTCTTTATCAATGTAGGTAGGGACTAGCTTTTTCCATCTGGCCATCTCTACATCATTATGAGATTCTTTTTTAGTAGCTCCTATCTTCGCTAGTTCTATTCTTTCCTGACTTTCTCTTTGACTTTTCTTATCTCTTTCCTGACTTTCTATTTCTAGACGTCTTTGTTCCATCTCCATTTCCATCCGTTTCATTTCTAATTGAAATCGGAACTGTTCGGACATAGTCTGACCTTCAACTTGATATCCCTCCGCGCTTGATTCTACTTTCAACTTGCCACTCGCAATCAACACATCTTTTATCTGCTGTGTCAACACAGTTCTGGATGGTGTAGTTTCAGTAACTTCTATCTTCAAGATCTCAGCGATCTCTTTTAACTTCTTTATTGATAAAGTTTTCAAAACCTCTTCTTCTGGATTTTCAATAAATTCCATTCTTTAGTTAAGAGATTTATAAAGTGGTAAATTTTTCCAACTTACGTTTTTCCAATCGGAAGAATACTTCAGCGTTATTAGGCTTGCTCAGTAGGTCACTGCTCCAACACACAACACAACACAACTTGAATATATGCTTCACTATACAACTATATCGGACGTAGCCCGCAAATTGTTATGTACCTCTATAATGATGACTATTATTATGACTCGTTAAATCGGATTCAATGAATATAGTTGTATCTTTATTAGAAGTCTCTAGATTCTGCTAATCTGTAGCCCAAGCTAGGGGTTCCTTGACTGACAGGTCTATGCAGTAATGTAGTTATATTCGTGATAATTATCTTCAACACCTTTCTCAACAATGATAGATCAAACAACTCTAGTTGTTGAATAAACAATTTTATTTAAATTGTAGACTCAATATAAACGATCAATAAATCTCATCAACTGATGGTAACATAAGTATTTCAACAAAATGACATTATATGTACAAGTATTAATATAGCGACTTCTCTCTACAAACGTTTAAACTGAACTCTTTAAGGAGGTCGGAACTTTACAAAGAAAACTATCATCGAAGATTCTACAGGGTCTTAATACGCATTTTAACCTCTTTCTCTATAATTACTACGATCCAGAATTATCCTCCAATTTCCACGGGGTTGGACGAATTATTTTATTTAAACTGCCCTCAGGGCACAAAGGTCAAACCTTGGTCGCCTTGGACTCTGATACGCACTTGTTAAGAGGTCAATGCCTTACTACGTCATTCATTTATGACCGAGATTCGTAACAAGACCTACACTTAATATTAATTAGACCTACAATTTATATTAATTAGACCTACACTTTATATTAATTAGACCTACACTTTATAATAATTAGACCTACACTTTATTAATTAGACCTACAATTTAAATTAATTAGACCTACACTTTATATTAATTAGACCTACACTTTATATTAATTAGACCTACACCTAATATTAATTAGACCTACAATTTATATTAATTAGACCTGCACTTTATACTTTATATTAATTAGACCTACACTTTATACTAATTAGACCTACAATTTATTAATTAGACCTACACTTTATTAATTAGACCTACAATTTAAATTAATTAGACCTACACCTACACTTTATATTAATTAGATGGTTTATTTGAAAAAAGATAGGCCTACTAGCGTATGACGTAATGTCTATCAAATTATTTCTTTTTACTCCCTTTATATTAAGTTGCAATGTCTGCAATCGTCCGTCAATCGTCAATGCATGGTGCAAAAATTGGCTTCGATTTTTCGACCACTTCCCGTGGTCCGATCGAGCTGAAATTTGGACAGCAAATTTGTGGCGCCTAACAATACATCCTATCAAATTTTCAGTTAAAACAACTTAATAATACTACACTTATGACAATATTCATTTCTTAAAAGGAAAGTATAAGAAATATTTTGATTTCGCGTTAAAAATGCCTGTGAAACTTTTTATACTTTTCGGCGCAAAGCTGGAAAAAAAAAATTATGCTTCACACATTTAAACAAAAATGCGCAATCGTTATAATTAGATATGTATTTGCCGACATTACCGATTCGAAATTTTAGTATTGTAGTGTTGTGTTTACTGCAAGCCGTACATTACCAATTGGAAATTTTAGTGTTGAAATTCATAAAGTATGATATTACTTATTTGTTCTATACATTAAACCTATGGTTTGCAAATAAAGGGAGTATAATAAAAACTTCGTTTTTACGGTTTTCTTGTTACTCCCTTTATTTTAAGTTGCAATGTCTGCAATCGTCAATCGTCAATGCATGGTGCAAAAATTGGCTTCGATTTTTCGACCACTTCCCGTGGTCCGATCGAGCTGAAATTTGGACAGCAGATTTGGGGTGCCTAACAATACATCCTATCAAATTTTCAGTTAAAACGACTTAATAATACTACACTTATGACAATATTCATTTCTTAAAAGGAAAGTATAAGAAATATTTTGATTTCGCGTTAAAAATGCCTGTGAAACTTTTTATACTTTTTCGGCGCAAAGCTAGAAAAAAAAATATGCGCTAAGATTTTTTTTAGAACAATTCATACTGAGTATGGAGATATTTTTGAGATTTGCGACACAGATATTTTTTCTGTACGTTTCAATTGCAGTAGTCTATCAATTATTTAATTACATGATGGTAAACTTAGTTTGCAAATAAAGGGAGTAAAATAAAAACTTCGTTTTTATGGTTTTCTTGTTTATTATTGATGTTTGCATTATCCTTTTAAGTAAGGGAGAAAAGCAGAACTGGTGTAGGCCCAGAGCCTAGGCTTGCATTGGTGCAGGGCCTAGGCTTGCACTGGTGTAGGCCCATTGCCTAGGCTTGCAATATATCAGCCCCCCCCCCCCCCCCCCCCGCAATGTCACAAGTCACAGGCCGGAAAAGACAGATGTGCGTAGTTTTGTAGGTGTATTTGAAAAAAAGTTCAAACTTAGTAAGTGTTTGCAGAGCATTAATAAGTGTTTGCAGAGCATTCAAGTGGTTATTTGTGTGAATACATTATGATTTTGTACACTTTACCATAAAATTCTTTAGAACTAAAAAAAAATGGGCTAATTGATTAAAACCGATGATAATAGCTTTTAATAGTGATAATTTTTGCACCGTGGACTTGTAAAATAATGAATTGAATAGGATCACGTAGCACCAATCAAAAGTCAAAAGAATGTGTATTTAATGCTGCCGTTAATAATAAAGCACAGACGCGATGTCTAGCCGAATTGTTCAGGGTCACAGGACAAAACTAGTTTGAGTCTCTCCATTGCGTACATCAAAGAGTCGTCGTCGGCATCCGTCCGTCTCGAGAGACAATGGTGTAGCTTCATGGGTGATGTATCTAACTGCTCCGCTGAGAATGGCTGTGTAGGCCAACCCGGGAGTGGCAATCCCTGCCTCACTTGAGGCACATCAAAGGGTAGCGCACATCTAAAAGATGAGCCGACATTTGTTTTGATGTTGTTTTTATTGTAAGCCATAGTTGGTATTTGGAGAAAAAAAAAGAAACACAATATCTCTAAGACTAAATAGTGTTAGCAAGGCATTTCAAGAATTGTTTTTCGTGAATCCAACATTTTTTTTTCATAAATGTTTCATCAGAACCAATAAAAAAAAATAAAGGGTGTGCTGCTTGAAGTAATGATTAGTTTCCAACCAACAAACCGAAATCCGGTTTTAAAAATCAAAACCGGTTTTCAGCTTCAAAACCGGAATCCGGTATTCCGGTTTTCGTTTAACATTCCTAGTCATTACGACGGGAAGTTGGTCAAATATGTAGCCTTCCAAGAAACGAGTCGTCCACAAGAAACACAGTTTGACGTACTGTATTGTGTGCTAATATTTAGTAGTATAAGGGTTAAAGAACTAAATTTGAATTATCTTTTTAATATCTTAGTAATATCCTAGTAGTTTTTGTTAGCAGATTTTTTAAATAAAAAAGGATATAAAATTAAATTAATAAAATTCTAATTTTGAAAACAAAAAAGAACTTTGCTCTCTGCCAATGAGCCCTTGTTTATTTAACAACATGAAAAATTCTTTCCTTTATAGCTACGTACGTCAACAGGTATTGGTGTGATATATTGCAAGCCTAGGCCATGGGCCTACACCAGTGCAAGCCTAGGCCCTGGGCCTGCACCAATGCAAGCCTAGGCTCTGGGCCTACACCAGTTCTGCTTTTCTCCCTTACAACCATTCTGAGTTCGATCATTGTGACACTTGCATTTCATACTCTAATTCATGCTTTAATAGTATTTTTAAATAAAGTGTTCTTGCAGTTCAGTTGGTAATTAAATTATAATATGTTCTATGAAAAGATAGAATGAAGAAAGAACAATGGACTTGTTATTGCCTAAGTTGGGTAAACCCACTTTGGCCATTGCTTCCCCTGATCTCGCTGTTGATTCTGTCACCACTAGTTGCAGCATTGGGGCACGTCTGCTCTATCAACACTAAAAGTAAGTCTCTTTTGTTGCCTTTAAAAAAATCATCAACCTCATTTTAAGATACAATCATCTTATTAACACCCAATCATTTTAGCAAAATATCTTTACGCGCAATCACCTTGGCACAATATGAAACTAGATAATCATTGTCATGATCGGGATGTGGGTGATTGGGGTTATTGTGGCTTGTTGTCGTAAGAGTATGATGTGCCGACGCTGTAATCGACCTGGAATATTGTTTAGTTCTCTCCTGGCTCGTTAGATGACACAAACAGTTCTAAGGTGTACACAAGCAAATCTCTGGTGATTGTTATAATGTTTATTGTCATTCAGTAATCCAATGGGAAAATATACACGAATCGATACAGTAATAGCTAGCACTAGAATATGGTACTGTCATGTAATCTATCATTAAGTTACACAACTACACATTGGAAATTCTATTACTGGGCAAAATCTAGAGTGTAAACATGCTGGGGGGGGGGGGTGTCTAATATGCGAGTCCAAAATGTACAGATAGGGACTTTCAGGCTCCAGTTTTAAGTTTACAGGCCTAGCGCCAAGCCAAGACTGACCTCTAAGTTTCCGCGCTAGCCCTTGCGAGTCTAAATCGCGTGGTCCATCTCAATTTGGTTGGCTAACTTCCTTAATCTAGATTTAGATATGATTCCGATTGGCTAGTTCGAAGATATTTCTGTATAAAGGGATGACTCACTAGAGGGGGAAAGGGGGGGGAAGAGTTTAGGTGAAGTGGGGTGTAGATGAAAGCAATTAATACAGTCAACAAGCTGGGTGGTAGGGGAACAAAGGAGAGGGGGATATGATACATATTCCCTACAGGGGACTTAATATCTCTATGTCAAGTGGTCAGCGGTCAACCTCCCCGAGAAGTGTTATATATGTGTGAAACGGCTCCTCTGGTCAGTTTCTCAGGAAACAGCGGAACAAAGGGATTAACTAACATGCCGCTGCCCCGTGAGTTGGGTAGGTGAAGGGGAGATAAGGGGGTGGCAGGGAGAGCACGGAAGGGGGGGCAAAGGTGGGGGTTAAGCGAGGAGTCGAATGACGTAATGCCTTTATACATGTATGTTGAATTAGCAATATGAATTAATAGTTACTAAAGTGATATCCGTATAAACATATTAAAATAACAACATGACTTAATAATCGAAGAAATTATATAAATATATACATTGTAGGTTCCACATAACTGATATATACACTCTCATTCATCCAAAATTGAGTACCATTTCGGCAGCATTTAGTTAGTAATCTCTGAATGGGGAAATAATAGAATGTAGTGAAAATTGAGGAAAGGGGTTGAAGGGTGGCTGGAGAGTTACAGTTGCGTGAAAAAGAGAGATGTGTGTTATGACGTGAGACTACTCTCCTCCTTTCTATCCTAAACTTACTTTAATCTATGATCTTACGTTCTACACTACTATCTATCTACATTAGTGCTAATAAGTCATGGTAGCGTCCAGAACCATGGCAATCTTAATCCCTAATCATTTGGATATTAGCACAATATCAATTTCAACGCTAAACTTAACACACAAAATCTTAACACAATAATCTTTATATTTTATATAGAAGGAACGTCTAAGATAAGATAGCATCAAGACTATTAAATAAGATAGCATATAATATAACATCATCATCATTGGCTCCATAGTCTCGGAAGACGATTAGATTTGCGCTTTTGTGATTTGGCCAGCCTTGCAGAATTAATTGGCTGTGTCTATGTAGACCTATCCTTGAGAGACAGGCTCTGTCGCGCATCTGTGGCACTTGAAAGCGGGACCATTGGAGTTTGTCAGGGGCAGCTTTATGTTCTTTACTTTTCTTCGCTGCTCTTTTAGCCTCCGCGATAAGGCGAAGTCTGCCCTCTGCAGCATTTGTACCGGTGTGTAGGGTACTTCTCCAACTAAATGTACCGTACTTCTGTTTTGAGCTAGGTTCTCCAGTTTCCGACCTCTACAATTATAGCATTTAGGTCGCGCTTGCAGATGTCATTGAACATATGTTGGGGGCGGCCATTATAAAATAATATAGACCTACTAAGGACCATTTATATAGTCAAGTTGCAGGACTCGAACCTAATCAGTCTTCTAGCACCCAAGTTTTCTTCTTTTCCTTTTAAGCCAGGGAGGTCACAGGTCACATAAGAAGATCAAATTATAATAGGCCTACACCCTTCCCACTCTCGTAGTTTGAGTTTTGGTCATCACTCCGGATCGAAACATCCTATCGTTAACGTCAAACGTGTAACGTTATAGGCCTACCAGTGGTAACATCAAACCTGCAAATTATCATAGACTAGGCCTATTCTCTTTTATCTTCATGTAAATAAACTTTATGCTCTATCTGAGATTTGTGGATGCATGTGAGGCTACTGATGTGAAAGGTGTTGATATACGGTAAACCAATTGATGCAACAGTATAACAGCTAGTCAAGCACTTGGTACTATTTCTCAAGTTTATGTGCTACGTAAAAATTCAAGAAACCCATCACATAATAATTAACGAAAATATAATTATTATTATTCTACATTACAGACGCTCCTTCTATAAAGAAGATTATTGCGTCCTACTCACATCCGTGGTTTGAGTCTAATCCTGCATTTCTACTAGTGTTTTAAATTATGTTAATAGTTACTGGTTTTCATGTTTTGTTCAGGCAACCCATTCCATGCCCAGATGCCACTCGGGAAGAAAGAGTATTTGTAATATAATATTCACTTGTTCTCGCATAAGGGAAAAGGAAAGGGTTTTGTCCTTATGTTTATCTGAGCATTGCAACATATTGTTATTGTGTTGTATTTCTAAATTAGAATTTAATATCTGATGTAGAATGTAGCCTATTAGGCCTAGACATCTATTACTTTACTCTATCCTTCTGACCTCTCGTGTTTCTAGGCTCAGTGATTTAACTATTGGTGTTAGCCTACTCTTGTCAGTTGTGAATATTCGCTATTAATGAAACGTGCAGCTCTTTTCTGATTTTTTTCTAGTATTTTAATGTTTTTTTTTAGTTGGTGGCTTCCATACAGAAGATGCATATAAGCTTATAGGCTATTCTTCGAATAACACCAAAAAGAGCCAAAAGATAGGCTCAGGCCTATTATAGCCTATTATATTAATCTAGTTACAATGTTCGGTATAGGCCAATAGTGATCCGACTAACAACTAACCCGCACCACAACTTGTCCCGCTCTCCCCTAGTATTTGGAAGCAGCTGCTAATTTTACAAAATCGCTAATTAAATTAGGGGACGTCCATTAATTATGTAAACAAAATAGGGGCGAGGGTGGTCTCAAAAGTTTGACAATTGTTGACATTGGTTGGGGGGGGGGTAAGAAAATTTGACGTCAACAATGTTATTTTTATTTTTAAATATATAGTTCGTGCATTTGTATATCCGCCATCAACAGCCTACCATTTAACACAATTTAACACCATTTAACACAAGTACTAGATAATGCTTATATACTAAATCGCACACATGGCCTATAGTCCTACCTCTCTATTCCGATCGGGAAAAAAAAGCTTCGATTGTGGCGGGTGTGCAAAGGAGGTGGGCACATAGTGAAAAGGGAAATATAGTGAAAGTGGGAAATGCGGGGTGGGGGTGTGTATAGGGTACGTATGTGGGAGAAAATATTGGACGTTGGGGGGGGGGGGGGGGGCAATAAAATATTTAATCTGAAATAAAAACTAAAAAATTTTTTGCTAACTAGGCTACTTTATAATGACTGAAACATTTAAATTATGTCGATTAAATAAATCTGGTCTATATCATAAGTTCAAATTTAAATTTATAATTTTCTGGAAAGTGTTGTATGATGTATATAAATATACAGGTTATAATAATCAGTCGTATCCGGGATTGCAAGTGGGGGGGGAGGAGGGCAAATAGTGCAAGGCAGGAGAGGTAGGGGGACAGCTAGGGAAGGCACATTCACATGTGCATATCTATATATATAAAAAGACCGTGTTTGTAGGTAAACGGATTCCCATTGGTCAATTTGAAAACATGTGAGTTTTGTTACACTGACCTATCTAGGCCTAAGCCTATATAGTGTCCAATAATTTTTCACATCGGGCATGTGTCTTCGCTAGCTAAGTCGTTAACGTATCGGACTGCCATGCGGGTGACCCGGTTTCCATTCTCTAGTTAGTCTATACCTTTGTTTTTAAAATTTCATGTTCAACTGCTTTTAAAAACAAAAGACATTGTAAATCTACGGCAATTTAGATTTTTGTTATTTTTTAAATAAAAATACTTGCCTATTTTATTACAATATTTTTTTAAATTATTTCCTAAAATTCTTCAATAAAAAGAAAATAACAATTTAATTATCAGATTGATAGCTTTCTTTTGATTGTAGTTTATCAAATTTTTATCTGCACCTTATACAGTATACATACAGTATACCTTATACAGTATACATACAGTATACCTTATACAGTATACATACAGTATACCTTATACAGTATACATACAGTATACCTTATACAGTATACATACAGTATACCTTATACAGTATACATACAGTATACCTTATACAGTATACATACAGTATACCTTATACAGTATACATACAGTATACCTTATACAGTATACATACAGTATACCTTATACAGTATACATACAGTATACCTTATACAGTCCTTATTGTCCTACAGTCATTTTGTTTTACCCGGGCAACGCCGGGCAATTTAGCTTGATATTACATATTATGATAAAGTGAGGCCCGGGGGGGGGGGGGGGGCAATAGGGAATAGTGAACCTACGGTGGCAATAGTAGACTATAATTCACAACTGATGGACAATTCCCCCTTAAACTATTGAGCAACTTGCATTGTATGTATCATATTATCAATAGTCTAAATTATATAGTTTAATGCCTTATTTAGAAATACAACCCAATAACAACCTGTTGCAAAGCTCAGATAAACATAAAGACAAAAACACTTTCCTTGTCCCTTATACGAAAACAAATACATATTATTATAAGTACTCTTTCTTCCCGAGTGGCATTCGGGCATGGAATGGGTTGCCTGGTTGGGGCGCCATCGTTGACTGTTAACAATCTCTTGCCTTTTGTTCCGGTCCTGTGATGCCCTTTGGGAGTCGATGAACGACAGGCCGGTCCACTCCTTGATGTTGTCTTCCCATCTCTTCTTTTGCCTGCCTCTTTTTCTTCCTCCCTGAACTGTGCCCTGCATTATAGTCTTTGAAAGACCTCCATATCTTGCTACGTGTCCATACCATCTCAGTTTTTTCTTCCAAATTGAGGTGAGAAGGTCCTCGTATGGGCCGATGACAGCAGCTATTTCATTGCGGACCACTTCGTTTGTGATTTGCTCTGTATAGGAGATGTTCAATATCTTGCGGTAACATCTTATCTCTAGCGCACTGATTCTTCTTTGGAGGTCTGCAGTGAGTGTCCTAGTTTTTAGTTAGTTAGATTACACTAGAGATCCGTTAAAGACTTGTATATTAGATTCCCTTCTTTATTTTAATAGTAAGTAGTTGGTTTATTGTTTAATAATTCCCTACACTACTACAATAGATGCGCTATTAGGGTTAGGGTTAGGGCTAGGGTTAGGGCTAGGGCTAGGGCTATTATTTCATGTATTAGTATTTCTATCCATTTAGGTCTTATTTATTGTAGTTTCATTTTATTTGATTTGAGGAGCTCCAATAGTCATAACTAGTCATAAGACTTAGATTTGAGGAGCTCCAATAGTCATAACTAGTCATAAGACTTAGATTTGAGGAGCTCCAATAGTCATAACTAGTCATAAGACTTAGATTTGAGGAGCTCCAATAGTCATAACTAGTCATAAGACTAAAATTTGAGGAGCTCCAATAGTCATAACTAGTCATAAGACTCAGATTTGAGGAGCTCCAATAGTCATAACTAGTCATAAGACTTAGATTTGAGGAGCTCCAATAGTCATAACTAGTCATAAGACTTAGATTTGAGGAGCTCCAATAGTCATAACTAGTCATAAGACTTAGATTTGAGGAGCTCCAATAGTCATAACTAGTCATAAGACTCAGATTTGAGGAGCTCCAATAGTCATAACTAGTCATAAGACTTAGATTTGAGGAGCTCCAATAGTCATAACTAGTCATAAGACTTAGATTTGAGGAGCTCCAATAGTCATAACTAGTCATAAGACTTAGATTTGAGGAGCTCCAATAGTCATAACTAGTCATAAGACTTAGATTTGAGGAGCTCCAATAGTCATAACTAGTCATAAGACTTAGATTTGAGGAGCTCCAATAGTCATAACTAGTCATAAGACTTAGATTTGAGGAGCTCCAATAGTCATAACTAGTCATAAGACTTAGATTTGAGGAGCTCCAATAGTCATAACTAGTCATAAGACTTAGATTTGAGGAGCTCCAATAGTCATAACTAGTCATAAGACTTAGATTTGAGGAGCTCCAATAGTCATAATTAGTCATAAGACTTAGATTTGAGGAGCTCCAATAGTCATAACTAGTCATAAGACTTAGATTTGAGGAGCTCCAATAGTCATAACTAGTCATAAGACTTAGATTTGAGGAGCTCCAATAGTCATAACTAGTCATAAGACTTAGATTTGAGGAGCTCCAATAGTCATAACTAGTCATAAGACTTAGATTTGAGGAGCTCCACTAGTCATAACTAGTCATAAGACTTAGATTTGAGGAGCTCCAATAGTCAGTAAGACTTAAATTTGAGGAGCTCCAATAGTCATAACTAGTCATAAGACTTAGATTTGAGGAGCTCCAATAGTCATAACTAGTCATAAGACTTAGATTTGAGGAGCTCCAATAGTCATAACTAGTCATAAGACTTAGATTTGAGGAGCTCCAATAGTCATAACTAGTCATAAGACTTAGATTTGAGGAGCTCCAATAGTCATAACTAGTCATAAGACTTAGATTTGAGGAGCTCCAATAGTCATAACTAGTCATAAGACTTAGATTTGAGGAGCTCCAATAGTCATAACTAGTCATAAGACTTAGATTTGAGGAGCTCCAATAGTCATAACTAGTCATAAGACTTAGATTTGAGGAGCTCCAATAGTCATAACTAGTCATAAGACTTAGATTTGAGGAGCTCCAATAGTCATAACTAGTCATAAGACTTAGATTTGAGGAGCTCCAATAGTCATAACTAGTCATAAGACTTAGATTTGAGGAGCTCCAATAGTCATAACTAGTCATAAGACTTAGATTTGAGGAGCTCCAATAGTCATAACTAGTCATAAGACTTAGATTTGAGGAGCTCCAATAGTCATAACTAGTCATAAGACTTAGATTTGAGGAGCTCCAATAGTCATAACTAGTCATAAGACTTAGATTTGAGGAGCTCCAATAGTCATAACTAGTCATAAGACTTAGATTTGAGGAGCTCCACTAGTCATAACTAGTCATAAGACTTAGATTTGAGGAGCTCCAATAGTCAGTAAGACTTAAATTTGAGGAGCTCCAATAGTCATAACTAGTCATAAGACTTAGATTTGAGGAGCTCCAATAGTCATAACTAGTCATAAGACTTAGATTTGAGGAGCTCCAATAGTCATAACTAGTCATAAGACTTAGATTTGAGGAGCTCCAATAGTCATAACTAGTCATAAGACTTAGATTTGAGGAGCTCCAATAGTCATAACTAGTCATAAGACTTAGATTTGAGGAGCTCCAATAGTCATAACTAGTCATAAGACTTAAATTTGAGGAGCTCCAATAGTCATAACTATTCATAAGACTTAGATTTGAGGAGCTCCAATAGTCATAACTAGTCATAAGACTTAGATTTGAGGAGCTCCAATAGTCATAACTAG
Organism: Anisus vortex; assembly: GCA_949126835.1. Lineage (NCBI taxonomy): Eukaryota > Metazoa > Mollusca > Gastropoda > Planorbidae > Anisus > Anisus vortex. Next base: position 45,113,549 of record OX421499.1, on the reverse strand, counting down.
TCATAAGACTTAGATTTGAGGAGCTCCAATAGTCATAACTAGTCATAAGACTTAGATTTGAGGAGCTCCAATAGTCATAACTAGTCATAAGTTAGATTTGAGGAGCTCCAATAGTCATAACTAGTCATAAGACTTAGATTTGAGGAGCTCCACTAGTCATAACTAGTCATAAGACTTAGATTTGAGGAGCTCCAATAGTCAGTAAGACTTAAATTTGAGGAGCTCCAATAGTCATAACTAGTCATAAGACTTAGATTTGAGGAGCTCCAATAGTCATAACTAGTCATAAGACTTAGATTTGAGGAGCTCCAATAGTCATAACTAGTCATAAGACTTAGATTTGAGGAGCTCCAATAGTCATAACTAGTCATAAGACTTAGATTTGAGGAGCTCCAATAGTCATAACTAGTCATAAGACTTAGATTTGAGGAGCTCCAATAGTCATAACTAGTCATAAGACTTAAATTTGAGGAGCTCCAATAGTCATAACTAGTCATAAGACTTAGATTTGAGGAGCTCCAATAGTCATAACTAGTCATAAGACTTAGATTTGAGGAGCTCCAATAGTCATAACTAGTCATAAGACTTAGATTTGAGGAGCTCCAATAGTCATAACTAGTCATAAGACTTAGATTTGAGGAGCTCCAATAGTCATAACTAGTCATAAGACTTAAATTTGAGGAGCTCCAATAGTCATAACTAGTCATAAGACTTAGATTTGAGAAGCTCCAATAGTCATAACTAGTCATAAGACTTAGATTTGAGGAGCTCCAATAGTCATAACTAGTCATAAGACTTAGATTTTAGGAGCTCCAATAGTCATAACTAGTCATAAGACTTAGATTTGAGGAGCTCCAATAGTCATAACTAATCAGAAGACTTAGATTTGAGGAGCTCCAATAGTCATAACTAGTCATAAGACTTAAATTTGAGGAGCTCCAATAGTCATAACTAGTCATAAGACTTAAATTTGAGGAGCTCCAATAGTCATAACTAGTCATAAGACTTAGATTTGAGGAGCTCCAATAGTCATAACTAGTCATAAGACTTAGATTTGAGGAGCTCCAATAGTCATAACTAGTCATAAGACTTAAATTTGAGGAGCTCCAATAGTCATAACTAGTCATAAGACTTAAATTTGAGGAGCTCCAATAGTCATAACTAGTCATAAGACTTAGATTTGAGGAGCTCCAATAGTCATAACTAGTCATAAGACTTAGATTTGAGGAGCTCCAATAGTCATAACTAGTCATAAGACTTAAATTTGAGGAGCTCCAATAGTCATAACTAGTCATAAGACTTAAATTTGAGGAGCTCCAATAGTCATAACTAGTCATAAGACTTAGATTTGAGGAGCTCCAACAGTCATAACTAGTCATAAGACTTAGATTTGAGGAGCTCCAATAGTCATAACTAGTCATAAGACTTAGATTTGAGGAGCTCCAATAGTCATAACTAGTCATAAGACTTAGATTTGAGGAGCTCCAATAGTCATAACTAGTCATAAGACTTAGATTTGAGGAGCTCCAATAGTCATAACTAGTCATAAGACTTAAATTTGAGGAGCTCCAATAGTCATAACTAGTCATAAGACTTAAATTTGAGGAGCTCCAATAGTCATAACTAGTCATAAGACTTAAATTTGAGGAGCTCCAATAGTCATAACTAGTCATAAGACTTAGATTTGAGGAGCTCCAATAGTCATAACTAGTCATAAGACTTAGATTTGAGGAGCTCCAATAGTCATAACTAGTCATAAGACTTAGATTTGAGGAGCTCCAATAGTCATAACTAGTCATAAGACTTAGATTTGAGGACCTCCAATAGTCATAACTAGTCATAAGACTTAGATTTGAGGAGCTCCAATAGTCATAACTAGTCATAAGACTTAGATTTGAGGAGCTCCAATAGTCATAACTAGTCATAAGACTTAAATTTGAGGAGCTCCAATAGTCATAACTAGTCATAAGACTAAAATTTGAGGAGCTCCAATAGTCATAACTAGTCATAAGACTTAGATTTGAGGAGCTCCAATAGTCATAACTAGTCATAAGACTTAGATTTGAGGAGCTCCAATAGTCATAACTAGTCATAAGACTTAGAATTGAGGAGCTCCAATAGTCATAACTAGTCAGAAGACTTAGATTTGAGGAGCTCCAATAGTCATAACTAGTCATAAGACTTAGATTTGAGGAGCTCCAATAGTCATAATTAGTCATAAGACTTAGATTTGAGGAGCTCCAATAGTCATAACTAGTCATAAGACTTAGATTTGAGGAGCTCCAATAGTCATAACTAGTCATAAGACTTAGATTAATAGGCCTATTGTATTGTATTTCGGTACTACTTTCATTCATAATATAAATTCATTTAGAATAGAATTTCATTATTGTAGTCTTTCATTGATTATCTTATTCTTAATATATGTAAATCTTATATTGTGCGTAATCGTTCTTAGATTAGTATATATTCTTTATTCGTTTAAGTTCTAACGGAATTCCTGCGATCTTCTACAAAAGAATAAATGGCTTACAATTTATAATTTTGAAATGATCAAACAGTAAAAAGTATTTGAAAATTACATAAATATTATATGGCTAAAGAATTTATAACGACATTTATGACGACACACTATTCCTATTGTGTGTTGTGTTTAGTTGCTTATTCTGATCTTCTTAAGTACTTTCAAAATGAATCAAAGCTTTCTACGTAGTATTGGGAAAATATGCTCGGATCGCCATACCCGTGTTGATAACAAAGTTTTTCAAATGATTCGTTGTCTTGGCATAGGGCGTCAACCACCAACGAGACGCGGGACTATGGCTGGACGTCTTCATCGCATTACACCTGTAATCCCCTATGTTAACGAACAAGTCACCTACCATCATGATGTGCCTATTCCTGTAAGCTCGCCCCAAACGTCTACCAAGCACCATAGTTCCTATCACGCCCATTTTCCTCGTTGTCTTACACTCCAAAAATACATAAAGATTATGCACCTAAATGCTCAGTCATGCGGCAACAAGACCCTCGAGCTGGCTGAGACAATAGTGGACGATAATTTCGATATAGTGCTCTTGAGTGAAACATGGTTCAGGGAGGAAGGTGACGAGCCTAGGATTTCCGAATTGACACCAAACGGCTTTATATCGCTAAATATTCCTCGCCTGATAGGCAAAGGTGGAGGTTTAATCGTAATATATAAAGATTGTCTAATTAAAAATGTAACTACCCATCCAAACCGTGCATCATTCATAACCTTTGACATGTGCGAAGTCCGACTAAACTTCAGAAGTAGAACGCTAACTATCGTCTTCCTCTACCGTCCACCACCTAGCAAGAAAAAAAACAACTCACACCCAGTAAGTTTATTTTAGAATGTTAAGATCTACAGTTGCGTAGACTCGGCCAAATACGACCCTATTTGTCCAATGATTCTGCAAAAACACTGGCAGTCGCCCTGATACTTTCGCGTATCGACTATTGTAACGCCCTGCTAGCCGGCCTGCCCGAGGACAAAATCGCCAGGCTACAGCGAATATAGAACAGTACTGCGCATTTGGTTATGTGCAAGTCTAAAAGAGACTCGGGAACTGCCCTTCTACGCTCGCTCCACTGGCTCCCCGTGAAAGCCAGAATTGAGTATAAAGTGGCGCTACTTTGCCATCAGTGCATTTTTAACAACGAGTTTCCGTCCTATCTCAAGGCACTAATCACACCTTATGTCCCGCAAAGAACACTTCGTTCTGCAAACTCATCGCTTCTGGAAAAGCCCCGTTTCTCTCTGACGACCGTTGGCCTTAGAGCCTTCTCAGTATCCGGTCCGAAGGTGTGGAATCAACTTCCCATTCAACTGAGGCGAACAAGCTCTACTGTTACTTTCAAACAGAACTTAAAAACTCATTCTTTCAATATTTTCCTTAGATAACATTTAACATGCTTTAAAAACTTACTGTCTTATTTTAGGGTTGGGTCGGTTAATGCTACATTTATTTGTTTTGTCTTTTTTTAATCATCAATTTAGCTCTGTCACCTGGCCTAGGGTAATATCCGTATTCTTAGTTGTATGTTAAACGCGCTCTGAGCTTACATTATGTTTGTTGGCAGCGCTATACAAATATAATTATTATTGTTATCTGTTAGATCTTTACATTTATACTAGAGACCTCTTTGTTATCGGTGATGTCAACCTACACCTCGACAGCAGCAAAGAAATGTAGGCCTATGTGGCGAAGTTAAAGAAAGCCCTCCTGGATCGAAATCTGGAACAGATTGTATCGGTCCCTACACATGTTAAGGGTCATACCCTTGATTGGATAATAACAAACTCACGTGATCTCATAAATGACCTTAACGTGATCGATCGGGGAATCTCTGATCACTTCCTCATCTCCGTTGAGCTATGCCTATTAAAGCCTAAAAAGCAGTTGAGGAAAGTCAAATCCAGAAAGATGAAAGACATCAACATTTCTAATTTTAGGTCTGATGTTAGTGCCTCGTTGCGGGCAGTCAGGTTCGACGGACTTATACACGCACTATATCACCTGCCTAAGAAAGCTGCTAGACATTCATGCGCCTCTGACAACCCGATTAGTTTCCGATCGATTATCGGCTCCATGGATGTCAAACGAGATCAAGGTAGCGAAAAAGTTGCGCCGTCAGGCTGAGAGGAAATACAAGCTAACCGGTTTAACAGTGCACCGACACTTGTATACACAAAAGAAAATCTATGTCAATCGTCTGATTCGAGATGCTAAGACAATGCATCTTCGCAATAAGATTGAGAGCGCGGACTCATCTCGGGTGCTGTTTAAAATAACTACAGAGATGTTGGGTGGTGCAGGTAAACCTGTACTACCATGTTTCATTCCCCCAGCCGACCTCCCTGACTCCTTTAATCAATTTTTCACAGACAGGATCGAGAAAATTAGGGAAGACCTAGACAATCAAACAAGTCTGCTCCACAATGATCCAGTCTTCCAGGGTTCTCACCTCAGTGAGTTTCACTCAGTAACTGAAGCATCTGTGAAGGAAATTATTAGTAAGATGCCTAAGACGTCTTGCGAACTCGATCCCATCCCTGTCTCCCTCTTCAATGATTGTATCAACGAACTAATACCTTCGATCACTACGATGATGAATGCTTCATAAGCTTCAGGTATTGTGCCTCAATCAATGAAACATGCACTGGTTAAGCCCCTCTTAAAGAAGCCTAGCCTCGATCCTGAGTGCTTAAAAAACTATCGGCCTGTATCCAACCTTCCATTCCTTTCCGAAGGTCTTGGAGCGCATTGTGCTAAAACAGTTATTGTCTAACTTGGAGCAGCATAGCCTCTTGGAGCAGTTTCAGTCCGCCTATCGAAAGAGTCATAGCACGGAGACGGCATTGGTCAGGTTTGTCAACGACCTACTATGCACATCGGACTCAGGTCTTGTATCTATTCTGGCAATGCTAGACCTGTCTGCCGGTTTTGACACTCTTGACCATGAGATCCTGATTGACAGGTTTGCAACCACTTTTGGCTGCTCAGCCTGTGTTCTTCGTTGGTTTAGGTCATACCTGTCTGAGCGCACTCAAAGTGTTGCTATAGATGAGTTCCTCTCGGCACCTTCAACGCTGAAATATGGAGTGCCCCAAGGATCTGTTCTAGGACCAGTGATGTTTGCAATGTACGTGTATCCACTCGACCAGGTCATCAAACCGTTTTAAATTTCGTATCACTTCTACGCCGATGACACGCAACTGTACGATCATGCTGTCCCTCTTGATGCCCCTAGACTCGCTGCAAAGGTCAGTAGTGCAATCGCCAACGTCTATTCGTGGTCGGGGGAGAAACGGGCTTAAAATGAATGAGGAAAAAACAGAGATAATCAGAATTAGAACCTAGAGAAATTTGGTCAAATTCACCGGTTCAGAATCCCTTCTACGCTCGCTCCATTGGCTCCCCGTGATAGACATAATTGAGTATAAAGTGGCGCTACTTTGCCATCAGTGCATTTTTAATAACGAGTTTCCGTCCTATCTCAAAGAACTTATCACACCATATGTCCCTCAAAGAACACTTCGTTCTGCCAACTCATCGCTTCTGGAAGAGCCCCGCTTCTCTCTGACGACCGTTGGCCTTAGAGCCTTCTCAGTATCCGGTCCGAAGGTGTGGAATCTACTTCCCATTCAACTCAGACAAACAAAACCCTTCAAAAAGAACTTAAAAACTCATTATTTCAATATTTATCTTAATTAACATGCCTTGAGCCCTACTGTCTTACTTATATGTTAGGTCGGTTATTTTGTTTTGGTTGTTTGATTTGTTCCATGTTTGTAAAGTTTTGAATCTTCATTTAGTTTTTTTATCTCTTGGCCTATAGATTGTATCCGTGTTCTTAGTTGTATGTTAAATGCGCTCTGAGCTTGCATTATGCTTGTTGGCAGCGCTATACAAATGTCATTATTATTATATTTTCAAGCATTACAATAACTACCCAGTTTGTATGATTTACTGCGTATCCATTCCCTTAACGATAATACTTCTCTCCTTCTCAACTTTTTAAGGCATTAAAGGACATCACAGTAAAACTGAGATCAAAATATCATTAATATTAGCAAATATTTGGGCGACAGGGATCGGTCGGCGGGCAGGGATAGATCCCGTGTCGTGTCGTTTGTCAGTGCGGTGAACTAACCATAAGACAGGCCGGCCGCACACCATACTTGTCTAATACTGACCCCTACTTGTTGGAAAAGTCCATGCGATTCAACTATCTTATTAGTAGGCCCTATAATAATATGTATGCCTACGGTTGGGGGATATAAGATATTTAGCATCACTTGCGTTTACATCACATTTCATCCAAAAAATAATAGATTAAAATAGCTGATGAGTTCAAATTATATCAGGTGCGCTTGTATCCCCACTTGCCCTTCACCGCCCCCTAATCGCCCCCGGGAACTTCAGCGCCCCCCTAAAGCTTCTCACCGCCCACCGGGGGGCGATAACGCCCCCGTTGAGAACCTATGAATTAGAGCCATTTCTCTATTTTATCTTAAATTAAAGATCCAGTATAATCGCAGGGATAACCGTAAATAAAACTATTTCAATGTTACAATACAGAGATATTTTTAAAAAAAAGTCCCATGTGAGTCATTATATTGTCGTAAGTAAAATTGATGTAAAATTTCTTGTTTATATATCTAGTTGCTTAAAATGACATCTTTAGATTGAAACTATGACATGTTTACATTTAGACAACTACCCACAACAAGTTCACTACTTCTTCTATAAAGACCTTGACCTTCCAATAATTATTGAGGACAGCAATCGAGTCTCCCATCGAATTACCAACAGAATACTAAAAATACTTCTTGAGGTAGGCCCTATAAGGAGATAAGTATTAACGTTACTTGGCTTGCTTGGACTGTCTGTTTTATTTAAATAATAAGGTAACAGAATATTTGTTTTTATCTTGATTATAATGTATCAATATTTTTTATTTCAGTCTATAGCCGGCTATCAAAGGGTGATGATGCACCACTGTAACTTCCATGATAACCACAATATTACTGCTTTGCTAGATCGAGTTTCAGGCAGAACCTATTCTATGTGAGGTTATTAGGACAATATAATTTAGTTGGATGTAATTATATTTTAAATACAATTGTAGGAAGGGATGATTTGTTTAACTGAAACATTGTCTGGTCTAAAGAAATTCTGTCATGACTAGGGTTATATATTAATATATAATATAGATGTATAGCCTAAACACTGTTAAATACAAAATCTTAAAGATAACTTATTTGTTACTTGTTACATAGTAGCCTACCTGAAAGTCTAAAAAAAAGTATTAAAAAATCCTGTTTGACTAAAAAGATCAATGGAGCAGATGAAGCAACATTCACAATTTTTTATGGCCACTAGACCCTAGTACTTAAAACATTCCTTAAAAGCAGAGTCTATATATAGAGCTCTAGCAGTGTCTTCATATATAGCTCTAGCAGTGTCTTTATATAGAGCTCTAGCAGTGTCTTTATATAGAGCTCTAGCAGTGCCTATATATAGAGCTCTAGTAGTGTCTTTATATAGAACTCTAGCAGTGTCTTTATATAGAGCTGTAGCAGTGTCTTTATATAGAGCTGTAGCAGTGTCTTTATATAGAGCTCTTGCAGTGTCTATATATAGAGCTCTAGCAGTGTCTTTATATAGAGTTCTAGCAGGGTCTTTATATAGAACTCTTGCAGTGTCTTTATATAGAGCTCTAGCAGTGTCTTTATATAGAGCTCTAGCAGTGTCTTTATATAGAGCTGTAGCAGTGTCTTTATATAGAGTTCTAGCAGTGTCTTTATATAGAGCTGTAGCAGTGTCTTTATATAGAGCTCTTGCAGTGTCTATATATAGAGCTCTTGCAGTGTCTTTATATAGAGAGCTGTAGCTCAACCTAGACTTTGGGGCAAAGCTTTAAACAGGACACCATTCTTTCATTGAAAATACAAACTGAAATAAGTTGGACACTAATTGGTGAAGGGTAGAGGACACACTTAATCAGGATACACTAAATCAGGACACACTAAATCTTAACTTTACTTGAAAATACAATGGCAGAAACTAACATCTTTAAAATATAATCATAAATCTTTTAAGGTTTTTTGGTTAAAGAGTAAAGCAGAGATACTTCCATTTAACATAACAACAAGAAAGTGAGCCTGTGTAAATATGTACGTGTGTGTCTAAGTTAGGGTGTATGTCTGTGTGTGTGTGTGTGTCTAAATGAGGGTGTATGTCTGTGTGTGTGTATCTAAGTGAGGGTGTATGTATGTGTGTGTGTGTCTAAGTAAGGGTGTATGTATATGTGTGTGTATCTAAGTGAGGGTGTATGTATGTGTGTATGTGTCTTAGTGAGGGTGTATGTCTGTGTGTGTGTCTAAGTGAGGGTGTATGTCTGTGTATGTATCTAAGTGAGGGTGTATGTCTGTGTGTGTGTCTAAGTGAGGGTGTATATAAGTCTGTGTGTGTGTCTAAGTGACGGTGTATGTCTGCATGTGTATCTAAGTGATGGTGTATGTGTGTGTGTCTAAGTGAGGGTGTATGTATGTGTGTGTGTCTAAGTGAGGGTGTATGTCTGTGTATGTATCTAAGTGAGGGTGTATGTCTGTGTGTGTGTCTAAGTGAGGGTGTATGTCTGCATGTGTATCTAAGTGATGGTGTATGTCTGTGTGTGTGTCTAAGTTAGGTTGTATGTGTGTGTGTGTGTGTGTCTAAGTGAGGGTGTAAGTGTGTGTGTGTGTCTAAGTTAGGGTGTATGTATGTGTGTGTGTGTGTGTCTAAGTGAAGGTGTATGTATGTGTGTGTGTGTGTCTAAGTTAGGGTGTATGTATGTGTGTGTCTAAGTGAGGGTGTATGTCTGTGTGTGTGTGTGTCTAAGTGAGGGTGTATGAATGTGCGTGTGTGCCTAAGTGAGGGTGTATGTATGTGTGTGTGTGTCTAAGTGAGGGTGTATGTATGTGTGTGTGTGTGTCTAAGTTAGGGTGTATGTATGTGTGTGTATCTAAGTGAGGGTGTATGTATGTGTGTGTGTCTAAATGAGGGTGTATGTCTGTGTGTGTGTGTGTCTAAGTGAGGGTGTATGTCTGTGTGTGTGTGTGTGTGTCTAAGTTAGGGTGTATGTCTCTGTGTGTGTGTGTCTAAATGATGGTGTATGTCTCTGTGTGTGTCTAAGTGAGGGTGTATGTATGTGTGTGTGTCTAAGTCAGGGTGTATGTATGTGTGTGTGTGTATAAGTTAGGGTGTATGTATGTATGTGTCTGTGTGTATAAGTTAGGGTGTATGTATGTATGTGTCTGTGTGTATAAGTTAGGGTGTATGTATGTATGTGTGTGTGTCAAAGTTAGGGTGTATGTATGTGTGTGTGTCTAAGTGAGGGTGTATGTCTGTGTGTGTGTGTGTCTAAGTGAGGGTGTATGAATGTGCGTGTGTGTCTAAGTGAGGGTGTATGTATTTGTGTGTGTGTGTCTAAGTGAGGGTGTATGAATGTGCGTGTGTGTCGAAGTGAGGGTGTATGTCTGTGTGTGTGTGTGTCTAAGTGAGGGTGTATGTATGTGTGTGTGTGTCTAAGTGAGGGTGTATGTATGTGTGTGTGTGTGTCTAAGTGAGGGTGTATGTATGTGTGTCTAAGTGAATGTGTATGTATGTGTGTGTGTGTGTCTAAGTAAGCTTGTATGTTTTTCTGTGTATCTAAGTGAGGGTGTATGTGTGTGTATCTAAGTTAGAGTGTATGTCTGTGTGTGTGTGTGTCTAAGTGAGGGTGTATGTATGTATGTGTGTGTCTAAGTGAGGGTGTATGCCTGTTTGTGCGTATCTAAGTGTCACTAAGTGATGGTGTATGTTTCTGTGTGTGTGTCTAAGTGAGGGTGTATGTTTGTGTGTGTGTGTGTGTCTAAGTGAGGGTATATGTATGTGTGTGTGTGTCTAAGTGAGGGTGTATGTCTGTTTGTGTGTATCTAAGTGAGGGTATGTCTGTGTGTGTGTGTGTCTAAGTGAGGGTGTAAGTGAATGTCATCAAATTGTAAGTGAACAATGAGACAATGATTACCCTAAAACATTCTACCCCTTGGTAAGTTTTCTAATTAAGTATCACCTGTGAAACTTGACCAGGATAAGAAAGAAGATTGGAATGCATCTAAATTATAACTACAAAATGTGGTATCGATTTGAATAAAACATTCAGGACCTCAATTTTACTTCTCTAACAGCTTTCTCCCTTAACACATGTATATTTTTGTGATGTAATAATAAAATTCAAGTCTTTGCTGTAAATACATCTACTTTTTCATTTTCTTTACAGTTAATGACTTTATTCTTTCTGAATTTGTTCCTTATAGACAGTGTCAGCTTCCTACAGAAAATATTAACACTGTTCCAGCCACCATGGTCAATCTTGAAACCTGGATGGTGGCAGGCTTTGACAAGGGACCTTGGCTGAATACTGGTCAACTAGTGGATGCTGGACCATTGGGTCCTCAAGGAAGGTAAGAAGATTTACTTCACTTTTTGATATGAAGTTATTGAATCCAATCCACACATCCATTTCATAGTCTTAGAAGGAAATGAAAGAATTTGCCGTTGGATTTAAATGTTAGAATGGAAGACAAATATCTGAATGTGGACATCCATACACCTGAATGTGGACATCCCCACACCTAAATGTGGACATCCCCACACCTGAATGTGGACACCCCCAGCACCTGAATGTGGACATCCCCACACCTGAATGTGGACATTCCCAAAACTTGAATGTGGAAATCCCCATAACTGAATGTGGACATCCCCACAACTATTGCACTCAAAAGGAAGGGCCTAATAATAAGTAGAACAAATTTAGGATACAGCCTCTTCTTCCATTAGCCAGTCTGCAGCAGCAGTCAATGCCAGACACACTCAAACAATTGCAAAAACTAAAGGCCCTAGGCTAGGCCCTACACATTTTCTAGTTTAGAAGAAAACACACATGTATTGATTGAAATCTAAACAGACTTTCACCCATTAGCTAATTCCTGGACATGTAAAAATAAATTAATCAATGCCATCAACAACATGATAATATCGTTTGTTTATATTTCAAGTATTGATATCAAAATGCATTAAAATAAAGAAAGTATCTTCACTTTAGTTATCATAGCACAATTTAGATTTATATAACTAGAAATACTAAAGTGTGAATCTCTCTAGTATATTTATTTGTAAAATATATTAAAATATTTTTATTGGGTTTAATTTTTTTATATACTTTTTGAAAAGACGCTTCAAAAAGGCTTACACAAACTAATATTTCATGAGCCACCATTGGCATTAATGGTAGAAATTATCACTTGACAGAACTTATCAAACATAGATCTATATATATGTATGTATATAAGTGTGTGTGCATGTTGCTTTTCTCTGCTTACATTTATTCACTTATTAACTGTCAAAGAGACCACTTTTAGGCACAAATTGTCACAAGTGACTGATATCAGGTACAAAATAGTCAAAGTGAAAAAATTCAATCACAAATTAATAAGTCAATATGACCAATTTCAGGCACAATAAATAGTTATATCCATAGAGAGAAAAGTAGAGTCCTAAAGGCCAATGGAACAAGCAACAAGGACCAATAAAACTAGCAGGAGAAAGCCTAGAAGAAGTAGAAAGTTTCAAGTACTTAGTCAGCATAGTAGACAAACTATGAGGGACAGAAGCAGATATAAAAGCCAGAACGGGCCAAGCAAGAGCAGCCTTTAACCAACTGAAAAAAGGTTTGGAGCTCCAGAATTCAATTCCTGAACACAAAGCTAAGAATATTTAACACCATTGTTAAGCCCATTGTGATGTATGGATCGAAAACTTGGAGAATAACCACCACCAATGCCAGGAAAATACAGGCATTTGTTAACACCTGCCTCAGGAGAATCCTTAGGATAAGTTGGCCAGAAACCATCAGTAATGAAGAACTCTGGCAACAAACTAAACAAAGGCCTGTGGAAGAGGAAATTTCCCAAAAATGATGGAAATGAATTGGCCACACCCTCATAAAACTGGCATACAGTTTCACTTGGCAAGTGCTCATTTAATGGAACCCCAGGGCAAAAGGTTTGTATAAGTTTGTGATAGGTTCATTCAGGTTAGCTCATGTGATCAGGTTCAGTTTGGTCATTAGCAGGGTTTGAGTTTGATGTTTTTGGTTCAAGCTTAGTTAGATTCCCATCACTAGCCCAGACATCTATTTTTCTTATGCCCTATGTTGTACAAAGAGTCTCCAATGGAATATCATTCTTTGTTTTATATCTTCTTTCCAGGATGGGCTGGTTTTTGTCAAAAGAATTTGTTGAACAAGTGTGGCACAATGAAGCAAAAATTCTGGACCATTGGAAAGCACTGCTAAGACCAGGTCTAGCCAAAAGACTCTCCTGGTGGGGAAAGAAAGAACTAGAAGAAGTTACACCAAATTATAGATTTGATGCTTATAAGAATCCAATGTGTAATGAGGTGGATGGACAACGACCCCTATGTGCCACATTATTTGCTGTTAATAAAAGTAAGACAATTTGTAGACAATGTGAGCGTTACAGTTACAGGTTAAATAGCTGTATATATGTATAAAGCTCAGTGGACCAGAAATTTGAGACAGAGAAATGTGTTAAGGATGAATTTAAAAAAATAGTACTTAGTGATGTTAAGAAAGTTGACAAAGGGAACTTAGAAGAGAGGTTGTTGTCAGATGAAAGGACACTGAATTGAGAGGTAGTTCAAGCTTTTATTTTAGTCTAAATATGTGGACTTAATATTTTAAAAGATGTGTTCAGTGAGGAATTTTTCAGTGTGACATAAGATACATCTATATTGATCGTATAATTATGTGCAGTTTTCTATAAAGAAGTTATGAAGAGTGATACTTTATTATATATTATTATATTGTTAATGTGAATGTAATAAAACGTCATTTACTATATGAAGCAGTTGAGTCAGTTCGTGTTTGCCTCTGAAGAGAGACTGAATATAATCTAATCTGAAGAGAGACTGAATATAATATAATCTGAAGAGAGACTGAATATAATCTAATCTGAAGAGAGACTGAATATAACAATCTACCTATATCTAATCAAGTAATATAACATTCTACCTATATCTAATCAAGAAATATAACATTCTACCTATATCTAATCAACAAATATAACATTCTACCTATATCTAATCAAGAAATATAACATTCTACCTATATCTAATCAACAAATATAACATTCTACCTATATCTAATGAAGAAATATAACATTCTACCTATATCTAATCAAGAAATATAACATTCTAGCTATATCTAATCAAGAAATATAACATTCTACCTATATCTAATCAAGAAATATAACATTCTATGTATATCTAATCAAGAAATATAACATTCTACCTATATCTAATCAAGAAATATAACATTCTACCTATATCTAATCAAGAAATATAACCTGTAACAGTAAGAAATGGAATAAAAAGGAATAGTTTATCACTAATAACCTTTTGCCCCACGGACAGGCTAGAAATCTAAATTGCTATAGGTTATAGGATAGGATTTCTGGTAAGTTCCTCACAAAAGTCCAGTCAAACAGATTAAATAAGATTGAAGAAGTTGTAGCCTGTAATTTGAAAGTGCTTTATATTCAGTTTTCATACTCTAGTGTTTTTAAATTCCTTTATTGTGCTGATTACATAGATTCTATCTATTAAATGTGTACAAATTACATAGTTGTGTATGTATGTGTGTGTCATTAGGATAAAATCTTAATAAAGAGGCACAGGCATAAATCATAATGCAGGTTTAAATTAATTTCATGTTTATAAAGTAAAAGAAATTCTGTCTGACCGAATTGATCCATAGGAGACACAGCTTTAGCCTTTTCTGTGGCTATGGCATACTGAGGGATTGTATGATCAACACAACTCCCAGCCACCTTTACTTTGCCCCAACTAATGTTAGGTACCCATCAGAGCTAGGTAGACTCGGGGACACCCTCCAGATCCTGAAATAAATCCTACTCTCTACAAGGATTTGAACCCAGGACCTTCGGTATGCCAGTCAAGCATGCTGCCGCTCAACCTCTGTGCCGCATTCATATTTAAACCTGCACTGAAATATGTTTGTTGTACCTGTATAATTTCTTAATTGATATTTATATTTTTAACTCTTTGCTACTTTCAATCAGCAGCCCAAAAAATAGTCAACTGCACAGTTATTTAGTATGATCTTTATTAACAGGTATTTAGTATCATCTTTATTCTCAGGTATTTATGCAGACACTTTGATATCTCAAATCAGTTCTCTGCAAATTAGAGTGGACATAGTGTGGCTAAATGAAAAACTGCAAGACTTTGTCCTGGAACAACTCAACAACAGTCTGCCAGTGTTGTTTTTTAACTGGCACCCAGACACTCTCATAGCCTCAGGGAAATTCATCAGAGTTAAATTCCCTGAAAACCATGCTGCACACAAGAGTGTAAGCCCTGCCAATTTAATGCCTTAGTTATTTCTAAAATTTTAAGATTTTTTTACTATTATCTAAAAAATTGTAACAATTATTGGCTATTAAAGCATAAAATTTTGCACATATTCTTGGCTGTTATATCATAAAATTGTGAGCATATTCTTGTCATATATGTTTATGTTTATGGTCACCTATGAGTAGAGCTGTATACCAGTTGTATCAAATTTTCTTGATTTTTAAAAAGGACCAAACGTTGTCTTCAGAAATGAAATATTATTCCTATATTCGTTTTGGAGATTTATACTAAGTGGTTAAATGGATTGTATTTAGGTAGGATTCTTTTTTGGTAGCCTCCTTTTTAATTAATAAGGTAAAATGGTTAAATACAAACTGCAATGAAAAGTAAGCCTATTATCTTGTTACAAATGGAACAGGTAAATTGTTTTTGATAATGTTGTTTTCTAAAAGATAATGAAATTATCTTATACACTACAGACACTCCTTCTATAAAGAAGATTTTTGTGTCATACGCATATATCCATGGTGTGAGTCTAGTCTTGTATTTCTATTAATGTTTTAAATGATAAATGACTGTTTTTCCTGGTTTGTTCAATCAACCCATTCCATGGCTGGATGCCACTCAGGAAGAAAGAGTAGGTACTTAAATATGCATTTGTTCTCGCATAAGGGATAAGGAAAGTATTCTTGTCCTTATGTTTATCTGCCCTTCTGTCTTCAAGTGTTTCTAGGTTTAGTGATTTAACTATATTTGTGTTGCTCTTGTCATCTGTGAATATTTGCTAGTAATGAACCTTGCAGCTATTTTCGGAATTTGTTCTAATTTTTTAATGTTTTCTTAAGTTGATGGGTCACATACAGAAGATGCATACTCTAGTATAGGCCTAACTAATGTGCGATCGCATTTTAGTTTTATATTCTTATTACATTTAATTTTGTAAAAGTTCCTTTTTATGAAACCTAATTTTGTGCTAGATTTTGTAATTACTTAATCAATATGTGGATTCCAATATAACGTATCAATTATTATTACTCCTATGTACTTTGCATTTTTAGTTTATGTTAGGTCTTTACTATGAATGAAGTAGTTTGTAATTATTTGTTTCTTTTTTTTGGATACTCTAAACCATAGGTTCTCAACGGGGGCGATTTCGCCCCCCAGGGGGCGATGAGAAGCTTTAGGGGGGCGATAACATTCCCGGGGGCGATTGGGGGGCGATGAAGGGCAAGTGGGCGGTACATACGTACCTGCTATAATTTCAACAACTCAGCTATTTGAATCGATTAGTTTTTGGATGAAATATAATGTAAACGCAAGTGCTACTAAATATCTGATATCCCTCAACAGTAGGCATACATATTATTGAACAAATAAGAATCGCAATGACTTTTCGATGAAGTAGGGGTTAGTAGGCCTACTTGGCAAATAAGTTATGCGGCCGTCTCGTCTTATGGTTGGTTCACCGGACTGTCGCCTGTACATCGGCTAATATTACTCTTATGATCTGTTTTACCGAGATGTCCTTTAATGCGTTTGAATCTTTCGTAAAGAGGTAACCACAATAATGAGCTGTATAGATACGTAGTAATTATACAAACTGGGTAGTTATTGTGATGCTTCAAAATAATAATATAAATTCTTTAGTTATATAATATTTATACAATTTTCAAATAATTTTTACAGTTCTATCATATCATTTCAAAGTTATAAATGCAAGCCATTTAGTTTTTATAAAAGAAAAACAAATTAAAATATTACCTCAAATGAAAGGGTTAATTATCTCCCTTTAATTAACAAATGTTTCCGATAAAATTAAGTTGGGGGGGGGGGGGCGGTGAGCGGAAAAAAAATGTAAAAGGGGGCGGTGAGCCGAAAAAGGTTGAGAACCTATGCTCTAAACAGTTAGCTCTTTTCTGGTTGAAAAGAAATACTCCAGTTAGATTCCCATTTTTTAAATTTACCCATGTCTTTTTGTAAAAGTTGACTATCTTTTTCTGTCTTTATTATTCTATAAATTATAATGCAATCATCTGCAAATAACCTTACCTTTGTTCCTGTGCCAATAAAACCAAGATATAAAATATTTCTTTTTTATCCTATTTGTTTATTTTACAAACATACATTATTGAATTATTGTTAACATTTGGTAACAATTCAAAAAAAACTTTTTTTTAATCCTAAAATTTTCTCTTATTTATTTTAGGACCCAATAGACTGTGATTTCCCTGTAAACCAGCTGACTAAAGTTGTGTGGGGACCAATGAAGGCATTAGCTCCTGAAGCATATCATATCATTTCCCAAATGAGTTTTTCTGATATGGAATATGACCATCTAATTGCCCAGTATCCACATTTTTCTGAAGACTGGATAGCATGTCAGTGGATCAAAAATAACTCCGCCAAGTGGGATCTGTGGTTGCCTGAAGGGCTGAGAGAAAAGCCCAAGATTTACTTAGGTGGACTTTTCCCTCTCTCTGGTAAAACCTGGTCGCAACCTGGACTTATTGAAGGTATAAGTAGAAAGATTTTTTTAGGTCAATCCTTTCTCTAGCCTATGAAGGTGTGGAGGTGTTGGGAGGCGAAGGTTTCATATAAAAAAATTCTTCCCACCCACCTCCTCGCCATTCCTTCTTAATCTTTCAACAATGTATACATTCTTTAGTGTTACTATCAATGAGACAACAGCCATCTGCCTTCAAATGCCTCAAGTGCAGCAGGGATTGCCACTCCCGAGTTGGTCTACACAGTCATTCTCAGCGGTGCAGCTGGATACCTCACCCATGAAGCTACACCATCGTCTCTCGGCAGACGGATGCCGACGACGACTATCAATGACATATTAATAAAACTTTGTTTTCCAGCATAGGCTTAATTCCCAAAAAGTACCCTAATATGCTCGTGTATAGGTCACACTTTTTTTTAACTTAAAATGTTGATACAAAATTAGGGGTATCACCTATACACTCAACATAGTTTCGAAAAAGTTATAAAAAGACATTATTCTGCCATTTAGTGGCAACCAACACCCATCTCTTTGGTTGTTATGATGTAGAATTACTAGGCTTTTGCTCAGGCCTACAATTTACATTAAGAAAACTTTTGTAGGCGTAAATATATCTTTATATTACCGGTATTAAAATTGAAAAGGACAAATATTTTAGGTTTTCAGATGCCCACACCCTTTTCTTTTGGACTAATTTCTTATTTGCAAATTTTGTCTGTGAAGAAGTAGTTTAGTGTTGTGGCTGTTTGCTCTGATTGTCTCAACTTTGTCTGTAAAGAAGTTGTTTAGTGTTTTGGCTGTTTGCTTTGATAGTCTCAACTTTGTCTGTAAAGAAGTTGTTTAGTGTTTTGGCTGTTTGCTTTGATAGTCTCAACTTTGTCTGTGAAGAAGTTGTTTAGTGTTTTGGCTGTTTGCTTTGATAGTCTCAACTTTGTCTGTAAAGAAGTTGTTTAGTGTTTTGGCTGTTTGCTTTGATAGTCTCAACTTTGTCTGTAAAGAAGTTGTTTAGTGTTTTGGCTGTTTGCTTTGATAGTCTCAACTTTGTCTGTGAAGAAGTTGTTTAGTGTTTTGGCTGTTTGCTTTGATAGTCTCAACTTTGTCTGTGAAGAAGTTGTTTAGTGTTTTGGCTGTTTGCTTTGATAGTCTCAACTTTGTCTGTAAAGAAGTTGTTTAGTGTTTTGGCTGTTTGCTTTGATAGTCTCAACTTTGTCTGTGAAGAAGTTGTTTAGTGTTTTGGCTGTTTGCTTTGATAGTCTCAACTTTGTCTGTAAAGAAGTTGTTTAGTGTTTTGGCTGTTTGCTTTGATAGTCTCAACTTTGTCTGTAAAGAAGTTGTTTAGTGTTTTGGCTGTTTGCTTTGATAGTCTCAACTTTGTCTGTGAAGAAGTTGTTTAGTGTTTTGGCTGTTTGCTTTGATAGTCTCAACTTTGTCTGTAAAGAAGTTGTTTAGTGTTTTGGCTGTTTGCTTTGATTGTCTCAACTTTGTCTGTGAAGAAGTTGTTTAGTGTTGTGGCTGTTTGCTTGCATGTCAGGCAAACAGTTGGTGCCAACATTTTAAAGAGAAGGTTATCCACAACAGAGGACAGTTTGCTAAAGTTTGTACCTGCAACCTTTATCACATATTGAAAATGTTACGACTTAGCAGGCCTGATTTCTTGTGCAAACCTCTTCCTTTTTTCCCGAAACACCTGTTTGTCTTTTTAAGGTCACGACTCCTCCAGTGCTTCTCAGCTAGGTGCCGGTCCTACTTGGCTTTCCAAACTGATGGTGTGGAGCAGGAGGTGTCAGGTTTCTAACAAGTCATCTAGACAAACTTAATGCACTGTGCCCACACCAACATGGCTTTAGGAAAAATAGATTATGTGAGACTCAATTAATAGGCTTAATAGATGACTTGTCTAAAGGATTAGATAATAACAACCAAATTGATGCTATATTACTAGACTTTTCCAAAGCATTCAATAAAGTTCATCATTCTAGTCTACTAAAAAAACTTAAATATTTTGGCATTTCTGGTCCCATACATCAGTGGATTCAGGACTTTCTTATAGGCAGAGAACAAACTGTGGTAATAAATGGCTTTAAGTCATCACCAATAACTGTAAACTCAGGAGTTCCACAAGGAACTGTTCTAAGACCCCTACTTTTTCTAATTTAAATTAATGATCTGCCAAATTGCATCAACACAGGAACAAAAGTAAGATTATGTGCAGATTATTGCATAATTTATAGAATAATAAAGACAGGGAAAGATAGTGAACTTCTACAAAAAGTCCTAGATGAACTACAAAAATGGGAATCTAACTGGAGTATGTCTTTTCACCCAGAAAAATGCCAACTAATTAGGGTATCAAAGAAAAAGAAACAAATATTATTAGCAAACTACTTCATTCATGGTAAAGAACTAACTCAAACTAATAATGCTAAGTATCTAGGAGTAATAATAAATGACAAGTTATCTTGGAACCCTCATATTGATGAAGTAATTAAAAAATCAAACAAAACATTAGGATTCATAAAAAGGAACTTTTACAAATATAATAGAAAAATATAAAACTAAAATGCTATCTCACATTAGTTAGACCTATACCAGAATATGCAGCACCTGTATGGGACCCATCAACTAAAGAAAACATTAAAAAATTAGAACAAATCCAAAAAAGAGCTACAAGGTTCATAACCAGTGAATATTGCCAATTAACAAGAGTAACACCATTAGTCAAATCACTAAACCTAGAAACACTAGAGGACAGAAGGGCGACGAGTAAAGTAGTAATAATACACAAGGCATTAAACTCTAATTTAGAAATACAACCCAATAACAACCTGTTGCAAAGCTCAGATAAACATATAGACAAAAACACTTTCCTTGTCCCTTATGCGAGAACAAATGCATATAAGTACTCTTTCTTCCCAAGTGGCATTCGGGCATGGAATGGGTTGCCTGAACAAACCAGGAGAACCAGTAACTTAACATCATTTAAAACATTAATAATAATGCAAGACTAGACTCGGACCAAGGATGAGCGTATGACGCAATAATCTTCTTTATAGAAATAGCGTCTGTAATGTATAAGATAAGAAGATAAGATGTCTTTCATGCTTTTTCCTAGTAGTGCAATGTCATCTGCATAGGCAAGTTAATGGATGGGCTGGCTGTTTGTGAATGTGGTGCCTGTTGCTTGTGGGCGTTCATTCTCTCTAAGGAAATATCTTGTTATGGTTTCCTTTGTGTCAATATGGATATTTCTTATTACCCTCTCTAGGGTGATGTTGAAGAGTAAGCAGGACAGCAAGTCTCCTTGTCTAAGTCCGCATCTAATTTTGAATTCTCTTGAATATTCACCCTGGATCTTGATGGATTATGTGTATTAATCTTGTTAGTTTGTTAAGTATACCAAATTCCTGTAGTGTTTCATACAGGTTTTTTCTTTTAATGCTGTCGTAGGCCATTTTGTAGTCCACATAAGTTGGGTTTATTGGAATATCAAACTCATAGCAAATGTATTTAAGATAAGATATGATAAAGATAAGATAAGATTGCTTTATTGATCCAAATAAATGGAAATTTGACTTGATTACATAAATTCCATCTTTCAGCATACTTAAAACAATATTAAAGAACCATTTGTACTCAAACACAATAGACATTCATGCACACTATCATACCATTTATCATACAAGAAAAAAGTAGGCCTATCATTTAGGAGTTAGCTATTGAGCCATTGTATTTCCTGGCTGAAAGATGATTCTTTTGAAAGTCTCACTGATAGTGGAACAAAAGAGTTCCTAAATCTCTCTGTTCTTGCCCTTATTGAAAGAAGCCGACCACTTGACTAGATATTATGTAACTATCATGAAGCGGGTGTGCATGATATGATCTATGTGCACAGTTTCATCTAATAAGATTCTTTCATATGTTGCTATTTTTAAATCACCTTTGCACATTCTGCTTAATCTTTATTCTGTGCACTCTTATTTCATTCTCATCTCATTCTTAGTGCTCAACATTTCATTCTCATCACATCCATCTTTAGTGCTCAATATTTTATTATTATACTTATACAAATTAAAAAAATATTTTTGTGCAACAACTGTCTACAAACATACTACCCAAGAAGTCTACAATTTTATGCTCAAATTTGACATCACACATTAGTCTATCAAAATGTATGGTAATATTTTGTTTCTACTTTTTAAAAGTATCATTTTTTGTTTGCTACTGTAGGTGCTAAATTAGCAGTAGACCTTGTAAACAAAGATCCGAAGACTTTACCAAATCACACATTAGAGCTGTTGGTCTTTGATACCATGTGTGAGAATGATGTGGCCATGAACCAGTTCATTTCTCTTGCTCAGCAGAAATCCCCTCCAATAACTGGCATCTTAGGTGAAGCTTTAAGAATTTACTCTTAATCTCATCTTCTCTAAAAAAAATTACAAATTTACTAATACAATTATTTGTATAGTTTATTTAATCAAAATAATTCTAAATAATAAACAATCTAAATTGCAATAAACAAATTTAAATGAAAAGCAATACATTATTTAAAATTCTTAATTTTCAAATTGATTTATTTTTTATCGCCTTACAAGAAATTATTGTGATATATGTGATGAAATCTTTACGATATCATTATTTATCAAGATGATAAAATGTTATTGGTATGGATTTTTGTACAGGCACAGGATGTTCTGATCCAACAGAGAGAATAGCGGCCCTTGCTAAACATTTTAATATTATGATTGTCAGTTATGGTGCTGAAGCCCAGGCTTTGTCAGATCGTGAGAAATATCCGTACTTCTTCCGTACAGTTCCTTCAGTTCAACTCTACTTGTAAGTAGCTCATTTAAATATAAGAACAAATGTATCAATATCTATGTGATGCTACCCCACCAAATTGCAAGGAAATCTGCAACATCAAAATAATGTGAAAAAGTGTCCTTGGTAATTTTTTAGATTATGATTGATTTTTTATGTTGAGCGCCTTTACTTATATCAATGAAATTTTCAAATTATGTTTAGATTTTGCTTCAAAATTATTTTTATATAGCCTTTATAAAATCAAGAAAAGTGTCAATTAAAGATAAAATTATTTAAAAGTCAACAAAATATTATTTATATTTATCATATACATTAATTCATTAATAAATCTCAAAAGTAGTGACTTGTGGGTATAAGGCTTTCCATAGTTTGTCTAGCTCTTTGTGCCCTAATTCAGTTTTAGAAAGGGAAGATGGCTGGACATCAAGTTGGCCTCATAATGTTATTGTAAAACCTGGTCATAGAATATAGTCAACACTTTGAACTATGAACTAAAATAATTCTTCAAAGTAAACTTTACTCATTACTAAAACTTCTTGCAACTATCAGCTAATCATTTGATATAGCCTAGGCCAGTATTTTGCCGGAGGCCTAAAAGTTTAGCCTTTGTCTAGCTATATATAAATTATATGTCAGTGCTTTATGATTTGTATATATGAATTCCTATTTTTTATAAAGTAGCACTATACATTTTTCAAATCTTTTTTTAATTGTGTTTTCAACTACAGACAAATCTACCCGAGTCTTTTCAAAGTTCTTGCTAAAGAACTTGGTTCCAAAATGGTTGGAGCAGTTTCAGAAAGTGGCCAGGAGCTACCAGAATACCAAATGGCTTTACAGGAATCACTTGCTTCACAGGGATTCACCATGATAGTGAAACGTCGGGCACTGAATGGTACACAATCTCCTGACATAGCCCAGGTATAATACTAAAACCAAAGTTCTATATAAATAAACTATTATACATGACGTATACAAATAAATTGCAGGCCCTCAAGAAAACATTATGAAACTAATCAAACAGCGCAAACTGACATGTTTCGGTCATGTGTTGCGGCATAATAACCTGCATAGTAGAAAGTGGACGTCGGAGAGGCCCTCATTGGAGATGCTGGCTCAACAATATAAAATATTGGACAGGGCAGCATCAGTTGACTCAGCCATTGACAACTGCTCAAGATAGCAAAAGTGTAGAAAGTTGGCTGCTGAGGTGTCCATTCGCTCCCCCCAATGACCACAATGGTCAAGGGATTGATGATGATACAAATTTTTAAAAAGTAAAATTAAGAAACATAAATCTTTATTTAGTTTATAATTATTGTGAAGTATGTTATTATATTCAGAATAATAGAAATTAAACTTTGAAAAGGTTAATCTTTTAAAAACTTAAGCTTGATGGTCCTGAACGATCACATACCAGCTTTAATGTTACAGGTTTAAATCTAGTAAGGATTTACAATTTTCTTGGAAACAATAGATAGGCCTACATTACTTTAATGCCTGAGACCATTTGGGTACAAGGAACCCATGTAGACAGCACTATTCATAACAAGCCATCTCTTTGAAATTAATAAATTCCATCATTTAGACAGATTTGAAGTATAAAGAAGATATAAAAGTGTAGAATCTTTTCACATTCTATCATCATTGGTTTTTCAGATTTTAAAGGAATTAAAAACTTTAAATGTAAGAATTATAATAGCAGATGTTTTTAGCCATGTGGCAAGAGAAATATTTTGTGAGGCTTTCAAGCAGGTAATTATTACATCAGACATTTTTTCAAATTTTTCTTGTGCTATAATAATGTATCTAGGCCTATAGGTCTATACAAGACAGAGTCTTTTAGCTAAATCCATCTACCCAATTTTATAAGAACATTATTTTTTTACTCTTCCCAAAAAGTAATTTACATTTTGCTTCTACCAGAATCAATTCAACTTATTCTAAGATATGTATACGTAATCTTTTATTTATTTCATATGTAATTTGCTTGTTTTTTTACTGTATGAAGAAAATGACAGCTTTTGATGGCTATGCATGGTTCTTGCCTTCATGGTATGCACAAGATTGGAAGAATGTAGACTATTACAATGGGCAGCCTAATAATTATGAAGTTCATGGACATCGAGAAAATGTCCCTTGTATAACAGCAGAAGTGGAGCATGCAGCTGAAGGTCATTTTATTATGTCCAAATCTTTTACAGCACCTTCAGGCACTATAGTGGCCGGAGACATAACAGTTAATGAATATAAAATGATGTATGCCAAAAGATGTGGAACGGTTAGTTGTCCTCAATTTTACAAGTTTAAATATTTTACTGTTGAGCTGCTTGCAACAGCCTAAAAAAATTCCCTTTTCATTTCTATAGAAGTTTTAAACTTTTTAATTGACTAAAGACGGTCAGTTTTTTAAAATATTTTCTTTTACAGTCTGTTGAAAAAAGTAATTTTGCCAGTTTTGTTTATGATGCCGTGTGGGTTTATGCTAAAGGCTTGGATGCCTTACTAAAGCAGAACCGTGCATCTCTTGAGACCATTCACACACAAAAAACTGCCAGGTAAAACAGTGAAATATTTGAAGCTACAGCGTAGTATAATAGTTAAATGTATCTTAATTAATGGCACTTCTAGCTACTATTTCTACATGACAATCAAACTTTTATTTGATTTTCTCCAGTGCCCTTCGGCGTGCCATAGCAAACCTCAGTTTTAGTGGTGTCTCAGGGTGGATACATTTTGAAGGCAGTGACCGGAATGGAGATGTACTTATTCTACAAGAGTTCATCAATGAAACTCGCACGGTTGGCAAATATTTCTCTGGTGTAGAGTCAAATACTAATCCTAATGTAACAATTAATACAAGAAATATAAAATGGCTGTATTCTTTGCCAAAAGAAAGAAAAGCCACATGTAAGTAAAAAAAACAAACTATTTTACTACTTTAATGTTTGCATTATTTTAAATCATGAAAATAGACAAATGTATATTTTTTAATTTAAAAAAAAAAGCATAATCAAAGTAGGGACACATTTTTTAAAAATTTGTTAGGGACATACTGATTAAAACATAAAAATTAATTGAAAAAATTCAATTGTTAAAAAAAGTTAAAAGTTTAATTTCATTGATTTTTATTGACCACTGATGAGCGTAGGACTAATAATCTTCTTTATAGAAGGAGCGTCTGTAATATATAAGATTAGGCTTATAGTAAATATAGTTAAAATGTTAAATAGTGATTTTTTAATTGAATTTAAAATTAAATGAATTATTAAACAAATATTTAAAAATGTATTGTCTAAGTTATCTTATGTGTTTTGATCAGTTGTATTACTTGACACTACTACATCATCATTCATGAAATAATAGTTTAATTTTGTGTATTGATTTTTAGTTGTTAAAGACTGATTTAGTTTTGTGTATTGATTTTTAGTTGTTGAAGACTCTATGATTTAATTTTGTGTATTGATTTTTAGTTGTTGAAGACTGTATGATTTAATTTTGTGTATTGATTTTTAGTTGTTGAAGACTGTATGATTTAATTTTGTGTATTGATTTTTAGATGTTGAAGACTGTATGATTTAATTTTGTGAATTGATTTTTAGTTGTTGAAGACTGTATGATTTAATTTTGTGTATTGATTTTTAGTTGTTGAAGACTGTATGGTTTAATTTTGTGTATTGATTTTTAGTTGTTGAAGACTGTATGATTGAGAACTTTCGAGCCCAACTTGGAGTTTCTTGCACCAACTCAGTTATTATTATGACAGTGTTGATTTTTCTTGGCTTTGTCATTGTTGCCATCATCATTCTTATAGCCATGAAGTACAGGTATTTAGCCATTAACTTATCAATTATATATTTTATGTCAATATATAAACAGTAAACCAGACGTCAATGACCAGGAATTGGCCAGAAGAAAGAATAACGTCCATCACTGTTTAATCCTCTTGTATGTAGTCAAAGGTTAATCCAGGCACATCAGCCTCAACCCACAGTCTTATACAGTGCAGACAGACATTTTCAGATTGACATACACGAAATAGAGGTTTTAGTTTTTTCTTTTGGGGAACTCTGGTATCGGAGGGCCAATGAGTTAAATTTTATGAAGGGCCTGGATCAGGGATGGAACGATTTCACAGAGTATTCCCAGTATACTTACAAAAAACAAAGTCACACCAGGGTGTCACAACCTTTAGTAGATTTCTTTGGATATAAATCAAGGCTCGGTATAATTCTGAATCCAGATTTCACCCTACATAATCAGATCTCAAGCTCACCACTTCTTATAATAGCCACTTTTGTATTTTTTAAAATGGCTTGTTTCTATTTCAATCTGTCAACTATAAGCCCATCTTTTTCTCTTTTCACAAACTTTTTTTATTTAAAGCTATTTCATGATAATAACAAGTACAATATCTTTCACTATAGATGCACTATCATTGAGAGTGATGTAAAGTATTGGTTCAAGTTGCTTTCACTGTGCAATATTGCAGTTAGTTAAGTTGCCAGGTTTACCCAACTGTTGCCAACTCTCCATTTGTGGTGAATTCCACATTTCCCTTGTTTATTTTCTTATCAACTCCAAACTCTTTGAGGAAAGATTTATAGTGGCAAATATTTGTAAAAAAGAAAAGAAAGCTTTAAAGATGTCTGTATATTCCAAATAATGTAGTCAATTTTTTAAACAATTAATTACTCCAGTTAGACTCTATCTAAAAATGAGACCTGTTTATTTTATTTAATTTATTCAAAGGTGTGATGCCAAAATCAAAAAGTTCAAAGCAACGCATGAAAGAATTAAAGAATTGGGTCTTCTGAATAAAGAGTTCTACCCTATTCTCTCTGTAGATGATTGGGAACTTCCTCGTAAAGATGTTGTTCTAAACAGAATTTTAGGAGAAGGAGCATTTGGTCAGTTTAATGTACTTTTTAAACAATGTACCTAATTGATACTCAAAATGATCTTTAATTCTTCTTCTTCATTGTATTGTGGAGAGCCCTTTAGACCTAGAAAAAAGTCTTCAATTTAAGGGAAATTTGATTGTGATTGCTCAAAATTGTGCATTAACACTTCATTCAAATCTGGCTTTCAGACCAGAAACAGCATTCTTTGTCTCAACTGCCCCAGCGGAGATTTTAACAGCCTTATATATTTTATTATGAACCCCCCTCCCCCCAAACAATAGAACTATCATTAACCCTTCATTTTGTGTAAAATCTAAAAATGCTACTTGGTATCAAATACTATACTAAGATTTAAAGATGGGGTTAATGAGCTCCACTGAAATAGGTCAGGCCAACTTTAATTAGCTCCACTAAAATAGGTCATGACAACTTTAATTAGCTCCACTGAAATAGGTCAGGACAACTTTGATTAGCTCCACTGAAATAGGTCAGGACAACTTTAATTAGCTCCACTGAAATAGGTCAGGACCACTTTAATTAGCTCCACTGAAAAGGTCAGAGCAACTTAGCAGGAGGTAAATAAAAGCAGAAGTTAATAAATGTACAATTTAAAAGGTTCTTTTTACAATTTTTACATCAGGAACTGTAATGGGTGGTGAATTAAAGAAATGTAGAGACTGGGTAGCAGTGGCTGTCAAGACTCTCAAACTCGATCACAGTTTAGAAGAAAAGGTGACACGTTATTTATACAGCCTTTGTACTATGATAAGAAATAATAGTAATAGTAGGAATTAACCTAACACAATTCATAATTATAGCTTAAAAGTTTAAAGATGAAATGTTAGGCCACGACTCACTTTAAAGATGAAATATTAGGCCACAACTCACTTTAAAGATGAAATGTTAGGCCACGACTCACTTTAAAGTTGAAATGTTAGGCCACGACTCACTTTAAAGATGAAATGTTAGGCCACGACTCACTTTAAAGATGAAATGTTAGGCCACGACTCACTTTAAAGATGAAATGTTAGGCCACAACTCACTTTAAAGTTGAAATGTTAGGCCACGACTCACTTTAAAGATGAAATGTTAGGCCACGACTCACTTTAAAGATGAAATGTTAGGCCACGACTCACTTTACTGAAATGTTAGGCCACGACTCACTTTAAAGATGAAATGTTAGGCCACGACTCACGTTAAAGATGAAATGTTAGGCCACAACTCACTTTGGAGCTTCTACTTCTAAAGATCTGAATGCCATAGTCAAATCTTTTCTCTAATGCAAGCTTTAAATATTTGTTTAATTGTGTATGTTAGCTTAGAAATATATTTTCACATGACACTTTACTAATGACACAAAAGCTAGTGAAATAGTCATTATAAAATAACAAAAACTGATACAACATTTAACATGGCTGATTTATGCATTTGGACAACCTACTTACTACTTATTTTGACTACCGGTACCTACTTGTTTTGATAACCTACTTGTTTTGATAACCTTTTTATTTGAATAATCTACTAGTTTGGACTACCTAATTGTTTGTATAAAAAAAAATGTTACAAAGTAAATAGCACTTTTGAATGATCAATCTTTCCATTTTGTTCTCCAGTTGGACTTCTTCAGAGAAGTGGATATGATGAAAAGCTTTAAACATGGAAACATTGTTCAGCTTATGGGTGTGTGTACTAGGAAGGAGCCAATCTATGCAGTAATGGAGTTTTTACTTCATGGTGCGTTGCTTGTATTTGTAACAATCTTTTGAAGATGCTGATTCGTATCATCACCATTTCATACAAACTAACTACCTCTTCTGTCTAGGTGACCTTAAAACCTACCTCCTGTCAAGAAGAGATTTGGTTGGTCAATGTGTGAAAGAGGCAGAAGATGTCAAAGCTGAAAGACTGACTCAGATGGCAGTAGATGTGGCTAAAGGGCTCAGTTTTTTGCACTCTCTTAAATATGTTCACAGGTAAATATTTTTTTCTGCTTGTGTAGCACCTTATAGAGTTAACAATGAATATTTTTATTACTTTGAGCAATGATTGGCTCAGCATGGAAATACTATTTGACAGATATTAATCTTGCTCTTATACCCTTGCTACTTTCTAAATTTGTTAGTAGCTGCATATTAGAAATGATATTTTAACACAAATGTGCCAATAGTGTACTTTTAAAAAAAATAGCCACTATATAAATATATTATGTATTTCAAACCTAACAATTTAATGCTATGCTTGATTTGATAGGGACATTGCTTGCCGCAATTGTTTGGTTCATGCCAATAAAACAGTGAAAATAAGTGACTTTGGTATGACAAGGCACATCTCAAGCACTGATTATTACAGGTTTAGTCGAAAAGGTATTTTTTTAGCTTTTAAAAAAAAAATAATTAAGTTACATTATATTTTAGTAGGTCATATCAATAATACTATTTAATTAATCATAACGATCTATTTTGTTCTGTAAAAAAAAAAAGCCATGTTACCTGTTCGTTGGACTGCACCAGAAGCACTCAAAGATGGCATCTATTCTGCCAAGTCTGATATTTGGTCTTTTGGTGTGTTAGTATTTGAAATAGTTACCTTTGGCAGCTTTCCATATCAAGGTTTATCCAACAGTGAAGTCTTGGACTATGTAACCAGTGGCAACCTCCTTACTTTGCCAGAGAAATGTCCAGATGATTTGTAAGTATTTACCTCCCATTAGGTCTACTTATTCTCTGCTATCTACATTCACATATTGAGACTTGGACAAATTCAGCCTTAGAAAGTTCTTTTCAAAATTATTGTTCTTAATCAGTCTAATAAATCTTGTCTAAATGTTATCATGATATTCTTGATTGTTTCTCATTTCTAGAAAATCATTCATTCGGTGGTGCATGTCAAATGACCCAGGCTACAGACCTGACCTGAATGATATCCTTAGCTACCTCAATTACAGCCCAGCCTTTCTGATTCCATGTATGGCTGCCCCAAATACAATTACTGTCCTGGAGGACACTGATTCACTAGAGATGAAAACCAGCAACCAAGGGATAACCTCTGCAAGTCATTATAAAAGTGATAAAATGAAAGAAAAGAAGAAAACGTTCTCCATTATTGGCCTCTCTTCTCTGGCAAAGTCAGGGAAATCATCTCTTTCTGCCAAATCACCCATATCATCATCAAAATCATCTTCCATCGGCTCAGGCATGCTTCATGACAGCAGTATTTGCAGCCTGAATTCCTGTGGGTTCATAGCTGGGGGACTGTTGGACATGAAAGATGAGAATGTGAGTATCAAGAAACATAGGGGGGACATTTTCAGGCATTCTTTAAAGTCCTACCATGATGTTGAAATGGAGATCAAGAAGATGGAGTCTAGGAAGTCAGTCTCCTCAGATCAGAGATTTTCATTTGCAGCTGGCAGTGATAAGGGAGATTTAAGCAGTGGGTATATTAGTCAAAGTTCTAAAGGTGAATCTAAGCAATTGTGTCAAACTGTGACTTCATTATAAAGTGGACACTTTCAGGAAATAGCAAAATGCCACCATTAAATGTGTCCAGTTTTCAGGCCCACTTAAAACCACTAGGTGATTTATTGAATTATTTGTTTTTTATGAATTCTATTATACAAAAATCTACAAAAATAGGCTAAACTGTTTTAAATACAGTAATTATATATGCTCATTAAACCAACATAAAGTGTGAAATTAAAACACTCATTACCTAGAATGTCAATATATAATTTTGATAGAAAAGAAGGAACAGAAATCTGACAAGAAGAAAAATGTTGAAGGTTTTCAATGACACTGTTAATGTGCAGTGGCGTAGCTAGGGATTTAGGGGACCTGGCCTCTTTAGGGGCCCCGCAAAAATAATTTTCTGACACTCCTTTGGGGGCCCCCCTCAGGCAGGAACCCAGGGGGACTTTTGAACTCTGACCCCCCCCCCCCCCTTCCCCCTCACCTAGCTAAGCCACTATTAATGTGTATTCAAAAGTTGTATTTACTTGCCAAAACTAAAGCCATTCCATGTATATATTACAAAATCCAGTGCTTTTTTTGTAAAAAAAATAGCTGCCAGTACTCAGTGATGGATTGCCTAATTTTTAAAGCAGTTTCGCATTTTATATTTTAATTCTTATTGCGCGCAATTTTAAAATAATTCAATTTTAACAAATTAATAATATAATAAATTAATAATAAACTTTAAAATACAAGAAAAGTAATAATTTTTTCCCCACACTGAAAAAGGTGCTAGTATACACCGTACCGGTGCGTACCATCACAAAAAAAAGCACTGACAAAATCTATTTGTATTAATCGTATAGGCTTATCCAGGTGGTGGGAGCAAGGAAAGGGGTGTATGCCTCTAACCCCTTTTCAAAAACCTTGTTTTCCAAAACTAAGAACTTGTTTTTTTATTAGAAAAAAAAAGAAAAATATTATAACTTCCGAGTTAACAAATGGGTACATTTGGTTAGTGTTCACATTACTTTACTCTCAAAAATATTTCTATTAAATTGTCTTGTATTTGTTTTACTTTTAATTTATGGCCATTTTGTGCTGCTCTGAATTGTGATAATTTTAACTTTTCATAGAATTGTTTTTGAGTATGTTACTTTATTGTTTAGCCTACTGTGTCAGGGCTGTGTTCTTTTAAAACCTAATTCTTTAGAATAATTAAAGAGTAGCCTTGTAAATTTTTTTTCTGAAAAAAATAATTTTAAACTTTGATAAATTATATCAATTACTGGTCATCAATCTAATAGCCAACCAGACCATCAGTATGATGACCCCTGTTGACCAATCCCTGCTTCCCAGCAGGAGTTTGGGCCCAAGGATGTACTGGTAATAATTTTGTATCTAGAAGGTACATCTGTCAACTTTTAAGATAATGTTTACTTTTCAAGTATTAATAATTAGATTCAAAAAATGTGTTGTGCAATAGTTTAAGATGAAATTGTGCACTGCAATTTAGAATCACCTTCTTTTGTCCTGTACCACCAATCCTTGCAATATTTGCACACACACCCTTTCACCCTACCCTACCTTCTTTCCCCCTCCCCCCCCCCCCCATCCCACTCACTAGTTTGCAATCCTACCTATGCCATTGGATTTATACATAATTTTTATACATTGAATTGTATACATAGTCCATTCCTGTATATTCTTGTTTTTTTTAAATATAATATTCCTAATTCTGACTAAGTATTGCCTTGCCAGTTTACTACTGTTTATGATCAACAATATTAAATTCAACATTTTAAATTAAATCAGCATTGACCTAAACATAAAATTTCTTAATTTTTTTGTTCAACTAAAAAGTACTGTAAATTGAAATAAATAGCACTTGATTGGAAGAGTGTAAGAATAAAAGGTCATTAATCCCAGTGAGTAAATTTCAAGTTTTCTTTACGCAGATTCTCAACAGCCAAACGATTAAGTTAATATCAAAGATATCCTTATGCAATATATTTTAAATGTGATGTCTTGACCAATGAAACAACTGTTATTTTTGTTTCCAGGAAAACTTCTAAGCTAGAGACCAGGTTGTAGACCACTGGTTCTTATATTAGGCTACTGGTCATTTATCATATATGTTCAGGCTGTATATAGGCCTTTATATGTTAGTATGATAGAAAAACGTGTAATGTAAACATTAAATAAGATATTTTGCTTTCAATAATATACCTTCTTTGAATTCAAAGAACATATACATCTAGACACTTGGAAATGTTTCACTTAGAAGAAAAAAAATATTTTTTTTTACTTCCTTTCTTTTAAGTTCTGCTGTCTGTCCGCTTGGATGGATGGTTGGTTGGATGACAGCAAAACTTTGAATCGATTTTCCGACTACTTCCCGTGGTCCGATCGAGCTGGAATTTGGGCAGCAGACTTGCACAGACTAACAATACATTCTATCAAATTTTCAGCATCGTAGCATTTGGAATAGTCACGAATTCCTTCTACCAAGTTGCGAATCGAGGAATATATTTTACGAAAAAACATGGCTGCCTTTGACGGAAGTACATAAACTTTTCGGATATGTTAGTTTTTACGAAATAAATACGAATGAAAACGACACAACATAGCCGAAACAAAAGCAAGTTTTTTTTTTTAAATGCGCAATTGTTATAATTAGATATGTATTTGCCGACATTACCGATTCGAAATGTTTTAGGTTTGTAGTGAAGTGGAAATGGTAAACTTAGTTTGCAAAGAAAGGGAGTATAATAAAAACATTGTTTTTATGGTTTTCTTGTTTTAAAATTATCTTCATTCATTTTTTTTTTTTTGCATTATAAAATAGATATTTTATATTCTTTTAGATGTCCAGAGTATTGTAGTTCAAAATAAAAAAAAATATATTGTATAATCATTAACTCTTGAATAGCCTCTATATAGAGTGACCATTTAATTAGTTTCCATTTTTTTTACAATTAAGTATATAAACAAATTTTACTTTGTCATACCATAATTAAATTACCAAACTTTACCTGTTTCAGTTAAAACTCTTAAATTGATGTTTTAATTGTGTATTGTATTGCATTCAAGATTTTGACTTGATTGACTGTGATGTTTTCTGTTCACTGTGGATGATTTAAGGTTGAAAGCATAAAAAAAACACATAATTTTTTATAATTCAATTTTTTTCCATTTTATACAAAGCTGTAGAAAAGTTGACATAAAATTCAATAAAAACATAAAATATGAGAAAACAAAAATGCAGTGTTACTTTTTATATTTTATAAAATTGCTTTTACTTTATATATAAGCTTAGGCCTTATTCCTTCAAGGTTTAAAAATGGTTTGGTGACATTTCATCCCGCGACATTTGATCCCGTGACAGTTACTCCCTGACACTTAACCCCACGACAGATAATCCCATTGACACTTGGTCCCGCGACACTTAATCCTTCCCTTCCCGCGAGATAATTAACAAATTTTTTCAACCACTCGGTTGGTTAGCCTACTATTAAAGTATTAGAATCAGCTAACTTCAACAAAGCTTTTATTTTTCCAACTATATGCCTAATCTTATAATTTATTACTGGATCTCCAATAAGCTGGCTAATTCTCTCTGCTACAAGTGCCTGAATGACTCTGCCCCGGATTACCTTCGCTCCTGTCTCGAGCTCTACACCCAATCCCGCCCATTTCGCTCGGCTTCTGGCGCACTGACTATTCGGATCCCTCGTGCGAAGCTAGTGTCCGCTGGCCAACGTGCATTCTCCAACGCGGGCCCGTCAGCTTGGAAGCCCTCCCTCTAAGGCTGTGAACTGAGTGCATTCGTTTTCGTCTCCTTTCCCTTTTGTCTCCGTTTCGACGAACGGCAAGATAATGGAAGAGAAACGAATGTGTCAACGTTTTGCTCTCATTTTCCTTTCGTCTCCGTTCGACGAACGGCTACGAATGTGTTACATTTTTGTAACGTCACTGGCGACAATTTATGCAATACTTCCTATCACATGTTTCCTATGAACTATTTCAGACAATGTTCTTGAGAGAGGGAGAGAGAGAGAGAGAGGAAGGGAGTGAGAGAGTGAAAGAGAGAGAAAGAGAGAGAGGGAGGGAGCGAGAGAGAGGGAGAAAGAGAGGGAGGGATGGAGTGAGAGAGAGAGAGGGAGGGAGGGAGTAAGAGAGAGAGAAAGAGAGAGGGAGGGAGAGAGAGAAAGAGAGAGAGAGAGGGGAGGGAGGAAAAGTGAAGGGAAAAAGAAGAGGCAGATAAGCTAAAAATAAATAAAAATGTATCATCAGTTCCAATTTCTTTGCCAATTTCTTGCCATTGTTTAGCAATAAAAACTCTGTTCGAGTAGTTATCATCAGTTTTGTCGTACAGTGCTTGCCGTTTTTGCACTTTGGCGATTAGAGCTTCGTTAATTGACATTTTTGCGGCTGGCCTAATCACTTGCTGAGAGTAAACTGGGAGAAATTTTAGTTGCGAGTTAAAACGTTCGTTTTCGATTCAGCAAATGGGAGCGGCAAAAAAGGAGAGGAACGCGAGAGGGGTGCACTCCGTTGCCTAGATTGAAATATGAGACGCTTCCGGTGATTCGGCAACTGAGAGCAAAGGTCAAGCTGGGACCATCACGAAGCGGAGAGGAAAACGAATGCACTCAGTTCACAGCCTTTTCCATAGGTTCTCAACAGGGGCGATATCGCCCCCGGGGGACGGTGAGAAGCTTTAGGGGGGGCGCAGACATTCCCGGGGGCGATTGGGGGGGGGGGGGGCGATGAAGGGCAAGTGTGCGATACAAACGTACCTGATATATTTTAACACCTCAGCTATTTGAATCGATTAGTTTTTGGAGGATGAAATGTGATGTAAACGCAAGTGGTGCTAAATATATGATATCCCCCAACAGTATGCCTACATATTATTATATTAATAAGAAATAGGAATCGCAATGACCTTTCGATGAAGTAGGGTCAGTATTTGGCAAATATGGTGTGCGGCCTGCTGGTCCTGTGGTTGGTTCACCAGACTGTCAACCCTGCCATGCTGACCGATAACTGTCGCTCCGACATCTGCTTATATTAATGATATTTTTATCTCAGTTTAACCGAGATGTCCTTAAAGTGTTATAAACCGTTATGGATAAAATTATAATATTGTTAAGTGGTATTGATAAGTAGAAATCATACAAACTGGGTAGTTATTGTAATGTTCAAAAATATACATATAAATTCTTTAGTCATATTATATTTATATAATTTTCAAATATTTTTTACAGTTTGATTATTTCAAAGTTATAAATTGTAAGCAACTTGTATTTGGGAAACTGAATATTCCAGTGTTTTGCTTTACCAAACCCAGCCACTTATTAACAGTAAATAAGAACATTAAAAGTGCAATATAATGATTTTTAAAACCTTTGGCGTACAAAAGCCGGACATTTTAAGGGTTTTAGCTTTGCCTGCCGGACATAGGACACAGGGCTAAAAAGGAGGACATGTCCTACTTTTGCCGGTCGTCTGGCAACCCTATACCGGCATGCGCTATAAGCTTACAAGCATTATTATTATTAGGCCTATTATTATCAGCATGGGGACGTCCATTAATTACGTCAACAAAATAGAGGGAGGGGGGTCTGAAAAAGTTTGACAGTTGTTGACATGGGGGAGGGGGGGGGGTCAAGAAAAGTTGACGTCAACAAAGTAACTTTTTATGAAATAAATAATGATACAAATTTATTACAAAATTGTACATTTGTCCTGTGCCACTTACATAGCAAACATGTAAAAACATGGTATTAATAATACGTTATTACAAATCTATTAATTATGGAAGCTACATTTGACATGTTTTTTGTGTGTTTATCTTGTAAGTTTGTAGATCTATGTATGGGTGGAAACGAATGCAATTGTTAGCAAGGCAAAGTGACCGACCAATTGTTAAAAACATCGCATTCGCTGTCTAGCGAGACATGGCGACTGGAATAACAACAGAACACAATTACACCAACAAATTGTCTACAGAGTACTTTCAGAAGCCCATTTTTTAGCCGCTCAGTACCCCTAAATTATGCGCCAGAGACTTGCGTTCGTTATGTAAGCCACGTAAACGATAGCTGGGATTGGCAATAGAACTAAAAACAACAATAGGCCCTAACTGAGACTATTATTAGTATTTACAAAGCATTGAATGGAGTGTAAGCTTATTGTGTAAATCCAATATGGTTATTCTAAAATATTTCCTTCAGAAAAATAATTCGTGGCCGAAATACTTAGC
Organism: Anisus vortex; assembly: GCA_949126835.1. Taxonomy (NCBI): domain Eukaryota; kingdom Metazoa; phylum Mollusca; class Gastropoda; family Planorbidae; genus Anisus; species Anisus vortex. The sequence goes on along the minus strand of OX421499.1, from coordinate 45,076,584 downwards.
ATACCCTTCCTTTTAACATCCCTAATTCTGATATATAGACTAATATATTTTTTATGACTACGTTATAATATTGTTTTTTGTTGGCTTCCATAAGTCTTGCGAGACGACAGAATTGAATGTGCCCTTGGGGAGTGTGCGCTTCGGGTCTTGCAGCTTCTGCTGTGACTGTACAAGCCCACACGTGAGTCTTTATTGCACTTCTTACACAAGAAGGCAGCATAGTCATTGATTGGTCCCTTCCCTTCCTTCTGGTTCGCTTTTGTCAGTGAGCTGTTGCAGGTTTCTTTCTCGTGCTTCCAGCCCGGAGGTCAGCGCTTTTCTCCAGCTTGATCTGTCTCTGGCGAGTTCCCCCCAGCTGTTTGTGTCCATGGCTAGGGCTTTGAGGTCTCTCTTGCTGACATCTTTGAATAGAATGTGGGGCCGGCCTGTAGTACTCTCAGCTAGTTCTGAGTATAGGATAAGGATGTCTTTGGGGATTCTGCCATCCTCCATCCTAAACACATGTCCTAGAGTCCTAGCCATCTGAACCGACATTGGCGGATGAGAGTAAGCATGCTTGACATTTTAGCCTGTTGTAGCACCTCGTTATTTTGACACGTTCTTGCCAGGAGATTCCGAGTATGAGACGGAGACAACGCATTTGAAAAGTGCACAATCTCTTCTCTTGTTTAGAAATTATGGTCTAGGTTTTTCTGGCATAGAGGAGAGTGCTTTACACACATGTACGGTACACGGCAACCTTGGTTTTTATGCTCAGCTTTTTATTATTCCACACTCCGTGTGATAGTCTGGCCAGTGTTGTGGAGGCCTTGCCAATCCTTGCGTCGAGGCTCTGAATCTAGAGATGGATTGCTAGTGGTGGTGGAACCAAGGTATTTGAAGTGCTCCACAGCCTCATGTTGACTGCCAACTTATATAGATCTATTAAGCAATTTTTTATTTTTTATTTCTAATGTTCTGTAAAAATTGTATGAGATATAAAAAATGTATTAGTATTAATGGCGTAGCCAGGATTGAAAGGTGTGGGTGGCAATTCTTATCTTATAAGTTTACAGACGTTCCTTCTAGATAGAAGATTAATACGTCCACTAGGCCAAAACTCCTGCAGGGCGACAGGGATCCGTCGGTGGCATGGATAGAACCCGCGACCTGTCAGTTGGTTTTTGGTTGACAGTCCGGTGAACTAACCGCTGGACCAGCCGGCTTCAATTATAATGCAAGGTAGGGAAGGTAGGGGACAGAGAAGGCAACTACCGTGTGTATAATGTGTGTGTGTGCGGGGGGGGGGAGCAATTTAATAATGCAAGAAGGAATAGTGAACATATGGTTAAAAAAGAAGGCTAATTTAGAACCAGTGCACAATTTTCTCCCTAAATTATTTAACAATTAACATTGTACCAAAAGTTCATTAATGAAACGTAAAATTATAAATTATTAAATATTTCTATGAATAGAACAATAGTAAACAAAAAGAAAAGAAATATTGTTAAAATCCTCGGATTGGAAAAAAAATGTGGGAGGGGCGAGTAGGGGGTAGGAATCATGTTACACCCCCTTCGTGGCTACGCTTATGAGAGTTAGGCCAATAGGCAATTTGAACTCTTTTAAACAAGTTTTAAAATGTATTACAATTAATTAAAGTAATAAATAAGCTTAGGCCTACCTTTCCGTTTCAAATCTATTTTAAACATAAAAGCCAGCGTCTAAATTTTTTTTACTTGTTAAGGGGGGGGGGGGGGGGGGGGTAACAAATTGTTTCTGAAAGTTTGACAGTTGTTGACAAGGGAGATGGGGGAGGTAAAATCGCCTAAAAATTGTTGACGTAATTAATGGACATCCCCCATGGACGGTGGACGTATAAATAGGGGTTTGCAGTGACATCGGTGCCCAACCATCCTAATAAAACAATGATAACCAGCAACGTAATTATAGCCTAAATATATTTATATATGTTTATATAGCCTACGACACTAATATAGTTTATATACGGCACTAATATAGGCCGATGCCTTTGTATGAGCCCTATACAGTATAGTTTATAATATAGCCTACGGCACTAATATAGGCCGATGCCTTTGTAGGCTATATGAGCCCTATATATACCACTTACGGCTATGCCTATAGGCCAATGCCCTAAGCTCTTTTCAAAAAATTAAAACATAAAAAGGAATATTAAAAATTAAGCATATCAAATGTGCAGGGCCGGATTTCTGCCTAGGCCTACAAGGCCCCGGCCGAGGGGCCCAGCTAGCCTAGGGGCCCCGGTGGCGGAATCTTTACATAAGCTCAAAAGCCTGGCTTGCCTTATCAAAAAGCTTTATCGAAAATAATATTATAATAATAAATATTTTTACTACATTTTGCTAAAACAGGGTTCTCATCCAGCCCTGCGCGCAACAATTAAAGCTATAGTATTAGGCCCCTTCGTTTCCCCTCCCTCTCTCTCTCTCTCTCGCCTGCAGTATATGAGCATCACAGAAATTCTGTGCTTAGCATTGCCAGGCCACGCACAGGCAGTCCATTCTATATGTCGATGTACATAGAGTCAGAAATAATGCAGTCAATTGACTATGATGACGTCATTCGTTCTTTTGCACAGATGACAGTTCGTCGTATGATTCTATAAATTTTATAGAATAACGTAACATATATAGGCCTACATATAACATAGACTGTCTTCTGATGTTTATTAAAGTCGATTAAAAATTATGTTTTGTACCTACTATACCTATTGCATTTCGTTTTTCTAAAGTTCCAAAATGGCTTCGAGATGGGGGGGGGGGGGGATGGGGGGGGGGGGGCAAATGTGACGAAATGTCAAGTGCCTTATGGGGGCCCTGGGTCTCTAAGTCCTGCAAATATGTTTAGCCTACCATGCATATAACAAATTAAGTTCAAAACATTTGCGAATGTAAAATTTATAGATAGACTTAGAGTCTATGGTAGAATGTCTCCATGTTAAAGACATTTAAATCATTTAAATCTAATTCTGAGTTAGGCTACTGATCCGATTATTTGTGAAACGCGCCAAAATAGTAGGTTAATTAGGCTATAAGTTTATAGACTCTATATTGAATTCATAATGCCATAATAGTAACATAGGCTACTGAATAGATATAAGGCAGCAAAAAAAATAATAATAATTCAATGTGGCAAACTTTTTAAAAATAAATCTACGTTTGCCTTTTTTTTTTAATAACTTAGACTAAGCTTATTTATTTTAAATTAAAAGTATGCTACACATTACTTATTAGCAGTGCTTTTTTTTTGACGGTACGCACCGGTACTAGGCTACGGCGTACAGCACCTTTTTCAATGTGGGGGAAAATTATTACTTTTCTTGTATTTCAACGTTTATTATTAATTTATTATCTTATTAATGTGTTAAAATTGAATTATTTCAAAATTGCGCGCAATAAGAATTAAAATATAAAATGCGAAACTGCTTTAAAAGTTAGGCAATCCATCAATGAGTACCGGCACCTATTTTTTTTACAAAAAAAAAGCACTGCTTATTAGACCCCCCTTTCTGTCACCCTAGCCCTAGATATAAAAGATAATTAGATATAGGCCTAGATCTATATATAGATCTATAGGCTTACAGTGGCGTACCGAGGGCTGGTGTCACCAGGTGCGGTTAACTTCGGGTGTCACCCCCCCCCCCCCCCCCCGCCCACGACTTTCACCATAGTTTTCGTCTCCTTAAAACAAGCCTACGGTTCAAATATGACAAAAACAATATTAGTTTAAATAATATAAAATTTCGCATAGAAATTCCAGCATCTCTTAATTTTTCCCCTGCCATTCTCTTCTTGAATCTTAATCTTCTCTCGAAATCCCATGTTGGTCTGATTTTATAAGTGCTTGTTTAATTATAGTTTAATAGCATGCTCCACTAAGTGACTCCGCTTTTTGTGCAAAAAACAATCTTTAAGGCGTCTAGCTTGGTCATCACTTTAGTCTGCAGATACTGATGTGTAAGATTAACTTCTTCAAGTATATCAGCCCAAAGGTTAAAGTAGGAGATAAACGTGAAATCACAGACAACATGTAAAAGTCCTTGTGCTGTACCACTTGTGTCCAAATTTTCACGAGGATCACATAACGCTTCTATCGCCGTAATACATTCATCAAAGTTATCTTTCACTGGCTTAACAGCAGCATGATGAGCGCTCCGACGTAACCTTTTCAACGACACCCCAGTGTGTTCAATTAAAACATCCCATCAATGAGTGGAAGCAGCAAAGAAGGAAAACATTCTTTCAAGGGTAGGCCTACCAACAAATGTTATAGGCTACGTGAAGCATTTTCGGCAAAAGAGTAATGACCATACAAGTTAATTAAGGGAATGGCCAACACATCCATTAAAAAAAAGCTTTCTTGTTCTTTCTTTTCAAAATGGCTTGAACACCTCCATGGATTCCAAACATTGTGGCAGCATTGTCGTAACCTTGAGCTCTATACATCATTATATCAAGTCTGTCACTTTTAGATTTTTAAGAATGTCAGAACTGAGGTCATCAGCTTTATCCCTCGTAGAGGAAAAAATCCAAGAAACACTTCTCTCAATTCAACTTTCCCACTGTGGAATTTCAGATATCTGATCACTTCAGACATTTGGTCAGTGTGTGGTAAGCTTATATCAGGTGTGGCTGTCAAACATGATTCCAAAATACATTGCGCCTTTATATTCATAACAATATTTTTCTTTGCATGGTTGACCAGTAGGCCTAGCCTACATTTAAAAATTCATTTTGAATTTGTGGTGAAAGATAAGATACAGATGTTTTCCCTGTACATGTACTTATCTTTAGTCTCATTAGGTGCTCTTTCAGCACTGGGTCATATTTGGAAAGCATCTCAACCATCTCAAGAAAGTTTCCTTTATTCAACGAAAATTCATTGTGGCCACGAAATGCCAGATTTTGCTTCGCAAGAAACAATGTAGCCTAGATCTAGGCTAATATCTAGCGACCTGTAGGATATCCCTCCACTTTTTCTTCTCCCTATCCATTAAGACAATACTTTCGGCAGCAATTGTTTTATGCAGCTTATGCATGCTTATCATTTTTTTAAATATTGTTTTTTTTTTCATTCGGGTGTCACCCCCTGAGAGTCTGAGAGGGTGTCACCAGGTGCGGTCCGCACCCCCCTCGGTACGCCACTGGATCTATATTCTATTAAAATTTGATGACAGGCTTATAAAATGTGACGCTACTTTTCTGAATAAATGATTGTCTAATTAACTGTATGTTCATTGTAAATCTAGGTATTTTATATCGTGCATTTTCAAAGAGTCCGCGAGCAACCATAAACATTTCTTACTTTCGTTTTCTATTTTTAGAACAGATCGGTTTTCCGGATGTCACATGATTTGAATGTAGAAGGAGGAAACATTTGTCAACAATAGGTGTATCATGAGCAGCGACAACCACAATTTTTTATTATTTTGCAAATTGCTTGACATTACTAATTCTTGTTATTTAACACATTTTACCAAGCCATAATACGATGTCCGGATCTGTTGGAGATGGAGACTGGAATACTGGGGGACAAGTTGATGGTAAAATATAATAATATAATTTAAAGTCGCCGATCCAGGCGTCCAGGGCCTAGCCCTACTGCCCTAGGCAGCAGCTAGGTCAGGTCCTGGCTACTATTTTCGTGGGCTACTCACTTAATTAAGTAGCTTTTAGTAGATTAGACTTTAGAATCTAAATGTCACTGTAGGTATAGGCCTATCAATCTGATAGGTTCTTGAGGATGGCCCTGTGCCTACGAACTTTTCAGATTCAGGGCCTTCGACCTACAACTAAGCCTACGATAATGTAAGTGTAAGAAATCATACAAATAAAAGGAGTGCTTTAAAAATAATTCATAAATTGAAGTTACACATTTAATAACGTTTATAGCTCAAGCAGTGTAAAAAGAGCCCTTGCAGTCTGTTTCAGTACTAACTTTTTGGAGCCATTTAATAGCTAATTTAAGTCAATGAAAGGCATAATATGGCATATCGCCGCATATGACTATGATACCCTCAAATGTCATTTCCTTCATGATACTGCTTCATCAAGTCATTTTCAAATTGAAAGAAGTAGGGCCTACTAGGAGGGATAGTTGTGTTTGTCCCAACGTTGATAGAAGTTACAATTTTATCAGTTTCAGTTTGGAAAAGTTTACCATTAAAACTTCTTCCGCTAATGTGGAAGGTTGAATTGGAAAAATATATTTGGCCTACATTGGGAAAAAATTGTCAGCAACTTATTCGCTATTTGTTTAGTTACGACTCTGTTGTCTGGCTAGGAACTTGATCAATATAATAATACTCAAGCCACTCAATGTATGTTCAAAGAAGAATTTAATGTTGTTTGAACTTATGTACAATATTAACATTCAACTTCACTGCTAGCTAAGCAAAAATCAACAACCGCAACAAAACCTATGCATGCTGTATATTTTATATAGATTTTGGTGCAGAAAATAATAGAAATGAATTTTCCGAAGCTTTCCGAATGCAAAAGAAAAGGCTACTAGAAAGTCAAGAAAGCATTTTATTCATCAATATATATAAATGCTCTGCATGTGTGTGTGTTTAACAAATCAAATTGGTTTATTTAAATAAAGACACGTGACCTTATTGTTTCATGTCGTACTTTTGTGGTCCCTTATTGATATTGACATGTGGTTTTACTAGCGCAGTGGTTAGCGTCTTCGACTGTCATTTTCCTACAACCATTGTAGCACTGTGTTTTCCTACAGCCGTTGCAGCACTAAGATGTTTTTCTTTAGCCATTAAAGCACTAGGGTGTTTTCTTACAGTTGTAGCAGCACTAGGGTGTTTTCTATATATGCATTGCAGCACTAAGGTGTTTTCCTACAGCTGTTGCAGCACTAAGGTGTTTTCTTACAGCCATTGCAGCACTAAAGTATTTTCCTTGATGCATTCTTTGCATTTTAACTATCACTGTAATTAATCTGAGAAAAATGTGTAGCCATCAACAATTGAATAGCTCTCCATAGACCAAACATAATTTAGGCTAGGGCAGCAAAGGCTACCATTTTTCTAAATTGATTATCTTTTTAAATCTAGCTTATACTAATGCTGCTGACATTATCATATGATTGTGACCCATAACTTGCAATATCTATACTATTAGGGCCAAGAGAACTCAACAGAAGTTTGAAAGGTATTTACAGTTCTGTTGTTCAATGGTAATGAACTGAACAAACCCCTCTACTACATTTCCATTTTGGCTTGTTTCTCACTCCATCTTGTTAATAACATTTTCAATACCGGCGATGAAAATAGTGGAACACATGGCACTACAAATATGAAAGTGCCTAGAAGATTTTAAAACGGTCTTGCTTAATATAGAGAATATCCATTAAGATACACATTGAAAGAAAATGAATGGATCCTAATAAATACCCTATGTAGTGAGCTTTGGTTTAGTTATGTAGTCATAAACATACTTAGCAATTTTGTTAACATTACATGGAAACAGGCACAATTAAATATTGCTAATGAGGATCAAAATAGAACTGAGCACTTAACATATATTTAATTTAAGTAAAAATAATGTGTGACAATGATTTATTTTGAATTTTAAGTCATAGAGTAAAGAAGAAAAACAAAGTAAAAGTCAAAGATATTTTTTTAGATTACAATTATTCACATAACAACTGATGTAAAAAAAAATATCACATAATTTTATGTTCATTCAATATCAGTCTTCAGTTATTACACTGTTAGATACCTTTGAAAAAAATATATCTTTGCAATTGTAAAGCTTTGAGCATTGAAAAAAATTCTGACCAATCATTTTTTTTATTATTTATTAACTAATCCTCATTTGATATTCACATAATCTACCATTGTGAAATAAATCAGTCTTATATATTTTTTTTTCTCATGTATTGTTTGCTAGAAATTGCATTAGCTTTAATTGATGCTGCCCATGATAATGACCAGATGACACGTGAGGTCATAGCCAACTCTCTTTTTGATTTGGGGAAGAAAAAGCCTTCACTTATTCTTAGCTCATGTCATACTTACTTGAAGAAGCATTCTAAGGTTAGAACATTTTCATATTACATTTCCTTTTCTATGTTACTTCCCTTTATTTTAAATAGTGCAATGAAATTTGAAATGAAAATAATATATTTAAATTTTTAAATTGTAAAAATTATCTTGAATTTTTTTCATAATTTAGATACATTTTTAAATTTATCTTTTAGATTATATGTTGGAAAAGTAAATAAACATGAAATTTTTTATACCGTATATATTCGTGCACAAGTCACACATTTTTTTAAACTAAAAATATAGAAATAAATTAGGGTGCAATTACTTAATTACTTATGACATTTACTTTCACTGATAAAGTTCTGAATAACTTCAACAGCTATCTCTGGAGCACCGCATTATCATTCTTAACACAATTGAGAGAATTCTAAAAGAAACACTTGACTCGGTGAAATCTGAGTTGGCAATCAACTTGATCAAGCAAGCATCCTCTGAGCTTACTCAATCAAAGGTGGCTTTTTTTTATTATATCTACCAACTGTGCTGCTTAAATCTGAATGTCACTTTCTATAATTCATTTATCACAATAGAAAAAACATTGTAGTTTTGATGTGTTGTTTGCATTAAGTGTTCAGTATTACATTGTTATCCACCAGTATTAATTCTAATAATTTTGATTAATAAGATTTTAAATGATCAACATTAATTGAGGCTGTAGCTCATGAGAGTGAAAAATGTCACACTTTCAAAATCTTGAAATGACAGACTTATGCTTATGTCTTAATTTATTACCAATAAAAATAATTGCACTGTTTTAATAGATTCGACAAAAATATCTAATTGAAACTAATTTTTTTTTCAAGACGTTTGCATTTATAATAATGAACAAATATAATTGCTTTGAGTTTGTTTGTAGGTAGGGTAGGTTGTTAGTTTCTTTGCTATTGACACCTAGACCTTGTAACTGATCACTATAAAAGTTACTTTTTTGTTCTTAAATAATAGGGTTATTTTCAACGTACTGGTTAAACTGTTAAGATGGGAAGGAAACGAGGGGGAAAATCCTGAACAAAGTTTTTTATGGGCACACTCTATCCGCAGGTCAAGTAGTTTTTATATAATTTTATTTAATATAAATTATTATTTTTTAATGTTTCAATTGATATTATTTCTTTTGCTTAATCTGAAATATAAACAGGAAGTGTCACCAGAATGGCAGACGTCTGCAAGTGGTGTTTTGGTTGCTCTTGGGATGAAATACTGCAATGATGTTATGGGGGAGATGCTTGAAAAATTCCAGCCAGGAATACTGCCACATTTCTTTGTTGTTCAGACCATTGGCAATCTTGCGGCTGCTAATGGTATTTTACATGCCATTTAAATCATTGAAAGAGTCTTTTACTTGTGGGCTTGAATGTATAGTCTTTTACTTGTGGGCTCAAATGAATAGTCTTTTACTTGTGGGCTCGAATGAATAGTCTTTTACTTGTGGGCTCAAATGAATAGTCTTTTACTTGTGGGCTTAAATGAATAGTCTTTTACTTGTGGGCTTGAATGAATAGTCTTTTACATGTGGGCTTGAATGAATCTAAATGTAACACTATTTCAATAATAGGATTGGTTTGAACATGAAACAAAATATTTTTACATTATTGTTTTCTTGAAAATAATTTATTTGCTTCTTCTTCTTCGTAATACTGTGGAGACCCTGTAGAACCGAGGAAAAAGTCCACAATTTCTATAGCCAAAACAAATGTCTTTGTATGTTTGTTTGTTAGTTTTAATAGACTTACTGACTAATAGAAAAGTAAAGTACTTATGCTCTGAATTACCCAGGAAAAATATTTTATTTTATCATATATGTTGGGGAATTCATTATTTTGAAATAATTGAAACCTGGCCCAATAATGTCTTTATAAAATGTCATGAAAATATAGACAACAGTGTTGTCAAAAATAAAACATGCACTAAAAAGTTTATTTTTTGAGATTTTCTTTTACATTTTTTAATGATGGGCTATCAGATTGTTTAGAATTATTTAATGATGGGCTATCAGGTTGTTTAGAATTATTTAATGATGGGCTATCAGGTTGTTTAGAATTATTTAATGATGGGCTATCAGGTTGTTTAGAATTATTTAATGATGGGCTATCAGGTTGTTTAGAATTATTTAATGATGGGCTATCAGGTTGTTTAGAATTATTTAATGATGGGCTATCAGGTTGTTTAGAATTATTTAATGATGGGCTATCAGGTTGTTTAGAATTTTGTGTATCAATAAGCTGCCATTTCTTTTATTCATCATTGTAAACCTGATGTCATGACACATCGTGTGTTTTTTAATTGAAAGTATTTTAGCTGTCCAGTTGAAGGTTTACTTAAATATTTCACACAAAATGCGTACCGTAATTTAATAGCCAAATCCAGCATCAATTCATTACTTGTTTTTTCCTCAGTATATGACATGGTGCCACACCTGACTGCAGTTCTTGGTACAATGCTCCCCATGCTGGGCTTAGCCAAATACGATAACATGAGATGGGTGTTTGCTGCTGGTAAGTGATAACATGAGATGGGTGTTTGCTGATGCTAAGTGATAACATGAGATGGGTGTTTGCTGATGCTAAGTGATAACATGAGATGGGTGTTTGCTGCTGGTAAGTGATAACATGAGATGGGTGTTTGCTGCTAGTAAGTGGTAACATGAGATGGGTGTTTGCTGATGCTAAGTGATAACATGAGATGGGTGTTTTGCTGCTGGTAAGTGATAACATGAGATGGGTGTTTGCTGCTGGTAAGTGATAACATGAGATGGGTGTTTGCTGCTGGTAAGTGATAACATGAGATGGGTGTTTGCTGATGGTAAGTGATAACATGAGATGGGTGTTTGCTGATGGTATGTCTTAAAATGATCTTTAAAAATCTAACATTCTTTGAGTCTAGTTTTTTAAAGGTTGTTAAGTTGTTCTTTTTCTTGACTAATTAAACCAACCTATTCCACAGCCTAATTTCTCAAACTATATCTAAATCAGGGGATAGTGATGCTTTAAAAAAATAGTTTTGGTGATTCTAATAATATCTTAGGATCTATTCAAAATTGATTTCAAAAATACAGTCTGGTCATATCAGGATGACCCTGCGTCCACAAATTTCAATTAGAAGATGAAATGTTAGGGAAAGTAGTTTTTTTTATTGTCCAGCAGAAGTGCATTGAATTGACAAAATGTCATGGTGCTTATTGGTTGTTTCTAAGAAACCCAACCCTGATTGGTCGCTTGCTGTGTATTGCCAGCCCTTATTGGTTCCTTGCTGTGTATTGCCAGCCTTGATTGGTACCTTGCTGTGTATTGCCAGCCCTGATTAGTCCCTTGCTGTGTATTGCCACTCCTGATTGGTCCCTTGCTGTGTATTGCCCCTCCTGATTGGTCTTTAGCTGTGTATTGCCAGCCCTGATTGGTCCCTTGCTGTGTATTGCCACCCCTGATTGGTCCCTTGCTGTGTATTGCCACTCCTGATTGGTCCCTTGCTGTGTATTGCCAGCCCTGATTGGTACCTTGCTGTGTATTGCCAGCCCTGATTGGTTCCTTGCTGTGTATTGCCAGCCTTGATTGGTACCTTGCTGTGTATTGCCAGCCCTGATTGGTTCCTTGCTGTGTATTGCCAGCCTTGATTGGTACCTTGCTGTGTATTGCCAGCCCTGATTGGTCCCTTGCTGTGTATTGCCAGCCCTGATTGGTCCCTTGCTGTGTATTGCCAGCCCCTGATTGGTCCCTTGCTGTGTATTGCCACTCCTGATTGGTCCCTTGCTGTGTATTGCCAGCCCTGATTGGTACCTTGCTGTGTATTGCCAGCCCTGATTGGTCCATTGCTGTGTATTGCCAGTCCTGATTGGTACCTTGCTGTGTATTGCCAGCCCTGATTGGTCCCTTGCTGTGTATTGCCACCCCTGATTGGTCCCTTACTGTGTATTGCAACCCCTGATTGGTCCCTTGCTGTGTATTGCCACCCCTGATTGCTCCCTTACTGTGTATTGCAACCCCTGATTGGTCCCTTGCTGTGTATTGCCACCCCTGATTGGTCCCTTACTGTGTATTGCAACCCCTGATTGGTCCCTTGCTGTGTATTGCCAGCCCTGATTGGTCCCTTGCTGTGTATTGCCACCCCTGATTGGTCCCTTGCTGTGTATTGCCACCCCTGATTGGTCCCTTACTGTGTATTGCCACTTTTGATTGGTCCCTTGCTGTGTATTGCAACCCCTGATTGGTCCCTTGCTGTGTATTGCCAGCCCTGATTGGTCCCTTGCTGTGTATTGCCACCCCTGATTGGTCCCTTGCTGTGTATTGCCACCCCTGATTGGTCCCTTACTGTGTATTGCCACTCCTGATTGGTCCCTTGCTGTGTATTGTCAGCCCTGATTGGTCCCTTACTGTGTATTGTCACCCCTGATTGGTCCCTTACTGTGTATTGCCACCCCTGATTGGTCCCTTACTGTGTATTGCCACCCCTGATTGGTACCTTGCTGTGTATTGCTAGCCCTGATTGGTCCCTTACTGTGTATTGCCAGCCCTGATTGGTACATTGCTGTGTATTGCCAGCCCTGATTGGTCCCTTACTGTGTATTGCCAGCCCTAATTGGTCCCTTACTGTGTATTGCACTAGACACAAGATGGGTGAACAGATTTCAACAGTTAAAAATGCCAAGAAAATTAAAAAAAATTACCTTAATGTTTAGACATAAGAAAGAGTTGCTAATTTATCTACATACACTATTTAAAGAGTCAAATACTTAAAATACTTTTTTAAATAGAAATTCTTGAATCCGTCAATCATCCAAAAGCATAGAAAGCATTTTTTTTATGAATTTCAGATAGTATATCTGCATTTCATTACCTTGTTGCTACATGAATTTCAGATAGTATATCTGCATTTCATTACCTTGTTGCTACATGAATTTCAGATAGTATATCTGCATCTCATTACCTTGTTGCTACATGAATTTCAGATAGTATATCTGCATTTCATTACCTTGTTGCTACATGAATTTCAGCTATTTCAAAGTTCAGTGAAGCCATCTTGGAATATTGCGCCAACCTAGATCAAGCCCCTGACAAGACAGTTTCTATAGACAGATTTTCCAATGAGATTTTCTCTGCTTATGACATTTTGTTTAATGTCTGGCTCCAGTCTAAAGAGGCCAAGGTTTGTACATCTTTCGAATAAGAATATTTTGCTATTTAAAGTTCTAGTAATAACAAAACAACTGAAATATGAGTTTTGAAAAAAAAAAATCACCAAACTAATTTATTTGATTTAAATTCTTAACATTTTAGCTCAACTTATTACCATAAAAAATTTATATCTTTTTTTATAACAAAAATTGTCATATACATTTCTAAATGTATAACTTTAGGCCTAATCTTTCATTTTGTTTAAGCTTTGCTATAGTACAGGGACAATTTACTGTCTAGTTTCAAGATTTTTTTTATTATATTAGACCCTCTCCACCCTCTTCCAATCAAATGTTGAATCTAACCGCATTCTTATAATCAAATGTTGAATAAATCCGTATTCTTCCAATCAAATGTTGAATCTACCCGTATTCTTCCAATCAAATGTTAAATCTACTCATATTCTTTTAATGAAATGTTGAATTTACCTGTATTTTTCCAATCAAATGTTGAATCTACCCATATTCTTCCAAGCAAATGTTGAATATACCTGTATTCTTCCAATCAAATGTTGAATTTACTCATATTCTTCCAATCAAATGTTGAATCTACCCATATTCTTCCAAATAAATGTTGAATTTACCCATATTATTCCAATCAAATGTTGAATCTACCCATATTCTTCCAGATAAATGTTGAATCTACCTGTATTCTTCCAATCAAATGTTGAATCTAACCGCATTCTTCCAATCAAATGTTGAATCTATCCATATTCTTCCAATCAAATGTTGAATCTACTCGTTTTCTTCCAATCAAATGTTGAATCTACTCATATTCTTTTAATCAAATGTTGAATTTACCTGTATTTTTCCAACCAAATGTTGAATCTACCTGTTTTCTTCCAAGCAAATGTTGAATCTACCTGTATTCTTCCAATCAAATGTTGAATCTACCTGTATTCTTCCAATCAAATGTTGAATCTACCTGTATTCTTCCAATCAAATGTTGAATCTACCTGTATTCTTCCAATCAAATGTTGAATCTACCCATATTCTTCCAATCAAATGTTGAACCTACCTGTATTCTTCCAATCAAATGTTGAATCTACCTGTATTCTTCCAATCAAATGTTGAATCTACCTGTATTCTTCCAATCAAATGTTGAATCTACCTGTATTCTTCCAATCAAATGTTGAATCTACCTGTATTCTTCCAATCAAATGTTGAATCTACCTGTATTCTTCCAATCAAATGTTGAATCTACCTGTATTCTTCCAATCAAATGTTGAATCTACCTGTATTCTTCCAATCAAATCAAATTTTTTTATTTGTTGCTTGAAAATTATTTCTTTTTGTGGCTGTTTAAATATTTATTTATTTGGTACAATTGTATTTTTCCATGTCCAGCTACGGCTGGCAATAATTGAGGCTGTTGGTCACATGACACACATCATGAGCAAAGAAAAACTGCAGGAACAGCTGCCCAAAATTTTACAAGGAATTTACTCTCTGTACAAACGACATCCAGAGCCATTTCACATCACTCAGGTTAGTTATACAAATTATCACATTTCTTAAGTAAGCTGTACAAAATAAAAAATCTCTAAAGTCAGTTGTACAAGTTATCACATCTCTCAGGTTAGTTGTGGAAGTTATCAGATCACTCAGATTAGTTGTTGAAGTTATCAGATCACTTAGGTTAGTTGTTGAAGTTATCAGATCACTCAGGTTAGTAGTTGAAGTTATCAGATCACTCAGATTAGTTGTTGAAGTTATCAGATCACTCAGATTAGTTGTTGAAGTTATCAGATCACTCAGGTTAGTTGTTTAAGTTATCATATCACTCAGATTAGTTGTTGAAGTTATCAGATCACTCAGGTTAGTAGTTGAAGTTATCAGATCACTCAGATTAGTTGTTGAAGTTATCAGATTACTCAGGTTAGTTGTTGAAGTTATCAGATCACTCAGATTAGTTGTTGAAGTTACCAGATCACTCAGATTAGTTGTTGAAGTTATCAGATAACTCAGATTAGTTGTACAAGTTATCACATCACTCAGATTAGTTGTACAAAATATCAAATCTCTTAGCTTAGTTGTACAAGTTATCACATCACTCAGATTAGTTCTACAAAATATCAAATCTCTTAGCTTAGTTGTACAAGTTATCACATCACACAGATTAGTTGTACAAAATATCAAATCTCTTAGCTTAGTTGTACAAGTTATCACATCTCTCAGGTTAGTTATACAAATTATTACATCTCTTAAGTCAGTTGTACAAAATATCAAATCTCTTAACTCTTAAGAACCCATACGACGATTCAATCGTCGATTGGATTTGGCTAAAACGCCTAAGTGACGAGTGAATCGTTCCTTGTGTGTACGTACGCTTAGACCCTAAAAGCTCCGAACACAAACAATTTATACGGATTTTTTTCATTAATACACATTCCCGGATGAAAAACCAAGCGAAGTAACTCTAATTTTTTTTAGTTTAAGCCATTTTTAGCGTAAACACGATGAAAATGGATAGGTCATCGTAGGCTGAGAACTAACGCTTCGACGGAGCGCCGTAGGCCTACACACAGCACTTTAAAATTATTTTTTTAGACAATGAATTAGACGTTAGTGACAACTATTTTATTTTAACTAGTCATTCTTAAACTGAAAATGACTGTAGTGTAGCTAACAGGGAAAATGATGAAGCTAGCCTACTCATTTCTCAATCATCAACTACGTCACAGTCAGCTGATTGATAACTGATAGCCCAATTGTAAAATTCTAATATACCCTTTGTCCATTTTGAAAGGAAATATTAATAATTAACAAAAAGAAACCATACATATTTAGTATCATTTTAAAGGTTAATAAATTTTCTTTTCATCTAATATAATTACAAAATGGCGTTTGTTGAATTTTATCAATAAAAATGTTTTTATTCTGTTTATTTGTTGGTCGTTTTTGGTGTCTTTAAAAAAAGGTCAGATTTTTAACAAAAACTACAGAAATATCAAAATATAAAATAACAAAATATGTATATCACTAAAAGGGTATTTTGATTCCCTACACAATGATACCACATACATACAGTAATTGTTTTGAAATATTAGAGAAATAAATATTTTCTAATCTCTCTTAGTCTTTATCGCTCCCCGTGGAGCATAAGGCAGCAACAAAGTTCCGCCAGGCCTCCCTATCCTGGGCGAGCCATCGGATTTCGTGCCATGTTTTATTTGTGGCCTTTGCTTCCTCGTCCATTGTCCTCCTCCACGTTCCCATTGGCCTTCCCCTTCGTCTTTTTCCTGGTGGTGTCCATTTCAATGCGCTGCTTGGGAGCCTCATTTTGTCCATGCGGAGGATGTGACCCAGCCATCTCCATCTTCTTTTCATTATTTCATCGATAATGAAGCTTATTCCAGTTCTTTGGTGGACTTCGATGTTGGAGATGTGGTCCTCCCAGCCGATCCTTAGTATACGTCGGAGACATCTACCTTCAAACCCTCTAAGGCGGCCTTCAATTTTGGTATTGGTCTTCCAGGTCTCTGCAGCATAGAGAAGGACTGAGCGTACATTTGACTTGTATAGTTTCAGTTTTGTTCTTAGTTGCAGAGAGGATGACTTCCATATTTTCCCCAGTTTGTTGAAGGCCTGAGCTGCCATAGCTAGTCTGGTGGAGATTTCCATGTCTATGCTTCCATTAGCAGAGATGTAGCTGCCAAGGTATTTGAAGTTTTCAATCTCTTCCACCTCCACACCATTGGCACTTGTCCTCTTAGAGCTCTTTGTCTTAACTTTCATGATTTTTGTTTTCCCTGAGTTGATCTTTAAGCCAACACTTTTGGCTATTTGTTCTACTCTTGTTGTCTTCTCCTGGATATCTGGTTGAGAATGAGAGAGCAGAGCTATGTCATCTGCAAAATCGCAGTCTTCTAGATAGGAAGTTAGTCCCCATACTAGGCCTCGAGGTTTATCTGCAGTAGCTCTCCTCATGACCCAGTCCATTACTATTAAGAAGATAACAGGTGATATCACACATCCTTGTCGGACACCTGTTTTCACCTGGAACCATTCACTCTGTTGGTTTTCATGGCGTACACAGCACTGGTTTCCAGTATAGATGTCTTTCAGGATGTTAATGACTTTGCCTGGGAATCCATATGATTCCAGAATTGTCCAAAGTGTTGGGTGGTGGATGCTATCGAAAGCCTTTTCAAAATCTATGTAGTTGATGTACAAAGAGGAGTTCCATTCCAATGACTGTTCCACTATGGTACGCAGGACAAAAATTTGATCATTGCATGATCTTCCAGCTCTGAAACCAGCTTGTTCTTCACGTAGGACTCTCTCTATTCCTGTTCTCATTCTCATCAGTAAGATTCTACAAAAGATTTTTCCTGTAACAGACAATAGGTTTATGCCTCTCCAATTCTCACAGAGGGTTAGGTCGCCTTTCTTGGGAACTTTGACAATAATCCCTCATTTCCATGAGGTAGGTACATGTTCTTTGTCCCATATTTTATTAAAGAGTCCTATAAGTGTTCTCGCACACAGGGTTGGGCTGGACTTGAGCATGTCTGCCGTAACTCTATCCTCTCCTGGCGCCTTATTTCCTTTTGTCTGTTTAATGGCTTCTATTATTTCTTGTTCCATAATGGGCCCTTTAGACACTTCAATCTCAAAACCCGTGTCTGTGATGACAGCCTCTGTTTCTGGGTCCGGTCTATTCAGGATATCTTCAAAATGTTCTGCCCACCTCTGGAGCTGGTCTTTCTCTGTCGTCAGATTATTTCCATTTTTATCTTTAACAGTCGTCGATTTGCTCCTTAGACCTCCCGTAAGGGACTTAATAATTTTGTAGACTGTTTGGTTGTCGCCTTTATCAGCTGCTACTTGTGCCTCTAGTGCCATGTTGTCTATATAATCTCTTTTGTCTTGTCTTGCACTTCGCTTTACTCTAATGTTGAGTCTTTTGTAATCCTGTCTAGCTTCTGTATTTCTTTCTCCATTTTTGGTGAGCATTTTTCGCTTTGCCTCTTTCCTTTGTTCTATGAGGCTCCATGTGGCATCTGAAATCCATTCCTTTCTCTGTCTTGTTTTGTGTCCTAGTGTTGTTCTACTGGTTTCGGTGTATACATTTAAAATCTTATCGCAGTGTGTGTTAATGTCGTCCTCTAAAAGATTTTCTAGTAGGCTGAATCTATTCTGTAGTTCCAACACAAAACTGTTTTTTACTAGTGTATCTTTTAATTTGGAAGAGTCATAGAGTTGGTAACTAGTAGTTTTGGTAGCTTTCTTTAGTTTGAGTTTGAGTTTGCATAAGACAAGGTTATGGTCACTACCAATGTCAGCACCCCTAATCGCCTTGACATCTTTCATACTTCTTCTCCACTTTTGGTTGATGACAATGTGGTCAATCTGATTCTTTGTCCTGTTGTCAGGAGAGGTCCAGGTGGCTTTATGAATATTCTTGTGCTGGAAAACACTACCTCCTATAACCAGGCCATTCTCTAGGCATATATCAATGATTCCCTACACAATGATACCACATACATACAGTAATTGTTTTGAAATATTAGAGAAATAAATATTTTCTAATACTACCCAGTTAAAAAAAAATCCAAGGGAAAATAATTCAGGCAAAACATGAAAAAAATAAAGGCTTTAAAGAGTTAAGTTAGTTGTACAAAATATCAAATCTCTTAAGTCAGTTATAAAAGTTGTGTTTAACTGTATTGAGTGGGCATGGAGAAGGTTGTTTGTTTTAATCCACCTGATGGGCAGCTGATGTGGAAATTAAATGGTGGCTGGCATTGTTTTGCTCATTTAATCTAATTATACGCTATGTCAAAATACATCTTTAGGCCCCGTGAATTTACTAGGCCTGGTAGATATTGTTGCATGACATTATTTCTGTTTATGGCATATTATTGAACATCTTTATCACTTTTATAATTGAACTACCTGCTTGTATTGACTTTTGCCTTTTCTTTTTTTGTCAGGGTCTTTGCATGGTACTGGATGCTGTTTGTGTTGAAGGTAGCCTCATTCTGGAACCTCATTTAGACAATCTGCTGACTATTCTTTTCTCTCAGGTGATTTGAATATTTGAAGCTGAAGCTAACGTATTTTAGATGAAGGGACTTGTAGGTTAGTCTGTAAACTTCTTAGCTGCAGGTTAGAATTCAGACAAGTCTTGTTATAAAAATATAACATGGGTTTGGCATTGAAGAAAGCCACAGAATCTCTGGGTATGCCAGAACTTGATGGTCTCTTAACTTGGTCTTTTGAACTACAAGGGTTTTGGGTACAATTTACTGATCTTCCAATATTTTAAATTTGAACATTAAATTTTCTGAAAAGTAGACCATCATGCCTTACTTCTCTCTAAACATCACATTTTACTGTATTGAAAAATGTCTATTATCTTTAGATATTTCAACCAGTGGACTATTCCAATCCAATGAGTTTGAAGAATCACAATGAACTTTTGAGATCTTTTGCCATTATTGGTGAGCTTCATTTCATTTATTTTGAAATGTTTGTGAAAGTGTATAGTAGAACATTTGTTTGTTTCATCACGGTTATGTTTTTAACATTCTCAAATTTATTCATATTGTTTTTTCAGCTCGGGCCTTTTCTGGAAAGCTTGTTGGAATTCTTCTGGGAAAATTAGAAACAAAAGATGAAAAGATAAAAATTGGAATTTTGTCCATTTTCAAACATGTCATAAATGCTGCTGGTAAGTATGTAGATTAAATAAACAGTAAGTTACAGCTAGTTGTATAAATAAACAGTAAGTTACAGCTAGTTGTATAAATAAACAGTAAGTTACAGCTAGTTGTATAAATAAACAGTAAGTTTAAGCTAGTTGTATAAATAAACAGTAAGTTTAAGCTAGTTGTATAAATAAACAGTAAGTTACAGCTAGTTGTATAAATAAACAGTAAGTTACAGCTAGTTGTATAAATAAACAGTAAGTTACAGCTAGTTGTATAAATAAACAGTAAGTTTAAGCTAGTTGTATAAATAAACAGTAAGTTACAGCTAGTTGTATAAATAAACAGTAAGTTACAGCTAGTTGTATAAATAAGCAGTAAGTTACAGTTAGTTGTATAAATAAACAGTAAGTTTAAGCTAGTTGTATAAATAAGCAGTAAGTTTAAGCTAGTTGTATAAATAAACAGTAAGTTACAGCTAGTTATATAAATAAACAGTAAGTTACAGCTAGTTGTATAAATAAACAGTAAGTTTAAGCTAGTTGTATAAATAAACAGTAAGTTTAAGCTAGTTGTATAAATAAACAGTAAGTTTAAGCTAGTTGTATAAATAAACAGTAAGTTTAAGCTAGTTGTATAAATAAGCAGTAAGTTTAAGCTAGTTGTATAAATAAACAGTAAGTTACAGCTAGTTGTATAAATAAGCAGTAAGTTACAGCTAGTTGTATAAATAAACAGTAAGTTACAGCTAGTTGTATAAATAAAAAGTAAGTTTAAGCTAGTTGTATAAATAAGCAGTAAGTTACAGCTAGTTGTATAAATAAACAGTAAGTTACAGCTAGTTGTATAAATAAGCAGTAAGTTACAGCTAGTTGAATAAATAAGCAGTAAGATTAAGCTAGTTGTATAAATAAACAGTAAGATTAAGCTAGTTGTATAAATAAACAGTAAGTTTAAGTTAGTTGTATAAATAAACAGTAAGTTACAGCTAGTTGTATAAATAAACAGTAAGTTACAGCTAGTTGTATAAATAAACAGTAAGTTACAGCTAGTTGTATAAATAAACAGTAAGTTACAGCTAGTTGTATAAATAAACAGTAAGTTACAGCTAGTTGTATAAATAAACAGTAAGTTACAGCTAGTTGTATAAATAAGCAGTAAGTTTAAGCTAGTTGTATAAATAAACAGTAAGTTACAGCTAGTTGTATAAATAAACAGTAAGTTACAGCTAGTTGTATAAATAAGCAGTAAGTTTAAGCTAGTTGTATAAATAAGCAGTAAGTTACAGCTAGTTGTATAAATAAACAGTAAGTTACAGCTAGTTGTATAAATAAACAGTAAGTTACAGCTAGTTGTATAAATAAACAGTAAGTTACAGCTAGTTGTATAAATAAACAGTAAGTTTAAGCTAGTTGTATAAATAAACAGTAAATTTAAGCTAGTTGTATAAATAAACAGTAAGTTACAGCCAGTTGTATAAATAAACAGTAAGTTTAAGCTAGTTGTATAAATAAACAGTAAGTTACAGCTAGTTGTATAAATAAGCAGTAAGTTACAGCTAGTTGTATAAATAAGCAGTAATTTAAGCTAGTTGTATAAATAAACAGTAAGTTACAGCTAGTTGTGTAAACAAACAGTAAGTTACAGCTAGTTGTATAAATAAACAGTAAGTTACAGCTAGTTGTGTAAATAAACAGTAAGTTACAGCTAGTGTTTAAGGCTTAATTTCGACTGAACAAATTAGAAAGCCTCAAGGAAATGTTGAATCAAACCAGAATTTTAGGTAAACGGACTGCATGTAATTGCCATATTTTATTTCCTGTTTCATTTAAAGTTTAATTTATGAAGCAAGAGATGGTTACATTGTGCTATCTAAGGGCAGCCAATAGTTTTTTTTATTTTTAAACAAATAACCATTGATAAATAAGATGAACTATAGACAGGAAAGCAAGTATTTTTGTATTTTTGAAAAAAGCAATGAATGTGCTAAAGGGATTTACACTTGTTCTGAAATCTCCATTTAACACAGCTCTTTCCTTTCAGTGTCTGCCATGGAAGATAAAAAAGAAGTTATTGTTTCAGGGCTGAGAGGTCTATGTGTTGAGACCAACAATAAGGTACTTTAAAAACTTGCATTGGAAATATAAACATGAAAATAACAACCATTGGAGAAATTGAAATAATAATCCTACTGTACATATACTTCCTACTGTACATATAGTTCCTACTGAACATATAGTTCCTACTGTACATGTACATATAGTTCCTACTGTATATGTACATATAGTTCCAACTGTACATATAGTTCCTACTGTACATGTACATATAGTTCCTACTGTACATGTACATATAGTTCCTACTGTACATATAGTTACTGCTGTACATATAGTTCCTACTGTACATATAGTTCCTACTGTACATATAGTTCCTATTGCACATATAGTTCCCACTGTACATGTACATATAGTTCCTACTGTACATGTACATAATATAGTTTCTACTGTACATATAGTTCCTACTGTACATGTACATATAGTTCCTACTGTACATATAGTTCCTACTGTACATGTACATATAGTTCCTACTGCATATATAGTTCCTACTGTACATATAGTTCCTACTGTACATGTACATATAGTTCCTACTGTACATATAGTTCCTACTGTACATATAGTTCCTACTGTACGTATAGTTCCTACTGTACATGAAGTTCTTACTGTACATATAGTTCCTACTGTACATATAGTTCCTACTGTACATATAGTTCCTACTGTACATAAAGTTCCTACTGTACATATAGTTCCTACTGTACATATAGTTCCTACTGTATGTATAGTTCCTACTGTATGTATAGTTTCTACTGTTATGTATAGTTCCTACTGTTATGTATAGTTCCTAGTGTATGTATAGTTCTTACTGTACGTATAGTTTCTATTGTACATATAGTTTTTTTATTCTCCATTTCGTTATTAAATATAGGATGGGGGTCGCATCAATGTAAGTTTGATTTTCAATGACACCCCAATACATATCACAAAGATTATAATTTTATATTATTGGCATTGGCTATATGCATCACTATTGGTGATGATCCAAGTATTGGTTGCTGGGACAGCAAACCATGAAGTTGCAGAGATTCGATGATTTAATTTAGCAGACACATCTATATATACACACACAAGCCTATATAAATTTAAACTCTGATTATGTTTATTTACTTCCTAACTCACTGTGTAGGTGAAGAAGGTGTTTGCCCAGGTGATCATCGCCATGGCACATCGTGGCTACCTGGAGTTGGAAGGTGGTCACCATATGGTAGAGTTTATTGTCAGACAATGTTCACTTGAAGAGGACCTGAAAGTAATTCATTTTATTTACATCCGGTGTTTAGTACACAAACAATAACTAAATAATAAATGTACACACATGTAGTCTATTTATACGTATACAAACTTTATATAACTGTACACATAATATCTTTATATTAATACAGACTTAATATCTTTATATAACTACAGACAATGATACCCTGATATAATTACACACATAAATACCTCTATGTTACTCTACAAATGTTTGCTTCCAGGGCAAAAAGTCCCCAGACCCTGAGTATGTGAGTAACCAAGCTTTAAGGAGTATGTGTGACAATATTTTACAGCTAATCACTACAACAGTGGAGGAAATGGAAAGTGTAAGTGTAATAGAGTATACTCCAGCCACATTACCTGCATCCTGGGTAGTTCTTTCTGCACCATTTTAAAATAATATCTCCAGCAAGATGATCTAACAAATAAAATATAAATTCTCACAAATTAAGATAAGATAAGATTGCTTTATTGATCCAAATAAATGGAAATTTGATTTGATTACATAAATACCGTCGTTCAGCATACCCGGTACTTAAAACAATATTAAAGAACCATTTCTACTCAAACACAATAGACATTCGCGCAAACTATCATACCATTTATCATACAAGAAAAAAGTAGGCCTATCATTTAGGAGTCAGCTATTGAGCCATTGTATTTCCTGGCTGAAAGATGATTATTTTAAAAGAGTCTCCACTGATAGTGGAACAAAAGAGTTCCTAAATCTCTCTTTTCTTGCACTTATTGAAAGAAGCCGACCACTTCGACTAGATATTATGTAACTACCATGAAGCGGGTGTGCATGATCTTGGAGGATTTTATCAATCATAGACAGGCACCTTGAACTGAATACATCTGCAAGAGATGGTAATTCTGTCTGTGTAGTACAAGAGGCTTTGTTTATTAGGTGGTCTATCCGGTGTTTGTTCAATGTGGTGGAATTACCATACCATGATTGCAAAGGTTATGATGCTACCAACATTCGCTGAGTAAAAGAGATTCATAATGGTTTTCTCTATTTGAAATGTTTTTAGTTTACTAAGACAGAAAAGTCGTTGGTGCATTTTCTTACAGAGGCTTTGGCAGTGGTCAGACCATGTCAGTTTGTCAGTAATTGTGACGCCAAGATATTTATATTGCGAGACTTGATCTATTATTTGGTTGTTTATGTGCAAATCAGCCAGCTTGTGTTTCTCCTTCCGGAAGTCTACAATCATTTCTTTCGTTTTTGTGATGTTCAATATCAGGTAGTTCTCTCCACACCATTTGTAGAAATCCGAGGTCGTCCTGTAAGAGAGACTGTCGTCACTGGAAATTATTCTGAATGCTTGCACTAGATGTGATGATTTTCTATGGCTTTAATTTTGTGTACAATGTTTAACTCAACCTCCCTTGATTGTGTATTCTGTGTATTGCTTACACCAGGTCTTGTGGCCTTATCTCCTTGAGCTAGTTGTTCCCGACCAGTATATGCCAGCAGTTGGTCCAGTCTGCCGCTCTTTGGCCTACCTGGCGCACAAGAAAAGAAATGAGAGTGCTCAAGATTTCTGGATTGATTTTGAATCACAGCGTAAGGCAACCATCATCATTATATATTATACCATCACCATACAATCACTATACCATCACCATACACTCACTATACCATCACCATACAATCACTATACCATCACCATACACTCACTATACCATCACCATACAATCACTATACCATCACCATACAATCACTATACCATCACCATACAATCACTATACCATCACAATACAATCACTTTACCATTACAATACAATCACTTTACCATCAGCCTACAATCACTATACCATTACCATACACTCACTATACCATCACCATACAATCACTATACCATCACGATACAATCACTATACCATCACCATACAATCACTTTACCATCACCATACAATCACTTTACCATCACAATACAATCACTTTACCATCACAATACAATCACTTTACCATCACCATACAATCACTATACCATCACCATACAATCACTATACCAGCACCATACAATCACTATACCATCACCATACAATCACTATACCATCACCATACACTCACTATACCATCACCATACAATCACTATACCATCACCATACAATCATTATACCATCACCATACAATCACTATACCATCACCATACACTCACTATACCATCACCATACAATTACTATACCATCACCATACAATCACTATACCATCACCATACAATCACTATACCATCACCATACAATCACTATACCATCACGATACAATCACTATACCATCACCATACAATCACTATACCATCACCATACAATCACTATACCATCACCATACAATCACTTTACCATCACCATAAACTCACTATACCATCACCATACAATCACTATACCATCACCATACAATCACTTTACCATCACCATACACTCACTATACCATCACCATACACTCACTATACCATCACCATACAATCACTATACCATCACCATACAATCACTTTACCATCACCATACACTCACTATACCATCACCATACAATCACTATACCATCACAATACAATCACTATACCATCACAATACAATCACTTTACCATCACAATACAATCACTATACCATCACCCTACAATCACTATACCATCACCATACACTCACTATACCATCACCATACAATCACTATACCATCACCATACAATCACTATACCATCACCATACAATCACTATACCATCACAATACAATCACTATACCATCACCATACAATCACTATACCATCACCATACAATCACTATACCATCACCATACAATCACTATACCATCACCATACAATCACTATACCATCACCATACAATCACTATACCATCACCATACAATCACTATGCCATCACCATACAATCACTTTACCATCACCTAACACTCACTATACCATCACCATACACTCACTATACCATCACCATACACTCACTATACCATCACCATACATTCACTATACCATCACCATACAATCACTATACCATCACCATACAATCACTATACCATCACCATACAATCACTTTACTATCACCCTACAATCACTATACTATCACCATACAATCACTATACCATTACCATACAATCACTATACCATCACCATACAATCACTTTACCATCACCCTACAATCACTATACCATCACAATACCATCACCATACAATCACTATACTATCACCATACAATCACTATACCATCGCCATACAATCACTATACCATCACCATACAATCACAATACCATCACAATACAATCACTATATCATCGCTATACAATCACTATATCATCACCATACAATCACTTTACCATCACCCTACAATCACTATACCATCACCATACACTCACTATACCATCACTATACCATCACCATACAATCACTTTACCATCACCCTACAATCACTATACCATCACCATACACTCACTATACCATCACCATACAATCACTATACCATCACCATACAATCACTATACCATCACCATACAATCACTATACCATCACTATACCATCACCATACAATCACTATACCATCACCATACAATCACTATACCATCACCATACAATCACTATACCATCACTATACCATCACCATACAATCACTATACCATCACCATACAATCACTATACCATCACCATACAATCACTATACCATCACAATACAATCACTATATCATCGCTATACAATAGCCATACAATCACTATACCATCACATACAAAAAGTATGTCATCACCTTACAATCATCATGTCATCACCATGTCTTTGCCATACAATCACTATATCAGCACCATACAATCACTATACCATCACCATACAATCACTTTAACATCACCATACAATCAGTATACCATCACCATACAATCACTATACCATCACCATACAATAAGTATACCATCACGATACAATAAGTATGTCATCACCTTACAATCAACATGTCATCACCATACAATAAGTATACCATCACCATACAATAAGTATGTCATCACCTTACAATCACCATGTCATCACCATACAATCACCATGTCATCACCATACAATCACCAAACAATCACTATACAATCACCATACAATCACTATAGAATCACCATACAATCACTATACCATGACTATACAATCATTGTACCATCACCATAAAATCACCATACAATCAATATTCCATCACCATACAATCACTATACCATCACCATACAATCACCATACAATCACTATACCATCACCATACAACTTCCATACAATCACTATACAATCACCATACAATAAGTATGTCATCACCGTACAATCACCATGTCATTACCGTACAATCACCATGTCATCACCTTACAATCACCATGTCATCGCCATCCAATCACTATACCATCACCATATCATAACCATACAATAATCATACAATCATCATACCATTACCAACTTTTTACAAGTTCTTGTCACATTATCATACATTACTACATTTCATTTATCCCAAAATATATTTTTTAAAATTTTAGCAAACATTCCAAAACCAGCTCAGATCATAGCAAGATTATTGGTAAGATTTTTATTTTTATTTTGTATTGATTTTTTCCCCAAGAGTCACTTATTTGCATAAGTTTTTTGTTATGTAAAAATAAAGTCAAATATCCTGCCTGACTAAATTGATCCAAAGGGCAGATGAAGCTGTGTTCACCAGTTTCTGTGGCCACCGCATATTAGGGTATTGCCCAGCACAAACCTTTGTTAATGGCTGCCTCCGCAACATATTAAAGATTCGGTGGACTGAAAAAGTAAAGAACGCCGACTTGTGGCAACGAACAAATCAGGATCCCCTCGAACAGCAGATCGCCAGGAGAAAGTGGCGGTGGATTGGGCACACCTTACGGAAGCCCCCACAGGACATCACGCGACAGGCTCTGCAGTGGAACCCCCAGGGAAAAAGATGGGTTGGTCGCCCGAAGACCACCTGGAGATGCTCCTGTGAGGACAAAATTGCAAGCTGCAACCTGTCATGGGGTGAACTAAAAAAGGCTTCCCAGAATCGAGTGCGCTGGAGAGCTGTTGTGGAGGCCCTATGTTCCACAAGGAACCAAAGGAATTAAGCAAGACAGCACAATGCCCCGATGCCTTCACCAGGATTGGAACCCAAGACCTTCAGAACACCAGCCGATTGCGCTGCTTTGGCTTCCATGCCCCATTGCATTGTTATAATTAAATTGTTTAAATAGTTTCTCTTTTTCTTGACACCCCCCCCCCCCACCCAGAAGTCTTAACTTAGTTATTCTAGTGCCAAATCAAAGGGTCATCAACAATTTATAACATTATACATTCATTTTGTCAATAACGGATGTAAGTAAACTAGAATATTCTGTGCATTGTGTTCTCAGAAGTCATGTACATACATAGTCTAACATAGTCTAACATAGTCTAACATAATCTAACATAGTCTAACATAGTCTAATGTAGTCTAGTCTAACCACTTTTTTGTGTTTTATTTCATCTTCAACTCAATGTTAAAAAAAAAGAATTCAAAACATTTCTAATAGGCAAAACACTTTAAACTTTCTGGCAATTAATTATGAGTGTATTTGCAGGTCCTTGTTGGACATCCAAAGAATGGACGTGATAGAGGTATCCATATACTGAACCTGATGAAAAACATCAGTCCTAATCTCCATGACAACATCATTGGCCTCTGGGATGCTGTGATTCCAAAATTAATAAGTTACCTTGGAGGTGAGATTTCAATAACACACACTGCTTATATTAGAGTATCATTAGTTGCTTTATACACTGCAGCTTATATTAGAGTATCATTAATTGATTTATACACTGCAGCTTATATTAGAGTATCATTAATTGATTTATACACTGCAGCTTATATTAGAGTATCATTAATTGATTTATACACTGCAGCTTATATTAGAGTATCATTAATTGATTTATACACTGCAGCTTATATTAGAGTATCATTAATTGATTTATACACTGCAGCTTATATTAGAGTATCATTAATTGATTTATACACTGCAGCTTATATTAGAGTATCATTAATTGATTTATACACTGCAGCTTATATTAGAGAATCATTAATTGATTTATACACTGCAGCTTATATTAGAGTATCATTAATTGATTTATACACTGCAGCTTATATTAGACTATCATTAATTGATTTACACACTGCAGCTTATATTAGAGTATCATTAAACAAAAAATAATGGTACAACCACAGAGACATTTGTATAGGTCTTGTATATGTCTTGTTTAGGTCTTGTATATATCTTGTTTAGGTCTTGTATATATCTTGTTTAGGTCTTGTATATATCTTGTTTAGGTCTTGTATATATCTTGTTTAGGTCTTGTATATATCTTGTTTAGGTCTTGTATGTGTCTTGTTTAGGTCTTGTATATATCTTGTTTAGGTCTTGTATATATCTTGTTTGGGTCTTGTATATATATTGTTTAGGTCTTGTATGTGTCTTGTTTAGGTCTTGTATATGACTTGTATGTGTCTTGTTTGTGTCTTGTATGTGTCTTGTTTGTGTTGTGTCTTGTATGTGTCTTGTTTAGGTCTTGTATATATCTTGTTTAGGACTTGTATATGTCTTGTTAAGGTCTTGTATATGTCTTGTTTAGGTCTTGTATGTGTCTTGTTTAGGTCTTGTATGTGTCTTGTTTAGGGCTTGTATATATCTTGTTTAGGTCTTGTATATGTCTTGTTTAGGTCTTGTATATGACTTGTATGTTTCTTGTTTGTGTCTTGTATGTGTCTTGTTTGTGTTGTGTCTTGTATGTGTCTTGTTTAGGTCTTGTATATATCTTGTTTAGGACTTGTATATGTCTTGTTAAGGTCTTGTATATGTCTTGTTTAGGTCTTGTATGTGTCTTGTTTAGGTCTTGTATGTGTCTTGTTTAGGGCTTGTATATATCTTGTTTAGGTCTTGTATATGTCTTGTTTAGGTCTTGTATATGACTTGTATGTTTCTTGTTTGTGTCTTGTATGTGTCTTGTTTGTGTTGTGTCTTGTATGTGTCTTGTTTAGGTCTTGTATATATCTTGTTTAGGACTTGTATATGTCTTGTTAAGGTCTTGTATATGTCTTGTTTAGGTCTTGTATGTGTCTTGTTTAAGTCTTGTATGTGTCTTGTTTAGGTCTTGTATGAAAAGTACGAGTGAGCGAAATGCATCTCAGTGTTGTTCGTCTGGTAATGACCAGATCGAGTTGATGCCAATGTTTGGATCGGGGTGTCGCCAGGACACTTTGTGGTGCGGTTTGACCTGGAAAAATGAGTTTGTGATACTGAGGTTGTGATAGGTGCACATTTCTAGGAGTCGTTGGCCATTGTTGTTCATCTTCTCAATGCCAAATTTTCCTAGGCACGTTGGCCAGGATTCATGGTCAGTGCCCACCCTAGCATTAAAGTCACCTAGGAGTATCAGAGATTCCTCCCTGTGAATTTTACTGATTGCCAGTTCTAGTTGGCCGTAAAACTCATCTTTGAGCTCCTTAGTGGCGTAAAGGGTTGGAGCATATGCCCTGATCAGGCTTACAGGTCCTGTACTTGTAAGAAGGCGGAGTGTCAGTAGTCTTTCAGTGCCCGGTTGACATGGTTCTATCATACCCAAAAGAGAATTTCTGACTGCAAAACCCACACCGTGTTCCCTGACTTCTTCTTCCGTTTTCTTTCCCTGCCAGTAGAAAGTGTAGTCCCCATCCCTAATGCATCCAGATTCCGGTAGACGTGTTTCTTGTAGGGCCGCAATGTCGATGCGCAGTCTTGCGAGCTCACTGCTGATAACTGAGGTTTTGCGAGCATCGCACATATCTTGTAAGTTATTGTCTAGGCCTGGTGTCATTGTTCGTACACTCCAAGTGCCCAGTCTTAGGCAAGACATTTTCCATTTTTGATTTGATTTTTTTCTTTTGGCTTGGTGCATGATTTACAGTCCGCATAACAGGCTTTTCGGTACCTTAAGCCCTACGCACCCAATGAGATATGATAGTTTCTCCCACCGTCGAAAGCAACCCCTGGCCCCCGAGTAGATGGTTTATAGCCGGTAACTGCTGCTTTTCGTGCTTTGTCGACGCTAAACAGCAAAGCTGGAGTGTCCTCTCCAGAGCGCAAGCCTGGGCAGTGTGTTAAGGAGAGGCTGATGTTGCCCATGCATCAGTTCCCCTCTCTCCACGCATCAGATGTGTACAAGGGAAAGGCTTAGCCGATACAGCTTGGCATCTTTTGCGTCGCAGGAGTTGCCAGTATGCTACGTGACGAGCAGAAAGCGTACTGCCTAAGGGACTCCGGCTCCTGATTTGTTTTTGAGGTTTACTCCCTAGTATTTCCCGTACATGGGTTTAGCCACAAGGCAGTGGGGTTTGTGATCAGAGTTTTCCCTCTCCGGAAGTTAAATATATATATTTACAACAAATAATAAAGAATATAAACAATAAAGATACTTCCAAATATCACAACAACACCGCCATCTTGGTGCGTCACGTTTAATCAAGTAAGTACTGTACTGGACAAACAGAGTTATATGCATCTATAACAATATACTTACTAAAGTCATCTGATCTAACTAAACAATAAGAGAATTCTACTTAAATTACTGAGACAGCTCTAATCTAAGGAAAGAATGACAAGAAATGTGCGCTACATAACAACATTGCCTTGAACAGATTCCAGAACATACACACCCTCCATTCTTAGAATTAACATAAACACCCTCCATTCTTAGAATTAACATAAACACCCTCCATCCTTAGAATTAACATAAACACCCTCCATTCTTAGAATTAACATAAACCATCTTTTTTTTTCATTTTTAACCATTTTTCCATATTAAAACCAAAAAATATAAAACCAATGTAAAACCAATGAAAGAAATTCTATTTTATTTTCTTCTATTGCTGAATTGATCAGTTCCAGAAAGTGATGATGAAGATGAGGGGAAAGTAAATGAGGTGGAAAAATGGTCACAGAAAAACTGGGAGGATTTACTTTTAAAGGTTTTGAAATTTTTTGTATTTATACAATTGTATAAAGATTGATAGAAATATTTTATTTCTACTTTAAAATATAAATTTTCTAATGACTTAATTTACTTATAATGACTTAATTATTTCAGATGCTTTCAAAAAGCCTTGATGTTGTAGACAATGAGGACTGGATTGCTGATTTAGGAATAGCCATTGGTCAACAGATTCCACTTTATGCTAATTATGTTGATGAAAGGGTAAGTCCTCTTTTTTGTGTTTCTTTTGTTATTATGTATGTAGGCCTATAGGTGGTAAATAAAGCAATTGTTCTTTTATGAAGTGACAGACCGAGCGATAAATAAAAGTGCCTTTGCCAAGTGAGGAGCCATGTTGATTAAAATCACATAGATCAGTGGGTAAAACATATTATATAGATCAGTGGATAAAACATTGTATAGATCAGTGGATAAAACATATTATACAGATCAGTGGATAAAACATATTGTATAGATCAGTGGATAAAAGATATACAGATCAGTGGATAAAACATATTGTATAGATCAGTGGACAAAACATTGTATAGATCAGTGGATAAAACATATTGTATAGATTAGTGGACAAAACATATTGTATAGAACAGTGGATAAAACATATTGTATAGAACAGTGGATAAAACATATTGTATAGATCAGTGGATAAAACATATTGTATAGAACAGTGGATAAAACATATTGTATAGATCAGTGGATAAAACATATTGTATAGATCAGTGGATAAAACATATTGTATAGATCAGTGGACAAAACATATTGTATAGATCAGTGGATAAAACATATTGTATAGATCAGTGGACAAAACATATTGTATAGATCAGTGGATAAAACATATTGTATAGATCAGTGGATAAAACATATTGTATAGAACAGTGGATAAAACATATTGTATAGATCAGTGGACAAAACATATTGTATAGATCAGTGGACAAAACATATTGTATAGATCAGTGGATAAAACATATTGTATAGATCAGTGGATAAAACATACTATATAGATCAGTGGATAAAACATATTGTATAGATCAGTGGATAAAACATATTGTATAGATCAGTGGATAAAACATATTGTATAGATCAGTGGATAAAACATATTGTATAGATCAGTGGATAAAACATATTGTATAGATCAGTGGACAAAACATATTGTATAGATCAGTGGATAAAACATATTGTATAGATCAGTGGATAAAACATATTGTATAGAACAGTGGATAAAACATATTGTATAGATCAGTGGACAAAACATATTGTATAGATCAGTGGACAAAACATATTGTATAGATCAGTGGATAAAACATATTGTATAGATCAGTGGATAAAACATACTATATAGATCAGTGGATAAAACATATTGTATAGATCAGTGGATAAAACATATTGTATAGATCAGTGGATAAAACATATTGTATAGATCAGTGGATAAAACATATTGTATAGATCAGTGGATAAAACATATTGTATAGATCAGTGGACAAAACATATTGTATAGATCAGTGGATAAAACATATTGTATATATAGATCAGTGGATAAAACATATTGTATAGATCAGTGGACAAAACATATTGACTACATAAAAAATACCTAAAAATTAAACATTTAACTCAGAAACTAAGCAGACAACTGCAGAATGAATATGTAAACAATGTAATTTCTAAGGATAATAATAAAAACTTTTGGTCCTACATTAAATCAAGAAAAATGGACACTACAGGCATAGCTCCACTAAATGGCAAACACAATTAAACCTATAACGGCAATGAAATCCTAAACACACACTTCGCATCATCTTTTTCAAATCCAGGATGACAAAGAAATATTCATAAATTTAAACAACTAAAAGAGATAGTAATATAAATGTAGATGAATAAAACTTTAAACATTAAACATTAAACTTAGATGTAAGTTGGTCCAGATGAAATACCAGCAAGACTGTTCAAATAACTAACTAATGAAATATCTCCAATCTTTAAAATAATTTTTCAGGCCTCTCTAAACCAGGGCAAAGTGCACAAAGATTAGAAATTAGCCAATGTAACCCCCCTTTTCAAAAAAGGAGATAAATCTGACCCTGGAAATTACATATCTATTTCCATAACAAGCATAACATGTAAAATTCTTGAGCATATAATATATAGTAGTATAGTAAATCATCTAGACAAACTTAATGCACTGTGCCCACACCAACATGATTTCAGGAAAAATAGATCATGTGAGACTCAATTAATAGGCTTAATAGATGACTTGTCTAAGGGATTAGATAATAACAACCAAATTGATGCTATATTACTTGATTTTTCAAAAGCATTCGATAAAGTTCATCATTCTAGTCTACTAAAAAAACTTAATTATTTTGGCATCTCTGGTCCCTTACATCAGTGGATTCATGACTTTCTTATAGGCAGAGAACAAACAGTGATAATAAATGGTTCTAAGTCATCACCAATAACTGTAAACTCAGGAGTTCCACATGGTACTGTCCTAGGCCCACTACTATTTCTAATTTATATTAATGATCTACCACATTGCATCAACAAAAGTTAGATTATTTGCTGATGATTGCATAATTTATAGAATAATAAAGGCAAAAAAGAAAGCGAAATTTTACAGAAAGACCTAGATGAACTACAAAAATGGAAATCTAAGTGGAGAATGTCTTTTCACCCAGAAAAATGCCAACTAATAAGGGTATCCAAGAAAAATAATCAAATAATAACAAACTATTTCATTCATGGTAAAGAACTATCTTAAACTAATAATGCTAAGTATCTAGGAGTAATAATAAATGATAAGTTATCATGGACCCCTCATATTGATGAATTAATTATGGAATGGGTTGCCTGAACAAACCAGGAAAACCAGTAACTTAACATCATTTAAAACATTAATCAAAATGCAAGACTAGACTCGGACCCCAGATGAGCGTAGGACGCAATAATCTTCTTTATAGAAGGAGCGTCTATAATGTATAAGATAAGATAAGGAAGTAGATTATACTTTTGGGCCAAATATTGAGAAGGCTCTCAGGCCAACGGTCGTCAGGGAGAAACAGGACACTTCCCAAAGTGAGGAGTTGGCAGAACAGAGTGTTCGTTGTGGAACATAGTGTTTGATTATATCCTTGAGATAGGACGGCATCAAGTTGTTATGTAGACACTGATGGCAAAGTATCGCCACTTTGTATTCAATTCTGGTTAAATACATTAAAGGATGTGCTGAAGACTCTCGCTAATGGTAACATCTGCAGCATGGTTTGTTGTCTGTGTTTGGCAAGCCATATGTGGATTTAAAAAAACAATAGGCCTATGAGTCGCCTATGACTAATTATTGTTGGAAGGTATTTAATGTTAAGGAATTGTTTTGTGCTAATCAAACATGGTTTTAAAATATTTCTCGGACAACAACAAAAATCGAAGGACAGTAAATTTGAATGATTTCCTCCCAACTTCCAACAAAACCGAAAATTTATATTAAGTGTGAAAATCAAGTTTTGGTTTTGAAACTGAAAATCTGGTTTCTGGTTCTTATTTACCATCTCAGTTTAAAGTAAGGTCTAGTTTACCATCTCAGTTTATTAAAGTAAGGTATAGTTTACCATCTCAGTTTAAAGTAAGGTCTAGTTTACGATCTCAGTTTAAAGTAAGGTCTAGTTTGCCATCTCAGTTTAAAGTAAGGTCTAGTGGACTGTTAAAGTAGATTTCATTAGTTTTATTGGGCCTGGCATATGAGAAACTCAGGTGGCCAGCAAAATGCCTTGCCACTTTTCACTTTTCCCTCGCTGATGTGATGTGGAGGTATTTATCAAAGCTGGGTAATATAAGAGGATTGTGTGGCCAGCACAATACCAAGCCACCTTTACTTTCTCCAACTGATGTGCTGTATCCATTAGATCTTGATAATCACTTGTTTAATCTGATCAGACCAGAGATTCCTCCCCCCCCCCCATGGCCTGTAGGTATAGAAAGGTGATCAACTTTATTTCTTGTAGCAAGTATTGTAGCAAGGTATATGGCTGAATAGAACTTAGGAATCAGTATTGTAGCAAGGTATATGGCTGAATAGAACTTAGGAATCAGTATTGTAGCAAGGTATATGGCTGAATAGAACTTAGGAATCAGTATTGTAGCAAGGTATATGGCTGAATAGAACTTAGGAATCAGTATTGTAGCAAGGTATATGGCTGAATAGAACTTAGGAATCAGTATTGTAGCAAGGTATATGGCTGAATAGAACTTAGGAATCAGTATTGTAGCAAGGTATATGGCTGAATAGAACTTAGGAATCAGTATTGTAGCATGGTATATGGCTGAATAGAACTTAGGAATCAGTATTGTAGCAAGGTATATGGCTGAATAGAACTTAGGAATCAGTATTGTAGCAAGGTATATGGCTGAATAGAACTTAGGAATCAGTATTGTAGCAAGGTATATGGCTGAATAGAACTTAGGAATCAGTATTGTAGCAAGGTATATGGCTGAATAGAACTTAGGAATCAGTATTGTAGCAAGGTATATGGCTGAATAGAACTTAGGAATCAGTATTGTAGCAAGGTATATGGCTGAATAGAACTTAGGAATCAGTATTGTAGCAAGGTATATGGCTGAATAGAACTTAGGAATCAGTATTGTAGCAAGGTATATGGCTGAATAGAACTTAGGAATCAGTATTGTAGCATGGTATATGGCTGAATAGAACTTAGGAATCAGTATTGTAGCATGGTATATGGCTGAATAGAACTTAGGAATCAGTATTGTAGCATGGT
This sequence comes from Anisus vortex, assembly GCA_949126835.1. Taxonomy (NCBI): domain Eukaryota; kingdom Metazoa; phylum Mollusca; class Gastropoda; family Planorbidae; genus Anisus; species Anisus vortex. Next base: position 45,039,523 of record OX421499.1, on the reverse strand, counting down.
ATATGGCTGAATAGAACTTAGGAATCAGTATTGTAGCAAGGTATATGGCTGAATAGAACTTAGGAATCAGTATTGTAGCAAGGTATATGGCTGAATAGAACTTAGGAATCAGTATTGTAGCATGGTATATGGCTGAATAGAACTTAGGAATCAGTATTGTAGCAAGGTATATGGCTGAATAGAACTTAGGAATCAGTATTGTAGCATGGTATATGGCTGAATAGAACTTAGGAATCAGTATTGTAGCAAGGTATATGGCTGAATAGAACTTAGGAATCAGTATTGTAGCAAGGTATATGGCTGAATAGAACTTAAGAATCAGTATTGTAGCAAGGTATATGGCTGAATAGAACTTAGGAATCAGTATTGTAGCAAGGTATATGGCTGAATAGAACTTAGGAATCAGTATTGTAGCAAGGTATATGGCTGAATTGAACTTAGGAATCAGTATTGTAGCATGGTATATGGCTGAATAGAACTTAGGAATCAGTATTGTAGCAAGGTATATGGCTGAATAGAACTTAGGAATCAGTATTGTAGCAAGGTATATGGCTGAATAGAACTTAGGAATCAGTATTGTAGCAAGGTATATGGCTGAATAGAACTTAGGAATCAGTATTGTAGCAAGGTATATGGCTAAATAGAACTTAGGAATCAGTATTGTAGCAAGGTATATGGCTGAATAGAACTTAGGAATCAGTATTGTAGCAAGGTATATGGCTGAATAGAACTTAGGAATCAGTATTGTAGCATGGTATATGGCTGAATAGAACTTAGGAATCAGTATTGTAGCAAGGTATATGGCTGAATAGAACTTAGGAATCAGTATTGTAGCATGGTATATGGCTGAATAGAACTTAGGAATCAGTATTGTAGCATGGTATATGGCTGAATAGAACTTAGGAATCAGTATTGTAGCAAGGTATATGGCTGAATAGAACTTAGGAATCAGTATTGTAGCAAGGTATATGGCTGAATAGAACTTAGGAATCAATATTGTAGCATGGTATATGGCTGAATAGAACTTAGGAATCAGTATTGTAGCAAGGTATATGGCTGAATAAAAACTTAGGAATCAGTATTGTAGCATGGTATATGGCTGAATAGAACTTAGGAATCAGTATTGTAGCATGGTATATGGCTGAATAGAACTTAGGAATCAGTATTGTAGCAAGGTATATGGCTGAATAAAAACTTAGGAATCAGTATTGTAGCATGGTATATGGCTGAATAGAACTTAGGAATCAGTATTGTAGCAAGGTATATGGCTGAATAGAACTTAGGAATCAGTATTGTAGCATGGTATATGGCTGAATAGAACTTAGGAATCAGTATTGTAGCATGGTATATGGCTGAATAGAACTTAGGAATCAGTATTGTAGCAAGGTATATGGCTGAATAGAACTTAGGAATCAGTATTGTAGCATGGTATACGGCTGAATAGAACTTAGGAATCAGTATTGTAGCATGGTATATGGCTGAATAGAACTTAGGAATCAGTATTGTAGCATGGTATATGGCTGAATAGAACTTAGGAATCAGTATTGTAGCAAGGTATATGGCTGAATAGAACTTAGGAATCAGTATTGTAGCATGGTATATGGCTGAATAGAACTTAGGAATCAGTATTGTAGCAAGGTATATGGCTGAATAGAACTTAGGAATCAGTATTGTAGCAAGGTATATGGCTGAATAGAACTTAGGAATCAGTATTGTAGCAAGGTATATGGCTGAATAGAACTTAGGAATCAGTATTGTAGCATGGTATATGGCTGAATAGAACTTAGGAATCAGTATTGTAGCATGGTATATGGCTGAATAGAACTTAGGAATCAGTATTGTAGCAAGGTATATGGCTGAATAGAACTTAGGAATCAGTATGGTAGCATGGTATATGGCTGAATAGAACTTAGGAATCAGTATTGTAGCAAGGTATATGGCTGAATAGAACTTAGGAATCAGTATTGTAGCATGGTATATGGCTGAATAGAACTTAGGAATCAGTATTGTAGCAAGGTATATGGCTGAATAGAACTTAGGAATCAGTATTGTAGCATGGTATATGGCTGAATAGAACTTAGGAATCAGTATTGTAGCATGGTATATGGCTGAATAGAACTTAGGAATCAGTATTGTAGCATGGTATATGGCTGAATAGAACTTAGGAATCAGTATTGTAGCAAGGTATATGGCTGAATAGAACTTAGGAATCAGTATTGTAGCAAGGTATATGGCTGAATAGAACTTAGGAATCAGTATTGTAGCAAGGTATATGGCTGAATAGAACTTAGGAATCAGTATTGTAGCAAGGTATATGGCTGAATAGAACTTAGGAATCAGTATTGTAGCAAGGTATATGGCTGAATAGAACTTAGGAATCAGTATTGTAGCAAGGTATATGGCTGAATAGAACTTAGGAATCAGTATTGTAGCAAGGTATATGGCTGAATAGAACTTAGGAATCAGTATTGTAGCAAGGTATATGGCTGAATTGAACTTAGGAATCAGTATTGTAGCATGGTATATGGCTGAATAGAACTTAGGAATCAGTATTGTAGCAAGGTATATGGCTGAATAGAACTTAGGAATCAGTATTGTAGCAAGGTATATGGCTGAATAGAACTTAGGAATCAGTATTGTAGCAAGGTATATGGCTGAATAGAACTTAGGAATCAGTATTGTAGCAAGGTATATGGCTGAATAGAACTTAGGAATCAGTATTGTAGCAAGGTATATGGCTGAATAGAACTTAGGAATCAGTATTGTAGCAAGGTATATGGCTGAATAGAACTTAGGAATCAGTATTGTAGCATGGTATATGGCTGAATAGAACTTAGGAATCAGTATTGTAGCATGGTATATGGCTGAATAGAACTTAGGAATCAGTATTGTAGCAAGGTATATGGCTGAATAGAACTTAGGAATCAGTATTGTAGCATGGTATATGGCTGAATAGAACTTAGGAATCAGTATTGTAGCATGGTATATGGCTGAATAGAACTTAGGAATCAGTATTGTAGCATGGTATATGGCTGAATAGAACTTAGGAATCAGTATTGTAGCAAGGTATATGGCTGAATAGAACTTAGGAATCAGTATTGTAGCAAGGTATATGGCTGAATAGAACTTAGGAATCAGTATTGTAGCAAGGTATATGGCTGAATAGAACTTAGGAATCAGTATTGTAGCATGGTATATGGCTGAATAGAACTTAGGAATCAGTATTGTAGCATGGTATATGGCTGAATAGAACTTAGGAATCAGTATTGTAGCATGGTATATGGCTGAATAGAACTTAGGAATCAGTATTGTAGCATGGTATATGGCTGAATAGAACTTAGGAATCAGTATCAATGATCTTATGTACTGCTCACGTATCTTCTTCTTCTTCTTCTGCATTCCATTTAGCTTTCCTTTGCTGTGTCAGACTGGCAGTCCTGTTTCTCTGACAAACCGGGGGGGGGGGGAGCTGTTGTCTGTAGGAATGGCTTTGGGCCCCAGAGCTTTTCCTCCATGGTGGCTCCCTGAGGCCAGGCCTAGTTACGGGCCTCTCTGTGGAGTGGGCACCATTGCAGGATGTGCTCTGCATTCTGGAGTCCAGTTCCACAGGGGCACTCAGGGGTATGACTTAAGCCGATTCGGTGCTGGTGGTCTAATAGTCTGTTGTGTCCTGTCCTTAGTCGGAGTATGGTGGTCTGCTCATATCTGGTAAGGTGCGGCCAGTCGTCTCCTGTTGGGGGATTGTGTTGTTCAGTCCATTTTCTCTTGTACATGTCTTTGATTATGTCCTTTGCCTCGCAGTAGGAGATGCGGTGTGTGTGGTTGATATCCTGTGGGGCATCTCTTCCGAGCCTGGCCAGCTCATCTGCCTCCTCGTTTCCAGGCAGTCCACAATGTGAGGGTATCCACTGGACCGTTAGGGCACTCTGTAGTGAGAGAGTACTCAGTCTGTCCAGTGTCTCCCTCTCGAGGTGATCCCTTGGGGATATCAGTCCCTCTATGCAGGATTTGCTGTCTGTGAGTATGACAATATGGTGGGGTAAGCTTGTTGATAAGGCTCGTGGCTTCCCGAATGGCGATGAGTTCTGCTTTATGGTTGGTGGTTGGAAAGCCAGCTGGGAAAGAGTGAGAGGTGGTGTGTCCATTTGGGTGTGAGATAACTATTCCGCTTCCTCCAGTTTTGGTGTTAGGATTTGTAGAGCCATTGGTGTAGATATGGGTCCATTTGTTTGAGCTGTATTCTCTCTCTAGCATGTCCGCTGTGAGGGATCTCTGTGTGACCTTTGATAGCCCCTCTTTGATGTCGATTCCTGGAACTTCCTTGGAGAAGAATATGTTGTGGTGTGGACTGTTCCATTCTTCTGTGAGTTGTACGGGTTCATAGATGTCAGGTGTGTTGGGGAGTTCATCTGAGTGTGCTTTGGCTAGTTGTCTTGACATGTGATTGAAGCTGGATCTTTTGAGTCTGTTTTTGGTTCTTGCCTGGGCTCACTTATCAAAGTATGATATCAGTATCAATGATCTTGTATTCAGCTCACTTATCAAAGTATGGATATCAGTATCAATGATCTTATGTACTGCTCACTTATCAAAGTATGGATATCAGTATCAATGATCTTATGTACTGCTCACTTATCAAAGTATGGATATCAGTATCAATGATCTTATGTACTGCTCACTTATCTAAGTATGATATCAGTAGCAATGATCTAATGTACTGCTCACTTATCAAAGTATGGATATCAGTATCAATGAACTTATGTACTGCTCACTTATCTAAGTATGATATAAGTATCAATGATCTTATGTACTGCTCACTTATCTAAGTATGATATCAGTATCAATGATCTTATGTACTGCTCACTTATCAAAGTATGGATATCAGTATCAATGATCTTATGTACTGTTCACTTATTGAAGTATGGATATCAGTATCAATGATCTTATGTACTGCTCACTTATCTAAGTATGATATAAGTATCAATGATCTTATGTACTGCTCACTTATCTAAGTATGATATCAGTATCAATGATCTTATGTACTGCTCACTTATCAAAGTATGGATATCAGTATCAATGATCTTATGTACTGTTCACTTATCGAAGTATGGATATCAGTATCAATGATCTTATGTACTGTTCACTTATCAAAGTATGGATATCAGTATCAATGATCTTATGTACTGTTCACTTATCAAAGTATGATATCAGTATCAATGATCTTATGTACTGCTCACTTATCAAAGTATGATACAATAATAAAAGGCGAAGCCAAATGGTACTGCGGTTAGTTCACCGGACTGTCAACCGACACATGGCGGGTTCTATCCTTGCCGCCAACTGATCCCTGCCGCCCTGCATAAGTTTTGGGCTTAGTGGACATATTCTTTTAGAGTGCACTGAGCATGTTAAAATAGCATTGATAGAAGCACTATATAAATAACCATTATTATTATTATCAAAAATAGTTTTTTCTGCAAACCCAATTTAATTGCTGCCTATTGCTAATGAATGTCATTAAACCTGTTTGTCTCCTTTCTACAGAACTTTGCCTTCAAGTGTTTAGGCATCATCATGAGAAAGTCTTCCAAGAAGGACTTTGTGGAGAAGCATTTGGAGCTAATTTTCAACACAGTGAAACATGTCGACCAGATCGAGAGAGAGGTTGTGGTTCCAGCTTTCTGAAAATAGACAGAACAAAATTAAGATAAAATAAGATTTAAACTCTGGATACCAAAATGGTTTATAAAGAAATAGCTTCTGAAACATATGTGATCAATCACAGGTTTTTTTATTCCAATGATTTCAACCCAAACAATCTTAGACAAAGAAATATATAAGGAACAAACAGTGCTGTATGTAAAAATATTGTATGTCTGTTTTTTAGTGCTGTGCCATTGCTGTTGGCTATGTAGCCTCATCACATCTGGACACTGTGCTCTCAAGACTGGAGAAAGTTGCTAAACATGACATGACAAAGAAATCCTCAGGAATTTTGGGCATTCTTAAGGTTTGTTAGTGAAAAATATGGCTAGATGGCCAACATCAATTTAACTGCAATTTTAATGAACTTAAGAGATTAATTAGCTTCACAATTTTTTTTTCAAGTTAATTTTGAAACCTACAGAATGAAATTAAAATAATACAGAATATTACACGAATTTCTAAACATTTAGTATAATATATGAATGTGAAAAAAAATTCATACATTTTTAAAACTTTAGAATTTTTATCTTTGTTTATGAAACCAATATGTCTAGGATAAATCTGAAGTCAACAGTGAGCAGGTCAAGGCCACACTCATGCTGTGTTACGGATTTGTTGCCCTTTATTCTCCTCCATCTTTAATCATATCCAGAATGGAAGCTACAATTCTCAGATCTATATCTCCATATTATCCAACTGTAAAGGTAGAGTTAAAGCATTTAGCAGTTAAGTTTTATTGGAGGCATAAAGTAACATCATTCTTTGGGTTGGGAGGGGATTTATATCTGTCTCAATTAAATTTAGAAATACTATTTTCATTCAGAAATAAATTTAGTGATAAATTGAAACTGTTAGAATTAAATTAAATTTAGAAATACTATTTTCATTCAGAAATAAATTTAGTGAAAAATTGAAACTGTTAGAATTTTAAATTTTTTTTTAATGCTAGAGTATAAGTACTTACATACTAGTCTTTTCAATGCTAGAGTATAAGTACTTACATACTAGTCTTTTTAATGCTAGAGTATAAGTACTTACATACTAGTCTTTTTAATTTTAGAGTATAAGTACTTACATACTAGTCTTTTCAATGCTAGAGTATAAGTACTTACATACTAGTCTTTTCAATGCTAGAGTATAAGTACTTACATACTAGTCTTTTCAATGTTAGAGTATAAGTTGTAGTGATAACTTGTGTATCGGTATTTGGACACTGAATGTTTCGTTAATTAGAGTTAACACAAAAAGATTTGTGTCCACTTCCTGTGTTTTTAATTTGATGCACGTTGTCTTCCTGTCCCTCACGATTGAAGGCTAATCGTATGGTTCAAGTAATTATTAAATAAATAATCCTGTACAGCATTTTGGTCTATTGTGTTCATAAACAATCATAAACCATTTCATTACATGGTGTCAGAAGTATTATGGCTAAATTCCACCCGCCAGAGCAATTCGACTTCAGTTCGCCTACGAAGTGGCCCGAGTGGAGAGAACAGTTCTTAAGATTCAGAATGGCCACTAAGCTAGGCAAGGAAGAAGGCTCAGTACAAGTAAGCAGCCTTACTTATGCAATGGGGGCAGATGCTGAAAAAATTTATTCTACGTTTACTTTCGAGGCTGGTCAATCCAGGCCTGAAGAAAACTTTTAATTAATACTAAGCAAATTCAATAGTTACTTTACGCCCAAACGAAATATCATACATGAGAGAGCCAAATTGTACACCTGTAGCCAAAAGGAAGGCGAAAGTGTAGAACAATATATACGAACACTGTATGAATTAGCAGCCTATTGTGAGTTCTCTGATAAAAGCGACAGTATCAGAGATCGACTCGTACTGGGACTCACAGATAGGGAGATCTCACAAAAACTGCAGCTGCAGAGAGACCTGACTTTGGATGCTGCTGTTGAAATAGCTAGGCACTATGAGATGGTGAAGGGACAATTGTTGGACCAGCGAGGTTTGTCAACGGACTCAGTCAGGTTTGGCGCTCCGCGTCGCCAGACTTATTCACAATCGATCGGTGGAAAGGGAGAAGGAAGTGCAAGGAGGGAAAGTACAGGAAATACTTTCGTCTCACATAAAGGAGAATCAGCCAACTTTGTTAAGAAATGTGGAAATTGTGGACAATCCCATTACAAGACAGCCTGTCCAGCAAAGGGCAAGTCGTGTCGCCACTGTGGTAAATTAGGTCATTTCATCTCAGTGTGTCGTCAGCGAAAGCAACATCGTGACGTTCACAGTATTATGCATCATGACACAGTTACCCAGTCATACACATTTGACTCAATATTGTCAACAGTTGCAGAGCCACCATGGAGAGTGACAGTTAACATTCACAATCTACCAATTAACTTTAAAATTGACACAGGTGCTGATGTTAGTGTTATTTCCAGAGCTACTTATAAAAAGATAAGCCCTAGTCCTAAACTGACTCATTCTACTGCAACTCTGCGAAGTCCTGGTGGTTTCTTACAGAACTTGGGAGAATTTACTGCTCCAGCTACATTCCAGAACAAAAAGTTTCAAATTCGTCTTTTTGTTATTAATGTGGAGACTGACAGTCTTTTGGGTAGAGGCGTAGTTAATGCCCTGGGTCTTGTGCAGAAAAATATCAATGAAATCGGAGCAGCAGTTCCTCTCGACTTATCTACACACATAAAGTGCACTCCGGTTACCATTAAAATTTGCAAAGATGCTGAGCCATACAGCTTACCTACAGCAAGGAGAGTGCCAATACCTCTTATTGACAAGGTCATGGTTGAACTACAACGGATGGAAAAAGCAGGCGTAATAGAACCTATTACCGAAGCAACAGATTGGTGTGCTCCAATGGTACCAGTCTTAAAGAAGAATGGATCAATTCGTATTTGTACAGACTTTAAGAAGCTCAATTCTGCAGTGAAGCGGGAATGCTATGTGCTTCCTGTATTAGATGATATACTACACAAGCTTCAAGGTGCAACAGTATTCTCAAAATTGGATGCAGCTTCCGGATTTTGGCAAATTCCTTTAGACAGTTCCACTGCAAAGCTGACTACCTTTATAACACCTTTTGGTCGATACTATTATAAAAGGCTACCATTTGGCATCACAAGTGCACCTGAGATTTTCCAGAGGGTGATGGAAAACATTCTGGAAAAAGAGCAAAACGTAATTTGCTATTTTGATGATGTTCTTGTCTTTAGTAAAACAGAGAAAGAACATGAAAAACACTTGTCAGCAGTTCTAAAAAGGCTGAATGAAGTGAATCTTCAACTAAACCAAGAAAAGTGTGAGTACAGAAAGAAGGAAATTGATTTCCTGGGCCATCGCATCAGTAAGGATGGTATAAGTCCAGATCCTATCAAGGTTTCTGCTATTATTGACATGCCAGAGCCACAAGATGTTGAGGAGTTACGTCGCCTACTTGGCATGGTAAACTTCATGGGCAGATACATTCCAAACATATCCACAATTCTTCGTCCTCTGACACAATTGTTGGAGAAGAAAAACCATTGGACATGGGGATCATCTCAAATAAATGCACTTACACAGGTAAAGAAAATGCTCACATCTGCACCAACACTTGCATTCTTTGACATTTTAAGGCCATGTGTTGTAAGCGTTGATGCAAGTTCCTATGGAATTGGTGGAGTGCTTCTTCAAGAATGTGATGGTAAACTCAAACCTGTGGTTTTCTGCTCACGTACCCTGACTCCAGCAGAAAAGAATTACGCGCAGATAGAAAAAGAACTTTTGGCAGCAGTATGGACTTGTGAAAAGCTTCAAAAGTACCTCATCATTCACATTACAGACTGATCACAAGCCACTGATATCTTTGATCAATGTTCGAGACCTGAAAGACACACCAATACGTTGCCAGAGAATGCTTATAAGGCTCATGCGCTTTAATGTTCATGCTACTTACATTCCAGGCGTACAACTTATCATTGCTGATACACTGTCGCGCAGCCCACAACAAGTAAACGTTGGGTTGGACAAAGAAGTGGATCGCCTCATTCAGGATATTGACTCTCATATAGACTCAGTTCGAATGTCTTGGCCGGCGTCCGATGCGAAACTTTTACAGTTTGCAAGTGAATCAGAGAAAGACCCTATCATTAATACTGCCATCAAGTACACTGAAAATGGCTGGCCTAAATATGTGAAAAATATTGAACAATATCTCAAGGATTTCTACAATGTGCGCTTTGAACTGAGCGTTCATCAAGGCATGCTCATCAGAGGTTCCCAAATAGTAGTACCAAGGTCACTTAGAGCAGAAATTCTAAGCAGAATCCATGATGGTCATTTGGGCATTACAAAATGTCGGGAGAGAGCGAAACAGTCTGTATGGTGGCCTGGAATTAGCGGCGAAATCCAGCAGCTCGTTTCTTCTTGCCAACATTGTGAACAGAAGATGCCAACTTTCAAAAGAGAGCCCATCATGTCAACACCACTTCCCAGCAGACCATTTCAGATGATCGGTGCTGACATTTGTGACTTCAAAGGTCAGAATTATCTCGTAGTGGTTGATTACTACTCGAGATATCTGGAGATCTTGCCACTTTCTAGCATGACATCAGGGGTCGTCATTACTAAATTTAAATCCATTTTTGCACATCATGGAATCCCGGAATCACTAGTCACTGATAACGGTCGCCAATTTACTTCCAGAGAATTCCAAACGTTTTCAGAAGAGTGGAATTTCCTGCACATTACTAGTTCGCCATACTATGCCCAAAGCAACGGTGAGGCAGAACGAGCAGTGCAGGAAGCGAAGAAAATATTAAGTCAAGCAGACTTTTTTTTAGCTTTAATGAACTACAGATCATCACCAACTACAGCCACAGGGTACAGTCCCGCTGAGTTAGTGATGGGTCGTAAAATCAGAACTATCCTACCAACATTGCCATTCAATCTTTCTCCAAAAATCATAGAAAGAAAGTATTCTTGGAAAGGACGAAGGGAGGAAAAGGGCAAATCAGATCTACTATAACAGACGTCATGGTACTAGAAAGCTTCCACCTTTAGAGCCAGGTACCAAGGTCTTACAGAAACTAGACCATGAGCGACAATGGACAAATCCAGCCACTGTAATCAGAAGCGTGGCTCCCAGATCATATCTAATCAAGACTTCTTTTGGGACTTTCCGTAGGAACAGAAAACACTTACGTCCAACATCAACATTTGTTCCTACCTCTATCGGTTCCCTACCTGACAAGGACGATGCCATTGTTACTGAACAACAGAATGGCATGCCTCAACCTCAAGGAGATCCAGGTTTTACCAACCCTCAAGAACCGGATAATAACACTACTGAAACCCACCTTGAACCCCAAGAGCAGGCGCATGGCCCACCTGTTGGCTCTACGGTTTTGACAACTCGGTCTGGACGTATCATTAATCCACCTGCCAGATATCGGAATGACTAAACGTAAAAGGAGGAGATGTAGTGATAACTTGTGTATCGGTATTTGGACACTGAATGTTTCGTTAATTAGAGTTAACACAAAAAGATTTGTGTCCACTTCCTGTGTTTTTAATTTGATGCACGTTGTCTTCCTGTCCCTCACGATTGAAGGCTAATCGTATGGTTCAAGTAATTATTAAATAAATAATCCTGTACAGCATTTTGGTCTATTGTGTTCATAAACAATCATAAACCATTTCATTACATAAGTACTTACATACTAGTCTTTTCAATGTTAGAGTATAAGTACTTACATACTAGTCTTTTCAATGTAAGAGTATAAGTACTTACATACTAGTCTTTTCAATGTTAGAGTATAAGTACTTACATACTAGTCTTTTCAATGTTAGAGTATAAGTACTTACATACTAGTCTTTTCAATGTTAGAGTATAATTACTTACATACTAGTCTTTTTAATGCATACTTGATATGTCCATTGTTAGATACCCTCAGCATACTGTGCAATAATGTTTTCTATAGATGGAGTTTCTGTTACATATATCCCCTGGTCTACTCATTGTCTGTTTGTTGCAGTGTACTTTGATGGCCTGCCAATGACATGGTCCATTATAATTGATACCTGGTACTATGGTAGCTACCCATGGCTGCTTGCCTAAATATCCCCATAGTGAAAGCACAGAAATTGAAAGTCCCTATAAACCTTATTTCTAGTCACCTACCTTGTGTTAGGAAACTAAACCTGACAATGCAACTTCATGAACTTACAGATTCAAAAGTATGGATGTTGGGGGATCTACTGAATATAAATTATTATTATTATTTCTGACTACAAATTGTTTTTCATTAGTCATGGTCAATTGGTCAATCTGTGTCCATTCCTTTGATCTTTTAGGAAACCAATGTGAAACAAAACCTGATCCGCTGCACTGACCTGATTGCTCAAGCTTTAAATCCTGCCCACTTAGAACAAGAGTACAGGTTCACAACTAGAGGAGAATTCCTTTCTCACATGCAGGTTATTTCACTGTTCTTTTCTGTAATACAATTAATGCCTGAACGCCAAAACTAGACTTGTTTTTTTGTTGTAACTTCTTCAATAGGACAGATCTCTGAAGAGGTAATCAAACCATGAAATAATATATCAGTAACAGAATATCAAATGAACATCCTCCCTTTAAAAACAAAGTAAAAATATGACTTGTTATCATGTACCTATGACATATCAAATATACTTGAAAATAAATGTACTGTTTTGAGTTATTAAAGTTTCACCATTTGTTTGTGTTGACAGTTGTGTAGTTTCTTATTGCCAACTAAGATTTCATAGAAATATGTTCAATATTTTTACATATTTAATTTGAAATATTTGGTTTTGTTTAGACATATATAAAGGCTGAGCCAACTACACACATGGGAACAGAAACTAGAACTCTGGCAATGAATACATGTGCTAATCTTATGTATCCTTAACTCAACAACATTCTCATCTTTGTATACATGTACCAATTGTAAATATATTAATACAATGATTCAGTAATACAACTTTTATTAAATTGGAATTGTGCAATCAAAATAATTTTCTCTAATAAAATAAAAAATAAATTTCTCTAATAAAATAAAAAATAAATTTCTCTAATAAAATAAAAAATATTACATACAACATGTATGTTGTAACATGTATGTTGTAACATGTATGTTGTATAATAATATTTTAAAAAATTTTATTACAATTTTTTGTGATGAATCCAACTTTCACACTTAATTTATTTTTTTTGGATCAATATTTTTGGGCCAATATTATTGATATTTGATCTCATGAGAAGTCAAATTTGTCAAATTTTATGTTTTTTGTGTGACAGGTAGTAGAATCTGCAGAAAACAGTTTCTGAATTTTTTGTTCCCTCCCATCCAGATGTCAGATATTTTGTTCCCTCCCACCAGATGTCAGATATTTTGTTCCCTCCCACCAGATGTCAGATCTGTAGTCTCAGGGTCACCCTGAACAAAACTAGTATTTAATCTGGAGGCACAATTCAAACATGCTGTCACCAGACCATATATAGTATAGTTGCATGCATATGTACATTTTATCATAAATATTATATTGTCTTATTCCTAAACTCTTTTTTCCATATGTACATTTTATCATAAAATTATATAGTCTTATTCCTAGACTCTTATTTCCATATGTACATTTTATCATAAATATTATATAGTCTTATTCCTAGACTCTTTTTTCCATATGTACATTTTATCATAAATATTATATAGTCTTATTCCTAGACTCTTATTTCCATTCAATTAAATTGTTTTAAAAGACTAAGACATTATAATTGTGATTTTTTTTTTTATATTGTACTATAAATTACTTGCCTTCATGTTTTTTATCAACACAAGTCTCTGCTTTACTTGAATGTAGATTTATTTGATTCTTTATGTAACAAATAGATCAAACAAATTGTTTGAGACACCATATTGACCTTAATCATTGCTACTAGTAAACTGGACCCTAAACTTTCTGAGGCTGAAGTGTTTGACCTAGTTCAGGTTTGTACTGACAGTTTATTTCCACTCTCACCAACTGGGCTGCCTGTGAGGAAAAATAAAGAGGAAAGTCCCTCAGAACTGCTGGAGACAGAAGCCATGATGAATGAAGCCTACACAGCTATGCATGATGTCTTCAAAGAGTTAATTACTAAAGACTGTACGCCATCTTGCTTGGAGGAAATATTTAAGGTGATTTAAAAGCAGGCTTGGTCTAAGTTCATTTTAGAACTTTTTCATTCATTTATAAACTATGCTATAGATGAATCATTTAATTTATAAAGAAATATTTGATACAAGATATAGAATTATAGCCTCTAAGCTCAGTACTAAGAAAAACTCTTGCATTAATATTTAAAACTTGTAAAAGAAAAATTTAAGTAATTGCAATTGGAAGCTAACTGGGATTACAACATCCGGTCCAAAACTTTTTTAACAATAAGTATTGGTTCTAGACTGGGCTTTTGTGGAAACTAAACTGATAATGGACTTATAGTTACATTTAATATCCAATGGTACACTGTTATACATAACAATAGACATCATTCAAAATGTATTAAAAAAAACAACAATGACCATATTGTGAGAAGTTGTCACTTAAACATTTTGTTCAATATTTCAGCATTTGGTTCCTTGGATTCTTTCTGAACATGAACATGAGAGAGAAAGAGTTTTAACAACTTGGCTTGTTGTACAAAAGTTTTATTTGGAAATTCTCAAAATCAAAGTAATTACAAATTGTAAAGTCTGTTTTCCAAATTTATTTACCTTTTAAACTTTAACCTTCAAAATAAGTTCTATAGATATATAAGGTCATGGTTATATATAAAATACTAAACATTAGAAACATAAACTTCTTATCTCTACTAAAGACACCCCAGATACTGGAAAATGAAGGTATTTTTTTGGCTCGGCTGGTACCAAGATGTTCAGATCCTGTGACCAACATCAGACAGCTGGCCATTGACAATATTCATATCACACTGCTAATTGCTTTACGCCATGAAGGTGATGCCAGTTACATATTTTGACCTCAAACAAACAAAATTTGTTCAGTTCATTTTGGTTTTGACTATAAAAATTTCTTAAATAAAAAAATAAACTTTTAGAGCAAATCCCCCAAGTCTAACACATAGTAATGACTTCACATAGTGACTTTAATTTATCTGTTGTGAAGCTTGGCTTCCTTTGTGAGATAATTACTTTGTGCTTTTCTTACATTTCACTTAAAGGCAACTCACTAGAACAAAAAGACAAAATGGTTGATGCTCTGCCTACACTGAAAGAGAGGCTTAAGAAAAGTGATCCTAATGTATTGTTTAGTGTGGTTAATGACTTATCAAAGGTAAGTCTCATTTATATACACAGGAGAATATTTATATACACAGGAGAATATTTATATACACAGGAGAATATTTATATACACAGGAGAATATTTATATACACAGGAGAAAATTTATATACACAGGAGAAAATTTATATACACAGGAGAATATTTATATACACAGGAGAATATTTATATACACAGGAGAATATTTATATACAGAGGAGAAAATTTATATACACAGGAGAATATTTATATACACAGGAGAATATTTATATACACAGGAGAATATTTATATACACAGGAGAATATTTATATACACAGGAGAATATTTATATACACAGGAGAATATTTATATACACAGGAGAATATTTATATACACAGGAGAATATTTATATACACAGGAGAATATTTATATACACAGGAAAATATTTATATACACAGGAGAATATTTATATACACAGGAGAATATTTATATACACAGGAGAATATTTATATACACAGGAGAATATTTATATACACAGGAGAATATTTATATACACAGGAGAAAATTTATATACACAGGAGAATATTTATATACACAGGAGAATATTATATTTATATACACAGGAGAATATGTATATACACAGGAGAATATTTATATACACAGGAGAATATTTATATACACAGGAGAATATTATATTTATATACACAGGAGAATATTTATATACACAGGAGAATATTTATATACACAGGAGAATATTTATATAAGAATAAGAATGGGCATTTCTAAAGCGCTTCTATCCATGCTATTAAATTAGCATGCTCAGTGCGCTCTTGGTGTGATTTGCAGTGGCAGATGTATTAGCCAAAGAGAAAGGTCTTTAAGTTCTTTTTAAAAGTTTCTCTTGTCCCAGATTCTCTCAGTGTCTGAGATAGACTGTTCCATAGAGAAGGCACCACTGACTGAAATGAGCGCGCTCCCAGGTACTTCTTTCTGTGTCCATCCAAACTAGGAGTTTTGAGGAGTGACTGTGTTGAAGATTGCAGATATTTTCATTTAATTTATTGTCTATGTATTTACCAGTAATTACATTTTCAAAATTTCTTTCACTAAAAAAAGTAATTGTTTTTTTTTACTTGACAATTTTTTTTTCTGCATTGGAACAATTCAGGTTATAGCTAAAAAGCTTCCAGCTGACTGCCTTGTGCCCTTCATTGAAACACTTCAGCAGGGCTTATTGGACCCACAATCCCATAGTTCTTCTGGGGCTTGTGTGGTTCTCAATGGTATTTTAAAGTTGAGAGGAGCAGAGATCAGGCCAAAGGTTCTTTACTAATTAAATCAAAATTCTATTTTCACCCAATAATATTATAAGATAATATTATATCAATATTATATCAATATTATATCAGTAAAAAGGAGTTCTCTGTATAATTTAATAATAGCCTTTGGCCTTAATTTTTAATTTCTTGCAGGTGGAAATATTCTTGGAAGTCCTATATGAAAAACTTTGCCAGATCCAATGCCCACAGACAAAGACTGGGACATTACGCAGCATCCGTACAATGGCTGCTCACCATCTGTTGCCTACGTTGACTTCTCTTCTTACATATCCCTTACCATTTGATGAGTATGTATTCTGTCATGTACATAACAACAATTAAAGCTAAAGACCTTTTTAACTCTTTGAATAAATTGGGTAGAGCTCTCTTTAAAGAAGCTGATAGAAGTTGCCATCTGGAATATTCTCTTGCAAATGATTGTAGATGCTAATTGCAGCAATATCCTTCATATGACTATGAGGTTGTTATGTTTCCCAATAGCATGACATTCTTGTGTTGTCTATAGCAAGCACAGAAAATGTTTCTAAAGCATCTCACCTCCATTGCCTTAATTCTTCTATTATTTTCCCCTGTCAATATTCATAACTTGCAGGAAAATGGAGAGAACTAGCAAGTTCATCCATATGTCCCTGGAGCTGAGAAATGAATGAAAAAACACATGTATACAGATAATATATATATGAGGAAAAAAAAACTTGATTCCGACGTCTGTCAATTGACCTTGACCTTTGTGAATCCCGTGAATTTCGACACCTAATTCTCCCTTAGTTCAGTCTCAAACTTGACAATAAGGAAATATAATCAAGTTACTATATTGTTCTCACTGTCATATAATCTTCAACGTCAAGGGTTCGTTGAGTCACAAATCATGTACGTTACATTCCGTTAAGTCACAAATCATGTACGTTACATTCCGTTGAGTCACAAATCATGTACCTTACATTCCGTTGAGGCCACCGATTCCACTGTTACCGTAAAATTATGTCCAGTCTCTTCTCAAAAGGAATTTCTGTGTTAATTAACAACTCTCTTGCTTCTGCTCTTCTGTTTTACAGCAATACATACAGCAGCTCTTAATTCTCTTGTTTCTCTCTTCGGAGTTCATCGTCCAAGTTCTGTTGCCGCAACCGCTGCAAATACTCTGCCACCGCTGCTACCATAAAATTATGTCCAGTCTCTTCTCAAAAGGACTGCTGCCACCATAAAATTATGTCACTGCCACTATTCTTAGCAATATTGTTGTGACCAATGTGACATAACTAGAGATGTTGTAATACTAAAGTGCCAACTTTCATTCCTTCTCCAGCAAGTCTCTTTTCCGCAAGCAATTTATTACTATTAACAATAAAAATAGATTTCAGGATATACCTTCAGCACATTTCTTTTCACCTTCTCTCAACATCAACCTCTATTTCAATTTACTATACTTCAGATCTCAACAACGATCTTACACACTACCCAAAAAAACAAAAACAATCCCTTTCTTTACCGCTCGATACACACTTCTTCTCTGGTTACCGTGCTGACCTCTCCCGTGTTTGGTGTTGCCAACTTCTCTTATTCATTGGTTAGTGACAGGTGTATAGATTATATCTCCCTGAAATGATTATATCTCCCTGAAATGATTATATCTCCCTGAAATGATTATATCTCCCTGAAATGATTATATCTCCCTGAAATGATTATATCTCCCTGAAATGATTATATCTCCCTGAAATGATTATATGTCCCTGAAATGATTATATCTCCCTGAAATGATTATATCTCCCTGAAATGATTATATCTCCCTGAAATGATTATATCTCCCTGAAATGATTATATCTCCCTGAAATGATTATATCTCCCTGAAATGATTATATCTCCCTGAAATGATTATATCTCCCTGAAATGATTATATCTCCCTGAAATGATTATATCTCCCTGAAATGATAAGATCCTAATTCAATGTTTTCAAGCAGAGCTTATTTTGTAAATATAAAATATAATTTATAACCCTAAACACTGATAGTGAATTATAACAAAACAAATGACCCCAAATAAAAGAGTATTATCACTTTATTTAAAGAGAAAATCATCATATGAAAAAAAGGATATCACCCTTATTTTTTTATCTTGCATGTTACAGATGTTTTTTCTATAAAGAAGATTAATGCCCCCTACGCTTATCTGTAGTTTGAGTATAGTCCAGCATTTCTATTAGTGTTTTAAATGATGTTAAGTTACTGGTTTTCCTGGTTTGTTCATGCAACCCATTCCATGCATGGATGTAATTTGGGAAGAAAGAGTACTTATATGCATTTGTTCTCGCATAAGGGATAAGGAAAGTGTTATTGTCTTTATGTTTTTCTGAGCTTTGCAACAGGTTGTTATTGTGTTGTATTTCTCAGTTAGAATATCATGCCTTATGTATTATTACTACTTTGCACTTTGCTCTTCTGTCCTCTAGTGTTTCTAGTTTCAGTGATTTAACTCTTGGTCCTTCTCTTGTCAGTTGTGAATATTCACTAGTCATGAACCTCAAAGCTGTTTTCTGGATTTGTTCTAATTATTTTAAGTTTTCTTTAGTTGATGGGTCCTGTACAGAAAATGCATATTCTAGTATAGGTCTAACTAATGTGAGAAAGCATTTTAGTTCTATTTTATGTTCTATGTAAGAAGTCTAATATTTTGTTACATTTTTTTCCTTACTTTATCAATATGTGGATTCCAAGATAATTTATCACCATCTTTATAAATCTCCCTTGATATTAGCAGGAAATCAAAATTTTAAAAAAGAAATCAGCTGATACATATTATTGTCACTATAACTGCTTCATTGCTATTAACACATTTTTTTTCCTGCTAAAACTAGAAATGTTGTGGAAATTTGGAAAATCCTTGCTCAAGATTCCAATCTGACATCACAGACTTTAGAACATTTCCTGGAACTTTTGCTCAAGTCACTTCCTTATGAAGAAAAGCCAGATCCCAGAGATAAGGAGAGAAAAATTAAGACAGCTACTGTAGTACCTCTAGCTGTAAGTACTGTAGCTTTAAATTTCTAGCTGTAAGTACTGTAGCTTTAAATTTCTAGCTGTAAGTACTGTAGTACCTCTAGCTGTAAGTACTATAGTACCTCTAGCTAATAGTACTGTAGCTTTAAATTTCTAACTGTAAGTACTTTAGTACCTTTAGCTGTAACTGTAAGTACTGTAGTACCTCATAGCTGTAAGTACTGTTGCTTTAAATTTCTAGCTGTAAGTACTGTAGCTTTAAATTTCTAGCTGTAAGTACTGTAGTACCTCTAGCTGTAAGTACTGTTGCTTTAAATTTCTAGCTGTAAGTACTGTAGCTTTAAATTTCTAGCTGTAAGTACTGTAGTACCTCTAGCTGTAAGTACTATAGTACCTCTAGCTAATAGTACTGTAGCTTTAAATTTCTAACTGTAAGTACTTTAGTACCTTTAGCTGTAACTGTAAGTACTGTAGTACCTCATAGCTGTAAGTACTGTAGTACCTCTAGCTGTAATTACTGTAGCTTTAAATTTCTAGCTGTAAGTACTGTAGCTTTAAATTTCTAGCTGTAAGTACTGTAGTACCTCTAGCTGTAAGTACTGTAGCTTTAAATTTCTAGCTGTAAGTACTGTAGCTTTAAATTTCTAGCTGTAAGTTCTGTAGTACCTCTAGCTGTAAGTAATGTAGCTTTAAATTTCTAGCTGTAAGTACTGTAGTACCTCTAGCTGTAAGTACTATAGTACCTCTAGCTAATAGTACTGTAGCTTTAAATTTCTAGCTGTAAGTTCTGTAGCTTTAAATTTCTAGCTGTAAGTACTGTAGTACCTATTGTTGTAAGTACTGTTGCTTTAAATTTCTAGCTGTAAGTACTGTAGTACCTCTAGCTGTAAGTACTGTTGCTTTAAATTTCTAGCTGTAATTACTGTAGCTTTAAATTTCTAGCTGTAAGTACTGTAGTACCTATTGTTGTAAGTACTGTTGCTTTAAATTTCTAGCTGTAAGTACTGTAGTACCTCTAGCTGT
Organism: Anisus vortex; assembly: GCA_949126835.1. NCBI lineage: Eukaryota > Metazoa > Mollusca > Gastropoda > Planorbidae > Anisus > Anisus vortex. The sequence continues at coordinate 45,019,191 of OX421499.1, read as the reverse complement.
AAGTACTATAGTACCTCTAGCTAATAGTACTGTAGCTTTAAATTTCTAGCTGTAAGTACTGTAGTACCTCTAGCTGTAAGTACTATAGTACCTCTAGCTAATAGTACTGTAGCTTTAAATTTCTAGCTGTAAGTTCTGTAGCTTTAAATTTCTAGCTGTAAGTACTGTAGTACCTATTGTTGTAAGTACTGTTGCTTTAAATTTCTAGCTGTAAGTACTGTAGTACCTCTAGCTGTAAGTACTGTTGCTTTAAATTTCTAGCTGTAATTACTGTAGCTTTAAATTTCTAGCTGTAAGTACTGTAGTACCTATTGTTGTAAGTACTGTTGCTTTAAATTTCTAGCTGTAAGTACTGTAGTACCTCTAGCTGTAAGTACTGTAGCTTTAAATTTCTAGCTCTAAGTACTGTAGCTTTACATTTCTAGCTGTGAATGTAATGATGTTCAATACCAGGCACATATATTTTCATTACATCTCAATTCGACACTATTAACCCTGGTGCATATATTTCCTTCAATACATTCTGTCTTTAATGATATAAAATAAGGAGGAGATAACCTTTCACTATAGTCACACAGAATATTGAGTCTTTCCTTTTTTTTACCTCTTTTTAATCATCCCTATTACTGAGTTTTTAAGTGCAGAACTCAATTTCTTGCTGAGCACATGACATCACTTACCAACATATAAAGTCTGCTACTCAGGGTTCTAATAGTACTATAACATCTTTGTAATTATTACCCGAAATTGGGTTGGTGCATAGTTGGGGCATAGTTGGGACATAGTTGGTGCATAGTTGGGACATAGTTGGTGCATAGTTGGGACATAGTTGGTGCATAGTTGGGACATAGTTGGTGCATAGTTGGGACATAGTTGGTGCATAGTTGGGACATAGTTGGTGCATAGTTGGGACATAGTTGGTGCATAGTTGGGACATAGTTGGTGCATAGTTGGGACATAGTTGGTGCATAGTTGGGACATAGTTGGTGCATAGTTGGGACATAGTTGGTGCATAATTGGGACATAGTTGGTGCATAGTTGGGACATAGTTGGTGCATAGTTGGGACATAGTTGGTGCATAGTTGGGACATAGTTGGTGCATAGTTGGGACATAGTTGGTGCATAGTTGGGACATAGTTGGTGCATAGTTGGGACATAGTTGGTGCATAGTTGGGACATAGTTGGTGCATAGTTGGGACATAGTTGGTGCATAGTTGGGACATAGTTGGTGCATAGTTGGGACATAGTTGGTGCATAGTTGGGACATAGTTGGTGCATAGTTGGGACATAGTTGGTGCATAGTTGGGACATAGTTGGTGCATAGTTGGGACATAGTTGGTGCATAGTTGGGACATAGTTGGTGCATAGTTGGGACATAGTTGGTGCATAGTTGGGACATAGTTGGTGCATAGTTGTAACATAGTTGGTGCATAGTTGGGACATAGTTGGTGCATAGTTGGGACATAGTTGGTGCATAGTTGGGACATAGTTGGGACATAGTTGGTGCATAGTTGGGACATAGTTGGTGCATAGTTGGGACATAGTTGGTGCATAGTTGGGACATAGTTGGTGCATAGTTGGGACATAGTTGGTGCATAGTTGGGACATAGTTGGTGCATAGTTGGGACATAGTTGGTGCATAGTTGGGACAGTTTAATAATGATTCTGTAGGTGTCATTATACTTCCTGTTCAAATAAACAAGCTTAGATTGTATCCTTTTTATTTATTCTAATCTAACATTCTATTCTAACATTCTATTCTAACATTCTATTCTAATGTTCTAATCTAATATTCTAATTTCTAACATTCTATTCTAACATTCTAATCTAATTTTCTCAGCTAACATACTTTTCTATCATTCTAATCTAACATTCTATTCTAACATTTTATTCTAACATTCTAATATAACATTCTAATATAACATTCCCGGCATAGTTGGGACATAGTTGGTGCATAGTTGGGACAGTTTAATAATGATTCTCTAGGTGTCATTATACTGTTTATCAAATAAACAAGCTTAGATTATATCCTTTTTATTTATTATAATCAAAAGTTATATTCTAACATTCTCATCTAACATTCTAATCTAAAGTTCTAATCTAAAATTCTAATCTAACATTCTTATCTAACATTCTCATCTAACATTCTCATCTAACATTGTCATCTAACATTCTCATCTAACATTCTCATCTATCGTTCTAATCTATCATTCTAATCTAACATTCTAATCTAACATTCTAATCTAACATTCTAATCTTACATTCTAATCTTACATTCTAATATAATATTCTCATCTAACATTTTAATCTAACATTCTAATCTATCATTCTAATCTAACATTCTATTCTAACATTCTATTCTAACATTCTAATATAACATTCTAATATAACATTCCCGGCATAGTTGGGACATAGTTGGTGCATAGTTGGGACAGTTTAATAATGATTCTCTAGGTGTCATTATACTGTTTATCAAATAAACAAGCTTAGATTATATCCTTTTTATTTATTATAATCAAAAGTTATATTCTAACATTCTCATCTAACATTCTAATCTAACATTCTAATCTAAAATTCTAATCTAACATTCTTATCTAACATTCTTATCTAACATTCTAATCTAACATTCTAATCTAACATTCTAATCTAACATTCTAATCTTACATTCTAATCTTACATTCTAATATAATATTCTCATCTAACATTCTCATCTATCGTTCTAATCTAACATTCTAATCTAACATTCTAATCTAACATTCTAATCTAACATTCTAATCTAACATTCTAATCTAACATTCTAATCTTACATTCTAATCTTACATTCTAATATAATATTCTCATCTAACATTTTAATCTAACATTCTAATCTAACATTCTATTCTAACATTCTAATCTAATTTTCTCATCTAACATACTATTCTATCATTCTAATCTAATATTCTAATCTATTCTAATATTCTATTCTAACATTCTATTCTAAAATTCTAATATAACATTCTAATATAACATTCTAATATAACATTCTAATATAACATTCTAATATAACATTCTAGGTAACTTATGCATTTACTGAGATTTTCAAAGTGCAAGAAACACAGGAAAATGTTTTGAGGCTGTTCCCCCGCCTGTTTGCAGCTCTGATTGTTAGAATAGGCTCGTCTGTTGCAGCAAATGCACCAAAAGAAAAAGTAGGTCATATGGAGTATTACCATGTTTGCTTTAATTGTGCAAATGTCTTATGTTTAATTTTGCAAGCATCTGATGCCTTATTGTGCAAATATTGGATATCCAATTGTGCAAATATCTGATGTTTAAATGTGTAAATATCTAATGTTCAAATGTGCAAATATTTGATGTTTAATTGTGCAAATATCTGATGTTTAATTGTGTAAATATCTGTTTAATTCTGCAAATATCTTATGTTTAATTATTTAAATATCTGATGTTTAATTCTGCAAATATCTTATGTTTAATTATGTAAATATCTTATGTTTAATTATGTAAATATCTGATGTTTAATTCTGTAAATATCTTATGTTTAATTATGTAAATATCTGATGTTTAATTCTGTAAATATCTGATGTTTAATTGTGCAAGGAGGATGGGGCTGTTCAGCCACAGCAAGCGTTGTCCCTCATTAAACATTAAAATACTAAGGGCCCATCCATTGTCTTGTGAAACAGATAGGAGCCATATATAATTGTGCAAATATCGGATGTTTAATTGTGCAAATATGGGATGTTAAATTGTGCAAATATGGGATGTTTAATTGTGCAAATATGGGATGTTAAATTGTGCAAATATCGGATGTTTAATTGTGCAAATATGGGATGTTAAATTGTGCAAATATGGGATGTTTAATTGTGCAAATATGGGATGTTAAATTGTGCAAATATCGGATGTTTAATTGTGCAAATATGGGATGTTAAATTGTGCAAATATCGGATGTTTAATTGTGCAAATATGGGATGTTAAATTGTGCAAATATCGGATGTTTAATTGTGCAAATATCGGATGTTTAATTGTGCAAATATCGGATGTTTAATTGTGCAAATATCGGATGTTTAATTGTGCAAATATCGGATGTTTAATTGTGCAAATATCGGATGTTTAATTGTGCAAATATCGGATGTTTAATTGTGCAAATATGGGATGTTAAATTGATAGTTCTGATTTGAGTGATGGTATTTTTATGTCACATTTTTAGTTTATGCATTTTTTGTCCTTGTTTAGAAAACTGAAACTCAAGAGTTGAAAGGAGACAAGAAAAAGAAAGTTGTGGAAAAAAAGACAACAAATATTATTCCAATAGAGTAAGTTGAAGATTTAATTGTCAAACAGGCATTTATATTTCCATCGACCTTAATTTTCCCCTCCATCCTACGTGCGTATATTTCCATCAGCTGGTGTCTATTAAAAGAGCAAAAATAAGGATCTCAACATTGTCTAGGGCAGAATGTTTATTCAATATTGTCTAGGGCAGAATGTTTATTCAACATTGTCTAGGGCAGAATGTTTATTCAACATTGTCTAGGGCAGAATGTTTATTCAACATTGTCTAGGGCAGAATGTTTATTCAACATTGTCTAGGGCAGAATGTTTATTCAACATTGTCTAGGGCAGAATGTTTATTCAACATTGTCTAGGGCAGAATGTTTATTCAACATTGTCTAGGGCAGAATGTTTATTCAACATTGTCTAGGGCAGAATGTTTATTCAACATTGTCTAGGGCAGAATGTTTATTCAACATTGTCTAGGGCAGAATGTTTATTCAACATTGTCTAGGGCAGAATGTTTATTCAACATTGTCTAGGGCAGAATGTTTATTCAACATTGTCTAGGGCAGAATGTTTATTCAATATTGTCTAGGGCAGAATGTTTATTCAACATTGTCTAGGGCAGAATGTTTATTCAACATTGTCTAGGGCAGAATGTTTATTCAACATTGTCTAGGGCAGAATGTTTATTCAACATTGTCTAGGGCAGAATGTTTATTCAACATTGTCTAGGGCAGAATGTTTATTCAATATTGTCTAGGGCAGAATGTTTATTCAACATTGTCTAGGGCAGAATGTTTATTCAACATTGTCTAGGGCAGAATGTTTATTCAACATTGTCTAGGGCAGAATGTTTATTCAACATTGTCTAGGGCAGAATGTTTATTCAATATTGTCTAGGGCAGAATGTTTATTCAACATTGTCTAGGGCAGAATGTTTATTCAACATTGTCTAGGGCAGAATGTTTATTCAACATTGTCTAGGGCAGAATGTTTATTCAATATTGTCTAGGGCAGAATGTTTATTCAATATTGTCTAGGGCAGAATGTTTATTCAATATTGTCTAGGGCAGAATGTTTATTCAATATTGTCTAGGGCAGAATGTTTATTCAATATTGTCTAGGGCAGAATGTTTATTCAATATTGTCTAGGGCAGAATGTTTATTCAATATTGTCTAGGGCAGAATGTTTATTCAATATTGTCTAGGGCAGAATGTTTATTCAATATTGTCTAGGGCAGAATGTTTATTCAATATTGTCTAGGGCAGAATGTTTATTCAATATTGTCTAGGGCAGAATGTTTATTCAATATTGTCTAGGGCAGAATGTTTATTCAACATTGTCTAGGGCAGAATGTTTATTCAATACTGTAGCTGAATAGTAGAATTTTATTTCATTTTGTAAATTTTGCAAATTTATCAATTACTGAGTTGTTTGTTTGAAAGTGTGGTTCAAGTAAAAATTTAATTTCTGAGTCCTATCAATGTTTCAGCCATAAATCCTGTGCTATGGGGAGTAATTAGTAAAATACTCGCAGGTAATGGAGATGTACATATTAGAAAGTAGGTTGGGGCAGGAAGGGTTAAATATGTTATGTTCTGTAAGTGCATTGAGTGGTCTCCCCCCAATCTCTCCGTTCTGTACCAGTTTTACACTGTCAACTTTGTATGACCTATTTTTTGTACCATGTCTACACCTGGTAAGGAATGTTCAAAATAGTTACAATAAAAATGTTTAGATTTTTCTATGCCTAGAATAGTCTGTCCTTTCTTCTATATAAATTTTCAGTAAGAGCATACAGTGTATTGTAATTGTTCATACAATCTTCTGTCTGGGTATAGAGTTGCGACCAATGCAATGAAGACATTTTTAGAGCAGACACAAATGACAGACATGCTAGAACAACTTGAGACTAGCGGTGCATGGTCACTCATGGAGGATGAAGTCCAGTACCCAGAAGCCATCACTCTCCTAGCACGGTAAATGTCATCAGTAGCTTACACGTTCATGTTGCACTGTAAATGTCATCAGTAGCTTACACGTTCATATTGCACTGTAAATGTCATCAGTAGGTTACACGTTCATGTTGCACTGTAAATGTCAGCAGTAGCTTACACGTTCATGTTGCACTGTAAATGTCATCAGTAGGTTACACGTTCATGTTGCACTGTAAATGTCAGCAGTAGCTTACACGTTCATGTTGCACTGTAAATGTCATAAGTAGCTTACACGTTCATGTTGCACTGTAAATGTCATCAGTAGCTTACACGTCCATGTTGCATGGTAAATGTCATCAGTAGCTTACACGTTCATGTTGCATGGTAAATGTCATCAGTAGCTTACATGTTCATGTTGCATGGTAAATGTCATCAGTAGCTTACACATTCATGTTGCACTGTAAATGTCATCAGTAGCTTACACGTTCATGTTGCATGGTAAATGGCATCAGTAGCTTACACGTTCATGTTGCACAGTAAATGGCATCAGTAGCTTACATATTCATGTTGCAAGGTAAATGTCATCAGTAGCTTACACGTTCATGTTGCACTGTAAATGTCATCAGTAGCTTACACGTTCATGTTGCATGGTAAATGTCATCAGTAGCTTACACATTCATGTTGCACTGTAAATGTCATCAGTAGCTTACACGTTCATGTTGCACGGTAAATGTCATCAGTAGCTTACACGTTCATATTGCACAGTAAATGGCATCAGTAGCTTACACATTCATGTTGCACAGTAAATGTCATCTGTAGCTTACATGTTCATGTTGCACAGTAAATGGCATCAGTAGCTTACACATTCATGTTGCACAGTAAATGGCATCAGTAGCTTACACGTTCATGTTGCACAGTAAATGGCATCAGTAGCTTACACATTCATGTTGCACGGTAAATGTCATCAGTAGCTTACACATTTGTGTTGCACAGTAAATGTCATCAGTAACTTACATGTTCATGTTGCACGGTAAATGTCATCAGTAGCTTACACATTTGTGTTGCACAGTAAATGTCATCAGTAACTTACATGTTCATGTTGCATGGTAAATGGCATCAGTAGCTTACACGTTCATGTTGCACAGTAAATGGCATCAGTAGCTTACATATTCATGTTGCAAGGTAAATGTCATCAGTAGCTTACACGTTCATGTTGCACTGTAAATGTCATCAGTAGCTTACACGTTCATGTTGCATGGTAAATGTCATCAGTAGCTTACACATTCATGTTGCACTGTAAATGTCATCAGTAGCTTACACGTTCATGTTGCACGGTAAATGTCATCAGTAGCTTACACGTTCATATTGCACAGTAAATGGCATCAGTAGCTTACACATTCATGTTGCACAGTAAATGTCATCTGTAGCTTACATGTTCATGTTGCACAGTAAATGGCATCAGTAGCTTACACATTCATGTTGCACAGTAAATGGCATCAGTAGCTTACACGTTCATGTTGCACAGTAAATGGCATCAGTAGCTTACACATTCATGTTGCACGGTAAATGTCATCAGTAGCTTACACATTTGTGTTGCACAGTAAATGTCATCAGTAACTTACATGTTCATGTTGCACGGTAAATGTCATCAGTAGCTTACACATTCATGTTGCACAGTAAATGGCATCAGTAGCTTACACGTTCATGTTGCACGGTAAATGTCATCAGTAGCTTACACATTCATGTTGCACGGTAAATGTTATCAGTAGCTTACATGTTCATGTTGCACGGTAAATGTCATCAGTAGCTTACACGTTCATGTTGCATGGTAAATGTCATCAGTAGCTTACACGTTCATGTTGCATGGTAAATGTCATCAGTAGCTTACACATGTTGCACGGTAAATGTCATCAGTAGCTTACACATTCATGTTGCATGGTAAATGTCATCAGTAGTTTACACGTTCATGTTGTACGGTAAATGTCATTAGTAGCTTACACGTTCATTTGCAGCTTTAGGCAATGATTTAAAAAAATTCAGTGATAACTATTATTTTATTTCAATTGGCTAAGCTGCTAACTGTTAGTTTTAAAATAAATTGAAATCTAAAAACTGTGAGTAGAAATTTATTATGTTGATGAGGTGGATTATCCATTGCTCTGAATTAATTCATTTTTATTTTTAAGCATTTATTTTACATTTACATATTTAAACATATATATAAATATATATAAATTCCTTTTTATTTATAAGCATTTATTTTACATTTACATATTTAAAAATATAAGTGGAAAAGAATTGTCTTATCAAGTTTTTTTTCTCCGTTTTGTTCCAGAGCCTTGATCAGTGAAGAGAAAGAAACTCATATTGCAGATATTGTTAACTCACTCACTTCAGTTCTTTCAAGCTTGTATGAATCCCAAAGAATTACTGTAGCTGCATTCTTTGCTGAGGTTAGAGATGATACATATTGCTTTACAACAACAGATATACAGTAGTCTGCTGAGACATACAGTAGTCTGTTGAGACATACAGTAGTCTGTTGAGACATACAGTAGTCTGTTGAGACATACAGTAGTCTGTTGAGACATACAGTAGTCTGTTGAGACATACAGTAGTCTGTTGAGACATACAGTAGTCTGTTGAGACATACAGTAGTCTGCTGAGACATACAGTAGTCTGTTGAGACATACAGTAGTCTGTTGAGACATACAGTAGTCTGTTGAGACATACAGTAGTCTGTTGAGACATACAGTAGTCTTATGAGACATACAGTAGTCTGTTGAGACATTCAGTAGTCTGCTGAGGCATACAGTAGTCTTTTAAGGCATACAGTAGTCTGTTGAGACATACAGTTGTCTGTTGAGATAATTCTATAGAGGACAGAAGGGCAAAGAGTAAAGTAGTAATAATACACAAGGGATTAAACTCTAATTTAGAAGTACAACCCAATAACAACCTGTTGCAATGCTCAGATAAACATAAGGACAGAAACATTTTTCTTATCCCTTATGTGAGAACAAATGCTAATAATACTCTTTCTTCCTGAGTGGCTTTTGGGTATGGAATGGGTTGCATGAACAAACCAGGAAAACCAGTAACTTAACATCATTTAAAACATTTATAAAAATGCAAGACTAGACTCGGACCACGGATGAGCGTAGGACGCAATAATATTCTTTATAGAAGGAGCGTCTGTAATATATAAGATAAGACAAATTTTATTTCTAGAATTAATGATCACATTTTAATAAAATTTTCCCATCTGTTGTCATATTTGTAACAGGCTAACATCTATATTTAGCCTAGGAAATAATTAATTCTTGATTTTCATCAGAAAATATTACATAGTAGAGATTAAAGATAAAATCATGTTCAATAGGGACATTGTCTTAGATTCTCATCAATTTAAGTGATTTTTGTCTTATGGTGTTATGTAATTAGCTCATTAGACTACAGCTACATCTGCTACTTCTAAACATGTACTTAGCTCATTAGACTACTGCTACATCTGCTACTTCTAAACATGTACTTAGCTCATTAGACTACTGCTACATATGCTACTTCTAAACATGTACTTAGCTCATTAGACTACTGCTACATCTGCTATTTCTAAACATGTACTTAGCTCATTAGACTACTGCTACATCTGCTATTTCTAAACATGTACTTAGCTCATTGTTTGTGCTATTTTCCTGTTCAGTTGATCAACCAGAAGTGTAAAGGTGATGAAGCTTTAGTCCAGCTAATTATGAATAGCTTGTTGGGCCGACTTGTTGATGAGTCACATATTGTTAGAATGCTGTGTGTCCGAGGGCTGGGCAATATAGCCAGTGTTGGGAAAGAGCAGGTAAGTTTTACATTGCAGGTGTGAAAATTTACTTGTGTTTCATTGTTGAGTGGTATTTGCATTAGCTAAACAAATACTAGGGCAGTCGCCAAAGGTATATTTTATCTTCTATTATTATCTCTGTGGGTTTTTATTGAACAAGTGTTTTGAGTGTAAGCCATCAACATCAGGTGAACCACATTGTCACTTATCTACATACATAGATCACTCTAACTCTAAGTGAACAGGTTAAAAAAGTGTAAAATATAATTGAATATTTTTTCTTCTGTTAAATGAAATTTTAAAAAGTATATAACTTAAATTATGTTATGTCAAATATTTAAACCTGATTTTGACAATTTTATTATGTTAAAAATTTTAAAGTCTGAAGTCATTAATTTATAAGAATATTGGATGCTGGATGTCAGAATATATAACTGGTTCAGAATTTGTTTTTCCTAGTGAATCTACATTGAAGAAATACAGGAATATTTCATGATACAATGTTGACTTCACAAACAGGTCCAGACTTATGCAACAACCATCCTGTCGGCCATGATGGCTGGTATGGATGACAAAGAAGACCCTGAGGATTTTATAACTATTGAAGCTATGAGTGGCTTGTCTCGAATATTGGGGGAAATACAAGAAGAAAATATTCGTGCAATTCTTATCAATGTTTCTTTAAAGATAAGGCCCTGTTTAGAAAAGGTAATTCAACAAACCATATCTTTAACAAATGTTCTATGTTTAATAAGTAAATGTCTGACAAATGTTCTATGTTTAATATGTACATGTCTGACAAATGTTCTGTGTTTAATGTGTGTAGGACAAGTGTGCAGTCAGGGCCCAAGCATTTAGACTTTTTGGAAACTTGTCAAGATTTGGCGATGGCCCATCAAAGGCTCCATTTCTTGAACAAATACATAGCAATTTTATTAGTCTACTTCTGCATCTAAATGACAAGGAGGATGAAGTCAGACAAGTATCAAAAGTTCACGTTTTACTTTAATAGCTTTCTAACTCAACTGATATTTCTATTTAACTTTTTAAAAATAAAACTTTCAAATGAAGTACATTTTCCAATATGATAATGTGTCAATAGAATAAATGTGTATAAAAAAAACATTGAGGTCGTGGGTTCCGTTAACTACTAAAGACGCCACATCAACGTCATCAAATTTAAAGAAATTGTACAAATATACAATGTTATTACAAAAAAAATTAATTAAAAAACCTGCAGTAGTTGAAGGGTTAGAACTATCAATAATTTCATCAAATTTTTCTTTTAGGCCTGCAAATTTGCTCTTCGCCATCTTGGACCTTTGATGAGGTCGGAGGTCATCAATGATAAATTTCAGCGTCATCTTATTGAAGATGGTCATCTTCATTATGGAGAGTTTATGAATGACTTATCCAAATTAATTGTAAGTCTTTGTACCAGACATTAAGTGTAGCTTGAAGTATTTAAAGTTCACAAAAAATTAATTGCTGCATTGAATAGTTTGATCACGACTAAGTTGTATTTTATTTCTACAGATTCAAGAGTTAAGTGAAAAAATCAATTTTTATGTCATGGGTTGTGTGTCATTTTTCAAGAGTTCATGGCCAGAAATTAAAAGTAATGCAGCCATGTTTGTAGGTAGGTTGTTAACTTAGTAGATCATATCATAGAATTTCAATGTTGGTCATTTAGTTTAATAATAATAATAATGGTTATTTATATAGCACTTGTATCCGTGCTATTAAATTTAGCATGCTCAGTGCGCTCTTGGAATAAATTGCAGTTGGCAGTTGTATTGGTATTTAAGGCAAATAGCCACTGTCCAAATAGAAATGTCTTTAAGTTCTTTTTAAAAGACTCTTTTGTCTCAGATTCTCTCAGTATCTGAGGCAAGCTGTTCCATATAGAAGGTGCCACAGATTTATTTGAGCGCACTCCAAGGTACTTCTTTTTGTGTCCAGCCACACTGGGCATTTAAAGAGTGACTGTGATGAGGAGAGCAGTTCCCTTGATGGCGTGTGCATTTAGCATTTCATAACATACAGGCACATCAAACTGTCGCCATGGCAAAACAGATTGTGCTTACGGATTGTGCCACAGTCCAATCTTTGGGGCCATCCATAAATTACGTCACACGATTAGGGTGGGGAGGGGGGTCTACGCATTTGTGACGATGTGTGACGTGGGGGGAGGGGGGGTCTAAGATATCCGACGTCACATAAAAATGAATAAGCTTATAAATATGTTTGTGCGCTATGGACTCCTAGATCGATCGGGACAACCAAAAATGGACATTTACTCGCAACTTTCAGGAATATAAAATTTTAGTTTATCATTGATGCTGCTGACTTTGTTGATTTTATATAAATAGAAGTATGACATTTATGCACACATAACAATGTAATAAAAAAAAAGAAAAAGCACCTCGACGTAAAAGAGAGTAGCTTCCCTTTCATTTTGCTTTCACTGAGAGTGTTGAACAGCCAACTTTGGGTTTTCCCGACTTTTTTTGTGTGTATTACTGCGCACTCTGTTGTTTTATTTGCATTGTTGGTTTATACTGTACTGTACTTTTTTGTTCTCTATTGTTGATCTCGCTATTATTCTTTTAATTTCTATATGTTTTGTATGGACACAATGTGTCCACGGGTCAACTAGTTACTATTTATTAATAAGCATTGTAAATTAAAATTATGATCGCATTGTTTCTTGGCTTTTTTCAAATGATGATGACATCGCGAACGCGTCTGAATGCTAAAAATAAAGTTTAATGCTCTGATTGAAAGTAATCCAGAACTATTCGCATCTCTGAACGTCAGAGCCAAGCCTGGTAGGCCAAGACTTGAGGAAGATCACACATCGTTACTGGAAACTATTGTGGATACAGTGGATATTGCTATGCATGGATCAGATTCACACGAAATAAGGCAAAGTGATGTGTACAGTAGCATAAAAACATTATATGAACTCACTGAACACTTAAAGATGGACGAATTTACAATCAGTAGAAGTGTACTCTACCTTCGTCTTTTACCAAAGTGGCCATCTCTTAAAGGCCAGCGTCATGTCTCGACAGTCCAAGTAAAGCTCATTAGAGCACAGAATGATCTAAACATGCTAAACATATAGACGGTTTGTTTTGTACGGCAACAGTAAGAGTAGGCCTATTGGAAGAGTTGGCATCCATGCTAGGGTCAAACGAAGTGTACTTTGTGAGCCAAAACGATAAAGCTCGAGTGCCAATCGGGTTGACTACTGCTAACAAGCAAATTCCGGCGGTGTATGCTGGAATCAAAATTCAGTCCAATGGTTTAGGAAACCGAGAAGCTATTGGTTATTCAGGACCGACTTACATTGCAATCAGATCTGGAAAACAATCTTCATCAACATCATTCAGTCATGGACTCGATTTCAAGAAATTATCTCAAGAAATTTAATGTCATTACACAGAGTGGTATTGATTGCATGTTGAAACCAATTTTAGTGGCGACAGTTGATGGTAGCTCAGACGAAAACCCAAGATACTGAAAAGTTATTAAGATTGCATTCCACCACTTTCTTCAGTACGATTTTGATGCTGTATTCATCGCTACCAATGCTACAGGGAGAAGTTCGTTTAATAGGGTCGAAAGGAAAATGGCGCCACTCAGTAAGGAACTTACTGGGTTGATATTAGGCCTACCACATGGCCACTATAGTAGTCACTTGAATGTTAGAGGTGTTACCATAGATGCTGATTTAGAAAAAAAGAATTTTCAGTTTGCAGGCAACACTCTAGCTGAACTTTGGTCACAGTTGGTAGTCGATAATTTTCCAACAGTAGAAGAATTCATTGACCCAACAGTCTCAGAAATCGATGGAGAACACAGTTGTCTAAAGATCAAATATGGTTTGACGTTCATGTACGAACAAGCCAATACTTAACTCAAATTGTAAAATGCACCGACAAAAAGTGCTGTTCTAAACCAAGAAGCTCATATTTCAGTAACAGAGAGATTTTTTCCACCTCCTTTACCAGTTGTTCAATCAGGCGAAGCTCTGAACATTCCAGAACAGACAACAGATGGAGCGTTGCATAAGTTTCCATCTCTGTTTGCAGCTCAAAGTCTAAAAGTGGATGATATTCTTCCTCGGTCATCAAATCCTTACCGTTTGATTCCATGTGATTTTTTTACTGTCCGTCAATACAATCTGTGATTAAGATAAGATAAGATAAGATTGCTTTATTGATCCAAATGAATGGAAAATTGACTTGATTACATAAATTCCGTTTTTCAGCATACCTAAAACAATATTAAAGAACCATTTGTATTCAAACACAATAGACATTCACGCACACTATCATACCATTTATCATACAAGAAAAAAGTAGGCCTATTATTTAGGAGTCAGCTATTGAGCCATCGTATTTCCTGGCTGAAAGGTGATTCTTTTGAAAGAGTCTTACTGACAGTGGAACAAAAGAGTTCTTAAATCTCTCTGTTCTTGCCCTTATGGAAAGAAGCCGACCACTTCGACTAGATATTATGTAGCTATCATGAAGCGGGTGTGCATGATCTTGGAGGATTTTATCAATCATAGACAGTCACCTTGAACTGAAAATATCCGCAAGAGATGGTAATTCTGTCTGTGTAGTACGAGAGGCTTTGTTTATTAGGCGGTCTATCCGATGTTTGTTCAATGTGGTGGTATTACCATACCAGCAGGTGATTGCAAAGAAGATTATTGATAGATGAAGAAGAGCTTGATTGAAATGATTGGAATGGAATATCCATTTCACCTGATGAAGATACCAATACTTTCCCATTTATTCCATGAAGGAGCATTTTTGATCACCATGGGAAAATACATACATTATAAACATACATTTTGTGTTTTTTTGTTTTTTTTTATAAACTTAATTTTTGTTTTATTTGTTCTGATTCTACTAAAGTATTTATTTTTGTGCACATGATATTGTTATAATTACACTTTCGATTTTTCTTTTCTGTACTGTAATACAAATTTCATCAATTACAAAACTATAACAAAAAAATTATAATTTGGAACCTGTAAATCTGCATTTTAGAAAAATATCTTTTAGGAGGGGGGGGTGCAGATTTTGTGATGTCATATCTGAGGGGGGGTCTGACTTTTTGTGACGATGTGTGACAAGGGGGGGGGGGGTTAAAAAATTAGCGAAAATCGTGTGACTGTGACGTAATTTATGGACGGCCCCTATGCAGCGTCTGCATGAGTTTGGACCAAGGACATAATAATCTTCTATCTAGAAAGAACATCTGTAAACCAGTGATAATAACAAATAATTTATGTGTAGTGATGTAGCCAGTTTAGATTATATAATTTATTTTTAGAGATTTTTGTAGAGGAATAGAAAATATTTGGGTTAGAGCATCACTGAGAAGTACACAGCTCTGAAGAGTTTCCAACATCAATTAGGTCATGGAAAGTAAAAGTCGCTTGCCAAGCTGCAGGCCACACAATCTCCTGTAAGCCACAATTAGTGAAGCCTAGCTCTAGTACTACATGCCTGTCCGTAAACATACTTTTGCCTTCCAATTATCTTGCAATCATTTATTTCAAACAGGTTTTCTCTTAGGCAACTTACCCAAAGACATGCAAGCCAATATAACCAAAGAACATATCTGTTCAGGTGAGAATTTTATTGACTGCTTTAAGGTGTTACATTCATAAATAACTTTATGTGTTCAGTTTGACTGACTCTATACTAGTAACTAGCCACAGTCTACTAGGTAATTCACACAAATAATTTAATAGTAAGATTTGTTTTCAATCAAGTTCTGTTGGTGTGTTTTTTTTTTAGGATTTATCATTTTTACCATTTTAAATATGGATTTAAGAATTACATATTTATATAGCGCTATTCATAACAAAGTCTTTGACTGCGCTTTACACTTACCATATGTTATTAAAATAAATAAAAAAAGTGTGTTTTTAATTTTGTTTTAAAAATGTCTATATTGTTGGCTTGTTTAATTGTGTTTGGAAGTTTATTCCACCACAGAGGTGCTACGATGCTGTAGGAGTTTGCAAATATTTAGCTGCAAATGTTTCTCTTTTTACACTTGGTACCTTGAGCTGTAGATTTTGTTTGAAATCAATGAAAGCAGAAGTCCTGTTTTCTACAGTTTTCAAGTTAGTGCATTAGTTTGCCTAGTTATGGGGCAATGAGGTCTATCTGCTGCTCGTTGGATCAGCGTTCCAAAGGTCTCAAGTTGGAATCATGGTTAAAAAAAAATGCTTGGATTTTTTCTTAAGTCTGGAGCTTTTCCTGAATTTATCCATCTCTGCTTGGTTTCTGCATAGACTATAATACACATGGACAACATGCTTAGTTTTTTCTATTTTCTTCTTTTTTTGTAATTCCCAATTCTAAATAAAGTATGTGTCATACAAACTTCATTTTTATTAAATCGCATTTTTTCAAATTTAAATGAATACTTGAAGGCCTATTATCATAAAATACAATAAGATGGACCATTGCTCTATTTTTAGAGCTTATGTTCTTTTTCCGTATGCATCCAATAATGCTGACTTAAATGACTTCTACTCTCCTACGTTTGCCTAAATGTTTCCGCTGTATACAACTTTAGATTTTAATTTTTCATTGAGAAAATCATAGCGATTGAATAAAACGGAAGTGTACATTGCACAAGGGAATCAGGAAATCCAAAAAAATCAGTGTTTCAAGTCATCATATAGCAGAAATACTAAAGCAAGCGGTCCATGTATATTATAGTCTATGGTTCCTGAAAACTGTTAGAAGTAAAGAGGTCTTGACATTGTAGTGGCTACACAATCTTCATCCAATCCTTGCATCTGTAGATATTTCCGCTATGTGCCGCTATCAGTCTGATTTTTTATGTTTTCAATTGAACAATAAAGATGTCACAAAAAAACTTGTTAGAAGTAAGGTTAGAAGCAAGGTTTGTTGACTTCTGTTTTTTCAAATAATTTTGACTTTTATTACAGTTTCTATTGAAACTATTCTAAATTTATTACCTTGCTGAATGAAGCTATTGTTAGACCAATCCTTTGTTAGTACAGGAACTTTTATTGTGATCTATTGATGCTGAATCATCAGACAATGACTTGAAACTATTTCAATCTGATTTAAGTGTGGATTTTCAGCTTTTTTTTTGTAAGAAATGTATTTGTTAATTGTGTATAGCCCTATATTATTTATACCAAAGAAATTAATTTTATTCCACTGTCATAAACATGACACATTGTGTTTGACTTTATGAAATATTTTCTATATGTCAAATGCATTCTGTGCTTAAACGAATAAACTTTCAAAAGATTAAAGTAGAGTGTAATACCAGTGACTTAGATAGCAGTCATATACATGAAGACTTAATGCACAATTATGTACAACAAAAGTTTCATCTCATGATATCTAATGAAATAAATTTCACAGAAATGTTACATCATACCCACTTCATGATATCTAATGAAATAAATTTCACAGAAATGTTACATCATACCCACTTCATCATATCTAATGAAATAAATTTCACAGAAATGTTACATCATACCCACTTCATCATATCTAATGAAATAAATTTCACAGAAATGTTTGTTTGTTTGTTTCTTTCACCAGCTTTAATTCTGTTGTTAAAAGATTCTTCCCCATTGGTGAGGGCCAAAGCTGCTGAAGCCATGAGTTTGTTGCATGACTACTAGCAATAGTATTGTCTAATGGAACAATACTAGCAATATGTATTGTCTAATGGAACAATGTTAGCAATATGTTGTGTCTAATGGAACAATACTAGCAATACTTATTGTCTAATGTTGTTTTGTTATATTTTAGTTACAAATAATACAGGGCATTGACTATTTGTTTTATTCTTTTAGAATAAAATAGGAAGCGGATAAAAAAAACTGAAAGAACATATTTATAATTATTGAGAAAATGGATACAATTATAATTAAAGAACATTACTAATTTAATTATAAAGTGTTAAAAAAAACTTGACTTTACAAATGAGAAACCAAAATCCCCATCAATTTATCAATGCTACACATAAGATTCCCGTCCAAATATATGTGTAACAAAACTACAGGAAATCAACATTTCCATTTGTATGCCAGTTTCTTGTTTTGCTTTTTATGTGATTAAAATACTAAGTCATTGATTTGTTATGTTAAAAACTCATTTTCTTGTTATATTATGTTACAATTGTCACTTTATGTTTTTGGCAAGCCATATTTTATTTACTTTTTGAAAGCATTTGATGGATTTAAAATGTTGTGATGCGTTCCAAATATAGTTGTAAGCTATCAAGTGGTAACATTTCCTCTGGGTGTGACATTTCCACTGGGTGTAACATTTCCACTGGGTGTGACATTTCCACTGGGTGTAACATTTCCTCTTGGTGTATCTGTTTTCAACCACCCCCCCCCCTTTCCTCCCCACAAACCCTCCAATTTCTACAACTAATCATTAATAAATGAGTATTTAAATTGGTGTCATGTTATTTTGAGAGTATGTTGTGAATTAAGTTTGTGTACTTCTTACCATGTCATATTTTCTTTTAACTTTTATACAATTTTCACTGTTGCAGTTTATGTTCGAACTAGCATCAAAAACTTTTATTTTATCTTACATGTTACATACCCTTATTCTTTACATACGATTATAGCATCCTAGGTTTATCTTTGGTTCTTAGAACTTATAGATGATCCTGTATTTGCAATTGGGATTGTTTTCAAAAATATGTATTGCTGCAACACACAATTGTGAAATTTTTTTTTGCTACTTCAATCATATTGCTACTTTAATCATATTGCTACTTCAATCATATTGCTATTTCAATCATATTCATAGACACTATTGACTAAGTCTACTGTGTAGGAAGACTGTCACAGTATTTGATGATAAATTTGTGGATTACGACCAACTACATGCCTAGTGACAGTGTAACAAATTCATTCTGCAATAAAAAAAAATACAATTAATTTGGCAGGGGGAACTATTTGTGTCAACAGCTGCACTGTGTGTTCAGTCTTTCAGTATTATTTTTTTACTCATCAATAACTTGATTTCCTTTCACTCATGATTTGTTTCAATCAATTCATGACAACAGTCTATTGGTTGTTTTGTTTATTGTGTAATGTTTAATTAATTACATAATGATTGCCCTACATGTGTATACATTAAATGAAATAAATCAATTAAACTAAAACTGTGAAATGTTTGTTTTGGGCTAAATTTTTTTTTTATGAAAACATACAGAAAACATTTTATTGTAAACAAAGTTTTAGTACAACTTGAAAGGTCATTCAATGATTCCAGACAGAATGCAGTCAAGACTAAATCTTACTCTTCAGAAGATGCAATATTTAGAAATGTGTTGACCTTCTTAATTAAGTCCAACTTTTTATCTTTGGCCTTACAGATGATGCCTCTTTCTTTTAACCAAGCAATAAGTGTGATTGTATTGACCTTGTTCAACTGAAACAATAGAGACAGTAGTGATTTTACAATTGATCTGTCATAATTATATTGTAACTAATAATCTAAGCAGTGCTTTTTTTGTAAAAAGAAATAGGTGCCGGTACTCAGTGATGGATTGCCCAACTTTTAAAGCAGTTTTGCATTTTATATTTAATTCTTATTGCGCTCAATTTTAAAAGAACTCAATTTTATCAAATTAATAATACAATAAATTAATAATAAACGTTCAAATACAAGAAAAGTAATAATTTTTTCCCCACATTGAAAAAGGTGCCGGTACACAGTACCGGTGTGTACCGTCACAAAAAAAGCACTGAATCTAAGAGTATAGTGAAGATATAAGAGTCTAGTGTGCATGCGGTATACAGTGAACACTAGTTTATCACGGTAGATAAGTTCCGAGACCGGCCGCGAAAGCTGAAAATCCGCAAAGTAAGGACACCATATTTACAGTATTTATTTAATGTGTATTCGGACTTTTAAAACCCTCCCTTTACGTTCTGTTAACAAACCAACCTTTACAGTAATGTACAGATATCTGTACATACAGAGGCACAAATGTTTAGCAATAAAACGGTAGGTGTACATACAAAAAAAAGGAAGATTGTTACTATTTTTGAAATTTCTGGAAAATCCGCATTATATTTTCTCATATCATATAATGAAAAAAATCAGTGAGTCGTGAATCCGCAAATGTCAAACCACTAAGTAGCAAGGGTTCACTGTATTATAAGACAATTTACATAATAAGAAATCCTGCACCTATGACCAGGTAATTTTATATAGCTGTTAAACATTGTGACTGAATCTTCTTTATAGAAGGCGTGTCTGTAAGGTATAAGATAAGAAAGCCATGAATATGACCGAATATCACGTCAGGACACCATATCTAGCAACAAAAGCTACAAATTATACAAGTTGAATATGTAGCTCAGATTATATAGGTTGAATATGTAGCTCAGATTTTACAAGTTGAATATGAAGCTCAGGTTATACAAGTTGAATATGAAGCTCAGATTATATAAGTTGAATATGTAGCTCAGATTATACAGTTGAATATGTAGCTCAGATTATACAGTTGAATATGTAGCTCAGATTATACAGTTGAATATGTAGCTCAGATTATATAAGTTGAATATGTAGCTCAGATTATACAGTTGAATATGTAGCTCAGATTATATAAGTTGAATATGTAGCTCAGATTATACAGTTGAATATGTAGCTCAGATTATATAAGTTGAATATGAAGCTCAGATTATACAGTTGAATATGTAGCTCAGATTATATAAGTTGAATATGTAGCTCAGATTATACAGTTGAATATGTAGCTCAGATTATACAAGTTGAATATGTAGCTCAGATTATACAGTTGAATATGTAGCTCAGATTATACAAGTTGAATATGAAGCTCAGAAATTACAGTTGAATATGTAGCTCAGATTATACAAGTTGAATATGAAGCTCAGATTATACAATTTGAATATGTAGCTCAGATTATACAAGTTGAATATGTAGCTAAGATTATACAAGTTGAATATGTAGCTCAGATTATATAAGTTGAATATGTAGCTCAGATTATACAGTTGAATATGTAGCTCAGATTATATGGTAATGGTAATTTATATAGCGCTTCTATCCATGCTATTTTAGCATGCTCAGTGCGCTCTAGAAGACTATTAATCTGTGAGAGGTTTCACTGCTGCCGGTTAAGCGCTCGTGATAACAACTCAATATTAACGTCATCTAGTCCCAAAACTCCTGTAGGGCGACAGGGATCTGCCGGTGGCGGGGCTCGAACCCGCGACGTGTCAGATGATTTTTTGGTTGACAATCCGGTGAGATAACCGCTCGGCCAGCCGGCTTCACAATACTTCACAATTATACAAGTTGAATATGTAGCTCAGATTATACAAGTTGAATATGAAGCTCAGATTATACAGTTGAATATGTAGCTCAGATAATACAAGTTGAATATGTAGCTCAGATTATACAAGTTGAATATGTAGCTCAGATTATACAAGTTGAATATGAAGCTCAGATTATACAAGTTGAATATGTAGCTCAGATTATACAAGTTGAATATGTAGCTCAGATTATACAGTTGAATATGTATGTATAGCTCAGATTATACAGTTGAATATGTAGCTCAGATTATACAAGTTGAATATGAAGCTCAGATTATACAGTTGAATATGTAGCTCAGATTATGATGGTGGAAATCTAGCATGCAGTATTTTCACTCCAAGTGGGTAATTTTATTTTGTAATATTTTAATATTATTTAGACTATTTTCTCAGTTCATAATGTCACTAGCCTCAGTAATTAGGTGGCAATACCCAACTGTTATATGTTACTGAAAGGATATAAGAAGGCAGCTTATGCTATACAAATCTAAGTAGACATGAAAAAAAACAGATCAGAAGAAAAAAATTTAAATAATGCTGGCTTAGCTGTACAAAAAAAGTATCCGGTCTGACTAAATTGGTCCATAAGGGCAGTGAAGCAGTGTTCACCAGTTCCTGAGCCACAACATACTAGGGGATTGTGTGGCCAGTACAATGCCCAGCCGCCTTTACTTTACCCAAACTAACCTCAGGTACATATCAGAGCTGGGGAAGACTAGTCTAGAGACACCCTCCACACCCGGGAACAAAACCTAGCCTTCACCAGGATTTGAACCCATGACCTTCTGTACGCCGACCAAATGCATTTTTGCTCTGCCACCACTTTAGTTTGTCTAATGTCCCAGGCAAAGAGATTGTGATTACAGTTAAATATATAGACTTACATGCAGGAGGCTATACAGACTTACACGCAGGACTATACAGACAGACTTACACGCAGGACTATACAGACAGACTTACACGCAGGACTATACAGACAGACTTACACGCAGGAGGCTATACAGACTTACACGCAGGAGACTATACAGACTTACACGCAGGACTATACAGACAGACTTACACGCAGGAGGCTATACAGACTTACACGCAGGAGACTATACAGACTTACACGCAGGACTATACAGACAGACTTACACGCAGGAGGCTATACAGACTTACACGCAGGAGACTATACAGACTTACACGCAGGACTATACAGACAGACTTACACGCAGGAGGCTATACAGACTTACACGCAGGAGACTATACAGACTTACACGCAGGAGACTATACAGACTTACACGCAGGAGACTATACAGACTTACACGCAGGAGACTATACAGACTTACACGCAGGAGACTATACAGACTTACACGCAGGAGGCTATACAGACTTACACGCAGGAGACTATACAGACTTACACGCAGGAGACTATACAGACTTACACGCAGGACTATACAGACTTACACGCAGGAGACTATACAGACTTACACGCAGGAGGCTATACAGACTTACACGCAGGAGACTATACAGACTTACACGCAGGACTATACAGACTTACACGCAGGAGGCTATACAGACTTACACGCAGGAGGCTATACAGACTTACACGCAGGAGACTATACAGACTTACACGCAGGAGACTATACAGACTTACACGCAGGAGACTATACAGACTTACACGCAGGAGGCTATACAGACTTACACGCAGGAGGCTATATAGACTTACACGCAGGAGACTATACAGACTTACACGCAGGACTATACAGACAGACTTACACGCAGGAGGCTATACAGACTTACACGCAGGAGACTATACAGACTTACACGCAGGAGACTATACAGACTT
This sequence comes from Anisus vortex, assembly GCA_949126835.1. NCBI lineage: Eukaryota > Metazoa > Mollusca > Gastropoda > Planorbidae > Anisus > Anisus vortex. Next base: position 44,995,926 of record OX421499.1, on the reverse strand, counting down.
ACACGCAGGAGACTATACAGACTTACACGCAGGAGACTATACAGACTTACACGCAGGAGACTATACAGACTTACACGCAGGAGACTATACAGACTTACACGCAGGAGACTATACAGACTTACACGCAGGAGGCTATACAGACTTACACGCAGGAGACTATACAGACTTACACGCAGGAGACTATACAGACTTACACGCAGGAGACTATACAGACTTACACGCAGGAGACTATACAGACTTACACGCAGGAGACTATACAGACTTACACGCAGGAGGCTATACAGACTTACACGCAGGAGACTATACAGACTTACACGCAGGAGACTATACAGACTTACACGCAGGAGGCTATACAGACTTACACGCAGGAGACTATACAGACTTACACGCAGGAGGCTATACAGACTTACACGCAGGAGGCTATACAGACTTACACGCAGGAGACTATACAGACTTACACGCAGGAGGCTATACAGACTTACACGCAGGAGGCTATACAGACTTACACGCAGGAGGCTATACAGACTTACACGCAGGAGGCTATACAGACTTACACGCAGGAGGCTATACAGACTTACACGCAGGAGGCTATACAGACTTACACGCAGGAGGCTATACAGACTTACACGCAGGAGGCTATACAGACTTACACGCAGGAGGCTATACAGACTTACACGCAGGAGGCTATACAGACTTACACGCAGGAGGCTATACAGACTTACACGCAGGAGGCTATACAGACTTACACGCAGGAGGCTATACAGACTTACACGCAGGAGGCTATACAGACTTACACGCAGGACTATACAAACAGACTTACACGCAGGAGGCTATATAGACTTACACGCAGGAGGCTATACAGACTTACACGCAGGACTATACAAACAGACTTACACGCAGGAGGCTATACAGACTTACACGCAGGAGGCTATACAGACTTACACGCAGGAGGCTATACAGACTTACACGCAGGAGGCTATACAGACTTACACGCAGGAGGCTATACAGACTTACACGCAGGACTATACAAACAGACTTACACGCAGGAGGCTATATAGACTTACACGCAGGAGGCTATACAGACTTACACGCAGGACTATACAAACAGACTTACACGCAGGAGGCTATACAGACTTACACGCAGGAGGCTATACAGACTTACACGCATAAGGCTATACAGACTTACACGCAGGAGGCTATACAGACTTACACGCAGGAGGCTATACAGACTTACACGCAGGAGGCTATACAGACTTACACGCAGGACTATACAAACAGACTTACACGCAGGAGGCTATATAGACTTACACGCAGGAGGCTATACAGACTTACACGCAGGACTATACAAACAGACTTACACGCAGGAGGCTATACAGACTTACACGCAGGACTATACAAACAGACTTACACGCAGGAGGCTATACAGACTTACACGCAGGAGGCTATACAGACTTACACGCAGGAGGCTATATAGACTTACACGCAGGAGACTATATAGACTTACACGCAGGAGGCTATACAGACTTACACGCAGGAGGCTATACAGACTTACACGCAGGAGGCTATACAGACTTACACGCAGGAGGCTATACAGACTTACACGCAGGAGGCTATACAGACTTACACGCAGGAGGCTATACAGACTTACACGCAGGAGGCTATACAGACTTACACGCAGGACTATACAAACAGACTTACACGCAGGAGGCTATATAGACTTACACGCAGGAGGCTATACAGACTTACACGCAGGACTATACAAACAGACTTACACGCAGGAGGCTATACAGACTTACACGCAGGAGGCTATACAGACTTACACGCAGGAGGCTATACAGACTTACACGCAGGAGGCTATACAGACTTACACGCAGGAGGCTATACAGACTTACACGCAGGACTATACAAACAGACTTACACGCAGGAGGCTATATAGACTTACACGCAGGAGGCTATACAGACTTACACGCAGGACTATACAAACAGACTTACACGCAGGAGACTATACAGACTTACACGCAGGAGACTCTACAGACTTACACGCAGGAGACTATACAGACTTACACGCAGGAGGCTATACAGACTTACACGCAGGAGACTATACAGACTTACACGCAGGAGACTATACAGACTTACACGCAGGAGACTATACAGACTTACACGCAGGAGACTATACAGACTTACACGCAGGAGACTATACAGACTTACACGCAGGAGGCTATACAGACTTACACGCAGGAGACTATACAGACTTACACGCAGGAGACTATACAGACTTACACGCAGGAGGCTATACAGACTTACACGCAGGAGACTATACAGACTTACACGCAGGAGGCTATACAGACTTACACGCAGGAGGCTATACAGACTTACACGCAGGAGACTATACAGACTTACACGCAGGAGGCTATACAGACTTACACGCAGGAGGCTATACAGACTTACACGCAGGAGGCTATACAGACTTACACGCAGGAGGCTATACAGACTTACACGCAGGAGGCTATACAGACTTACACGCAGGAGGCTATACAGACTTACACGCAGGAGGCTATACAGACTTACACGCAGGAGGCTATACAGACTTACACGCAGGAGGCTATACAGACTTACACGCAGGAGGCTATACAGACTTACACGCAGGAGGCTATACAGACTTACACGCAGGAGGCTATACAGACTTACACGCAGGAGGCTATACAGACTTACACGCAGGAGGCTATACAGACTTACACGCAGGACTATACAAACAGACTTACACGCAGGAGGCTATATAGACTTACACGCAGGAGGCTATACAGACTTACACGCAGGACTATACAAACAGACTTACACGCAGGAGGCTATACAGACTTACACGCAGGAGGCTATACAGACTTACACGCAGGAGGCTATACAGACTTACACGCAGGAGGCTATACAGACTTACACGCAGGAGGCTATACAGACTTACACGCAGGACTATACAAACAGACTTACACGCAGGAGGCTATATAGACTTACACGCAGGAGGCTATACAGACTTACACGCAGGACTATACAAACAGACTTACACGCAGGAGGCTATACAGACTTACACGCAGGAGGCTATACAGACTTACACGCATAAGGCTATACAGACTTACACGCAGGAGGCTATACAGACTTACACGCAGGAGGCTATACAGACTTACACGCAGGAGGCTATACAGACTTACACGCAGGACTATACAAACAGACTTACACGCAGGAGGCTATATAGACTTACACGCAGGAGGCTATACAGACTTACACGCAGGACTATACAAACAGACTTACACGCAGGAGGCTATACAGACTTACACGCAGGACTATACAAACAGACTTACACGCAGGAGGCTATACAGACTTACACGCAGGAGGCTATACAGACTTACACGCAGGAGGCTATATAGACTTACACGCAGGAGACTATATAGACTTACACGCAGGAGGCTATACAGACTTACACGCAGGAGGCTATACAGACTTACACGCAGGAGGCTATACAGACTTACACGCAGGAGGCTATACAGACTTACACGCAGGAGGCTATACAGACTTACACGCAGGAGGCTATACAGACTTACACGCAGGAGGCTATACAGACTTACACGCAGGACTATACAAACAGACTTACACGCAGGAGGCTATATAGACTTACACGCAGGAGGCTATACAGACTTACACGCAGGACTATACAAACAGACTTACACGCAGGAGGCTATACAGACTTACACGCAGGAGGCTATACAGACTTACACGCAGGAGGCTATACAGACTTACACGCAGGAGGCTATACAGACTTACACGCAGGAGGCTATACAGACTTACACGCAGGACTATACAAACAGACTTACACGCAGGAGGCTATATAGACTTACACGCAGGAGGCTATACAGACTTACACGCAGGACTATACAAACAGACTTACACGCAGGAGGCTATATAGACTTACACGCAGGAGGCTATATAGACTTACACGCAGGAGGCTATACAGACTTACACGCAGGACTATACAAACAGACTTACACGCAGGAGGCTATATAGACTTACACGCAGGAGACTATACAGACTTACACGCAGGACTATACAAACAGACTTACACGCAGGAGGCTATATAGACTTACACGCAGGACTATACAAACAGACTTACACGCAGGAGGCTATATAGACTTACACGCAGGAGGCTATACAGACTTACACGCAGGAGGCTATACAGACTTACACGCAGGAGGCTATACAGACTTACACGCAGGACTATACAAACAGACTTACACGCAGGAGGCTATATAGACTTACACGCAGGAGGCTATACAGACTTACACGCAGGACTATACAAACAGACTTACAAGCAGGAGGCTATATAGACTTACACGCAGGAGGCTATACAGACTTACACGCAGGACTATACAAACAGACTTACACGCAGGAGGCTATATAGACTTACACGCAGGAGGCTATATAGACTTACACGCAGGAGGCTATACAGACTTACACGCAGGACTATACAAACAGACTTACACGCAGGAGGCTATATAGACTTACACGCAGGAGACTATACAGACTTACACGCAGGACTATACAAACAGACTTACACGCAGGAGGCTATATAGACTTACACGCAGGACTATACAAACAGACTTACACGCAGGAGGCTATATAGACTTACACGCAGGAGGCTATACAGACTTACACGCAGGAGGCTATACAGACTTACACGCAGGAGGCTATACAGACTTACACGCAGGACTATACAAACAGACTTACACGCAGGAGGCTATATAGACTTACACGCAGGAGGCTATACAGACTTACACGCAGGACTATACAAACAGACTTACAAGCAGGAGGCTATATAGACTTACACGCAGGAGGCTATACAGACTTACACGCAGGACTATACAAACAGACTTACACGCAGGAGGCTATATAGACTTTCACGCAGGAGGCTATATAGACTTACACGCAGGAGGCTATACAGACTTACACGCAGGACTATACAAACAGACTTACACGCAGGAGGCTATATAGACTTACACGCAGGAGACTATACAGACTTACACGCAGGACTATACAAACAGACTTACACGCAGGAGGCTATATAGACTTACACGCAGGACTATACAAACAGACTTACACGCAGGAGGCTATATAGACTTACACGCAGGAGACTATACAGACTTACACGCAGGACTAAACAAACAGACTTACACGCAGGAGGCTATATAGACTTACACGCAGGAGGCTATATAGACTTACACGCAGGAGGCTATATAGACTTACACGCAGGAGGCTATACAGACTTACACGCAGGACTATACAAACAGACTTACACGCAGGAGGCTATATAGACTTACACGCAGGAGGCTATATAGACTTACACGCAGGAGGCTATACAGACTTACACGCAGGACTATACAAACAGACTTACACGCAGGAGGCTATATAGACTTACACGCAGGAGACTATACAGACTTACACGCAGGACTATACAAACAGACTTACACGCAGGAGGCTATATAGACTTACACGCAGGACTATACAAACAGACTTACACGCAGGAGGCTATATAGACTTACACGCAGGAGACTATACAGACTTACACGCAGGACTATACAAACAGACTTACACGCAGGAGGCTATATAGACTTACACGCAGGAGGCTATATAGACTTACACGCAGGACTATACAAACAGACTTACACGCAGGAGGCTATATAGACTTACACGCAGGAGGCTATATAGACTTACACGCAGGAGGCTATATAGACTTACACGCAGGACTATACAAACAGACTTACACGCAGGAGGCTATATAGACTTACACGCAGGAGGCTATATAGACTTACACGCAGGAGGCTATATAGACTTACACGCAGGACTATACAAACAGACTTACACGCAGGAGGCTATATAGACTTACACGCAGGAGGCTATATAGACTTACACGCAGGACTATACAAACAGACTTACACGCAGGAGGCTATATAGACTTACACGCAGGAGACTATACAGACTTACACGCAGGACTATACAAACAGACTTACACGCAGGAGGCTATATAGACTTACACGCAGGAGACTATACAGACTTACACGCAGGAGGCTATACAGACTTACACGCAGGACTATACAAACAGACTTACACGCAGGAGGCTATATAGACTTACACGCAGGAGACTATACAGACTTACACGCAGGAGGCTATACAGACTTACACGCAGGACTATACAAACAGACTTACACGCAGGAGGCTATATAGACTTACACGCAGGAGACTATACAGACTTACACGCAGGACTATACAAACAGACTTACACGCAGGAGGCTATATAGACTTACACGCAGGAGACTATACAGACTTACACGCAGGAGGCTATACAGACTTACACGCAGGAGGCTATACAGACTTACACGCAGGAGGCTATACAGACTTACACGCAGGAGGCTATACAGACTTACACGCAGGAGGCTATACAGACTTACACGCAGGAGGCTATACAGACTTACACGCAGGAGGCTATACAGACTTACACGCAGGAGGCTATACAGACTTACACGCAGGAGGCTATACAGACTTACACGCAGGAGGCTATACAGACTTACATGCAGGAGACTATACAGACTTACACGCAGGAGGCTATACAGACTTACACGCAGGAGACTATACAGACTTACACGCAGGAGGCTATACAGACTTACACGCAGGAGGCTATACAGACTTACACGCAGGAGGCTATACAGACTTACACGCAGGAGGCTATACAGACTTACACGCAGGAGGCTATACAGACTTACACGCAGGAGGCTATACAGACTTACACGCAGGAGGCTATACAGACTTACACGCAGGAGGCTATACAGACTTACACGCAGGAGGCTATACAGACTTACACGCAGGAGGCTATACAGACTTACACGCAGGAGGCTATACAGACTTACACGCAGGAGGCTATACAGACTTACACACAGGAGGCTATACAGACTTACACGCAGGAGGCTATACAGACTTACACGCAGGAGGCTATACAGACTTACACGCAGGAGGCTATACAGACTTACACGCAGGAGGCTATACAGACTTACACGCAGGAGGCTATACAGACTTACACGCAGGAGGCTATACAGACTTACACGCAGGAGGCTATACAGACTTACAAGCAGGACTATACAAACAGACTTACACGCAGGAGGCTATACAGACTTACACGCAGGAGGCTATACAGACTTACACGCAGGAGGCTATACAGACTTACAAGCAGGAGGCTATACAGACTTACACGCAGGAGGCTATACAGACTTACAAGCAGGAGGCTATACAGACTTACAAGCAGGAGGCTATACAGACTTACACGCAGGAGGCTATACAGACTTACACGCAGGACTATACAAACAGACTTACAAGCAGGAGGCTATACAGACTTACACGCAGGAGGCTATACAGACTTACACGCAGGAGGCTATACAGACTTACAAGCAGGAGGCTATACAGACTTACACGCAGGAGGCTATACAGACTTACAAGCAGGAGGCTATACAGACTTACACGCAGGAGGCTATACAGACTTACACGCAGGACTATACAAACAGACTTACACGCAGGAGGCTATACAGACTTACACGCAGGAGGCTATACAGACTTACACGCAGGACTATACAAACAGACTTACACGCAGGAGGCTATATAGACTTACACGCAGGAGACTATACAGACTTACACGCAGGAGGCTATACAGACTTACACGCAGGAGGCTATACAGACTTACACGCAGGAGGCTATACAGACTTACACGCAGGAGGCTATACAGACTTACACGCAGGAGGCTATACAGACTTACACGCAGGAGGCTATACAGACTTACACGCAGGACTATACAAACAGACTTACACGCAGGAGGCTATATAGACTTACACGCAGGACTATACAAACAGACTTACACGCAGGAGGCTATATAGACTTACACGCAGGAGACTATACAGACTTACACGCAGGACTATACAAACAGACTTACACGCAGGAGGCTATATAGACTTACACGCAGGAGGCTATATAGACTTACACGCAGGAGGCTATATAGACTTACACGCAGGAGGCTATACAGACTTACACGCAGGACTATACAAACAGACTTACACGCAGGAGGCTATATAGACTTACACGCAGGAGGCTATATAGACTTACACGCAGGAGGCTATACAGACTTACACGCAGGACTATACAAACAGACTTACACGCAGGAGGCTATATAGACTTACACGCAGGAGACTATACAGACTTACACGCAGGACTATACAAACAGACTTACACGCAGGAGGCTATATAGACTTACACGCAGGACTATACAAACAGACTTACACGCAGGAGGCTATATAGACTTACACGCAGGAGACTATACAGACTTACACGCAGGACTATACAAACAGACTTACACGCAGGAGGCTATATAGACTTACACGCAGGAGGCTATATAGACTTACACGCAGGACTATACAAACAGACTTACACGCAGGAGGCTATATAGACTTACACGCAGGAGGCTATATAGACTTACACGCAGGAGGCTATATAGACTTACACGCAGGACTATACAAACAGACTTACACGCAGGAGGCTATATAGACTTACACGCAGTAGGCTATATAGACTTACACGCAGGAGGCTATATAGACTTACACGCAGGACTATACAAACAGACTTACACGCAGGAGGCTATATAGACTTACACGCAGGAGGCTATATAGACTTACACGCAGGACTATACAAACAGACTTACACGCAGGAGGCTATATAGACTTACACGCAGGAGACTATACAGACTTACACGCAGGACTATACAAACAGACTTACACGCAGGAGGCTATATAGACTTACACGCAGGAGACTATACAGACTTACACGCAGGAGGCTATACAGACTTACACGCAGGACTATACAAACAGACTTACACGCAGGAGGCTATATAGACTTACACGCAGGAGACTATACAGACTTACACGCAGGAGGCTATACAGACTTACACGCAGGACTATACAAACAGACTTACACGCAGGAGGCTATATAGACTTACACGCAGGAGACTATACAGACTTACACGCAGGACTATACAAACAGACTTACACGCAGGAGGCTATATAGACTTACACGCAGGAGACTATACAGACTTACACGCAGGAGGCTATACAGACTTACACGCAGGAGGCTATACAGACTTACACGCAGGAGGCTATACAGACTTACACGCAGGAGGCTATACAGACTTACACGCAGGAGGCTATACAGACTTACACGCAGGAGGCTATACAGACTTACACGCAGGAGGCTATACAGACTTACACGCAGGAGGCTATACAGACTTACACGCAGGAGGCTATACAGACTTACACGCAGGAGGCTATACAGACTTACACGCAGGAGGCTATACAGACTTACACGCAGGAGACTATACAGACTTACACGCAGGAGGCTATACAGACTTACACGCAGGAGACTATACAGACTTACACGCAGGAGGCTATACAGACTTACACGCAGGAGGCTATACAGACTTACACGCAGGAGGCTATACAGACTTACACGCAGGAGGCTATACAGACTTACACGCAGGAGGCTATACAGACTTACACGCAGGAGGCTATACAGACTTACACGCAGGAGGCTATACAGACTTACACGCAGGAGGCTATACAGACTTACACGCAGGAGGCTATACAGACTTACACGCAGGAGGCTATACAGACTTACACGCAGGAGGCTATACAGACTTACACACAGGAGGCTATACAGACTTACACGCAGGAGGCTATACAGACTTACACGCAGGAGGCTATACAGACTTACACGCAGGAGGCTATACAGACTTACACGCAGGAGGCTATACAGACTTACACGCAGGAGGCTATACAGACTTACACGCAGGAGGCTATACAGACTTACACGCAGGAGGCTATACAGACTTACAAGAAGGACTATACAAACAGACTTACACGCAGGAGGCTATACAGACTTACACGCAGGAGGCTATACAGACTTACACGCAGGAGGCTATACAGACTTACAAGCAGGAGGCTATACAGACTTACACGCAGGAGGCTATACAGACTTACAAGCAGGAGGCTATACAGACTTACAAGCAGGAGGCTATACAGACTTACACGCAGGAGGCTATACAGACTTACACGCAGGACTATACAAACAGACTTACAAGCAGGAGGCTATACAGACTTACACGCAGGAGGCTATACAGACTTACACGCAGGAGGCTATACAGACTTACAAGCAGGAGGCTATACAGACTTACACGCAGGAGGCTATACAGACTTACAAGCAGGAGGCTATACAGACTTACACGCAGGAGGCTATACAGACTTACACGCAGGACTATACAAACAGACTTACACGCAGGAGGCTATACAGACTTACACGCAGGAGGCTATACAGACTTACACGCAGGACTATACAAACAGACTTACAAGCAGGAGGCTATACAAACAGACTTACACGCAGGAGGCTATACAAACTTACACGCAGGAGGCTATACAAACAGACTTACACGCAGGAGGCTATACAGACTTACACGCAGGAGGCTATACAGACTTACACGCAGGACTATACAAACAGACTTACACGCAGGAGGCTATACAGACTTACACGCAGGAGGCTATACAGACTTACACGCAGGACTATACAAACAGACTTACAAGCAGGAGGCTATACAAACAGACTTACACGCAGGAGGCTATACAGACTTACACGCAGGAGACTATACAAACAGACTTACAAGCAGGAGGCTATACAAACAGACTTACACGCAGGAGGCTATACAGACTTACACGCAGGAGGCTATACAGACTTACACGCAGGAGGCTATACAGACTTACACGCAGGAGACTATACAAACAGACTTACAAGCAGGAGGCTATACAAACAGACTTACACGCAGGAGGCTATACAGACTTACACGCAGGAGGCTATACAGACTTACACGCAGGAGGCTATACAGACTTACACGCAGGACTATACAAACAGACTTACAAGCAGGAGGCTATACAGACTTACACGCAGGACTATACAAACAGACTTACAAGCAGGAGGCTATACAGACTTACAAGCAGGAGGCTATACAGACTTACAAGCAGGAGGCTATACAGACTTACAAGCAGGAGGCTATACAGACTTACAAGCAGGAGGCTATACAGACTTACACGCAGGACTATACAAACAGACTTACAAGCAGGAGGCTATACAAACAGACTTACACGCAGGAGGCTATACAGACTTACACGCAGGAGGCTATACAGACTTACACGCAGGAGGCTATACAGACTTACACGCAGGACTATACAAACAGACTTACACGCAGGAGGCTATACAGACTTACACGCAGGACTATACAAACAGACTTACAAGCAGGAGGCTATACAAACAGACTTACACGCAGGAGGCTATACAGACTTACACGCAGGAGACTATACAAACAGACTTACAAGCAGGAGGCTATACAAACAGACTTACACGCAGGAGGCTATACAGACTTACACGCAGGAGGCTATACAGACTTACACGCAGGAGGCTATACAGACTTACACGCAGGAGACTATACAAACAGACTTACAAGCAGGAGGCTATACAAACAGACTTACACGCAGGAGGCTATACAGACTTACACGCAGGAGGCTATACAGACTTACACGCAGGAGGCTATACAGACTTACACGCAGGACTATACAAACAGACTTACAAGCAGGAGGCTATACAGACTTACACGCAGGACTATACAAACAGACTTACAAGCAGGAGGCTATACAGACTTACAAGCAGGAGGCTATACAGACTTACAAGCAGGAGGCTATACAGACTTACAAGCAGGAGGCTATACAGACTTACAAGCAGGAGGCTATACAGACTTACACGCAGGACTATACAAACAGACTTACAAGCAGGAGGCTATACAAACAGACTTACACGCAGGAGGCTATACAGACTTACACGCAGGAGGCTATACAGACTTACACGCAGGAGGCTATACAGACTTACACGCAGGACTATACAAACAGACTTACACGCAGGAGGCTATACAGACTTACACGCAGGAGGCTATACAGACTTACACGCAGGACTATACAAACAGACTTACAAGCAGGAGGCTATACAAACAGACTTACACGCAGGAGGCTATACAGACTTACACGCAGGAGACTATACAAACAGACTTACAAGCAGGAGGCTATACAAACAGACTTACACGCAGGAGGCTATACAGACTTACACGCAGGAGACTATACAAACAGACTTACACGCAGGAGGCTATACAGACTTACAAGCAGGAGACTATACAAACAGACTTACACGCAGGAGGCTATACAGACTTACACGCAGGAGACTATACAAACAGACTTACAAGCAGGAGGCTATACAAGCAGATTTACAAGCAGGAGGCTATACAGACAGACTTACACGCAGGAGACTATACAAACATACTTACAAGCAGGAGGCTATACAGACTTACAAGCAGGAGGCTAAACAGACTTACAAGCAGGAGGCTATACAGACAGACTTACACGCAGGAGACTATACAAACATACTTACAAGCAGGAGGCTATACAGACTTACAAGCAGGAGGCTAAACAGACTTACAAGCAGGAGGCTATACAAGCAGATTTACAAGCAGGAGGCTATACAAGCAGACTTACAAGCAGGAGGCTATACAAACAGACTTACAAGCAGGAGACTATACAAACAAACTTACAAGCAGGAGGCTATACAAACAGATTTACAAGGAGGCTATACAAGCAGGCTTACAAGCAGGAGACTATACAAACAGACTTACAAGCAGGAGACTATACAAACAGACTTACAAGCAGGAGGCTATACAAACAGATTTACAAGCAGGAGGCTATACAAGCAGACTTACAAGCAGGAGGCTATACAAGCAGACTTACAAGCAGGAGGCTAAACAGACTTACAAGCAGGAGGCTATACAAGCAGACTTACAAGCAGGAGGCTATACAGACTTACAAGCAGGAGGCTATACAAACAGATTTACAAGCAGGAGGCTATACAAGCAGACTTACAAGCAGGAGGCTATACAAGCAGGCTTACAAGCAGGAGGCTATACAGACTTACAAGCAGGAGGCTATACAGACTTACAAGCAGGAGGCTAAACAGACTTACAAGCAGGAGGCTAAACAGACTTACAAGCAGGAGGCTAAACAGACTTACAAGCAGGAGGCTATACAGGCTTACAAGCAGGAGGCTAAACAGACTTACAAGCAGGAGGCTAAACAGACTTACAAGCAGGAGGCTAAACAGACTTACAAGCAGGAGGCTATACAAGCAGACTTACAAGCAGGAGGCTATACAAGCAGACTTACAAGCAGGAGGCTATACAAGCAGACTTACAAGCAGGAGGCTAAACAGACTTACAAGCAGGAGGCTATACAGACAGACTTACAAGCAGGAGGCTATACAAGCAGACTTACAAGCAGGAGGCTATACAAGCAGACTTACAAGCAGGAGGCTAAACAGACTTACAAGCAGGAGGCTAAACAGACTTACAAGCAGGAGGCTAAACAGACTTACAAGCAGGAGGCTATACAGACTTACAAGCAGGAGGCTATACAGACTTACAAGCAGGAGGCTAAACAGACTTACAAGCAGGAGGCTATACAGACAGACTTACAAGCAGGAGGCTAAACAGACTTACAAGCAGGAGGCTATACAGACAGACTTACAAGCAGGAGGCTATACAAGCAGACTTACAAGCAGGAGGCTATACAAGCAGACTTACAAGCAGGAGGCTATACAGACAGACTTACAAGCAGGAGGCTATACAAGCAGACTTACAAGCAGGAGGCTATACAGACTTACAAGCAGGAGGCTAAACAGACTTACAAGCAGGAGGCTATACAAGCAGACTTACAAGCAGGAGGCTATACAGACAGACTTACAAGCAGGAGGCTATACAAGCAGACTTACAAGCAGGAGGCTATACAAGCAGACTTACAAGCAGGAGGCTATACAGACAGACTTACAAGCAGGAGGCTATACAGACAGACTTACAAGCAGGAGGCTATACAGACTTACAAGCAGGAGGCTATACAGACTTACAAGCAGGAGGCTTTACAGACTTACAAGCAGGAGGCTATACAGACTTACAAGCAGGAGGCTTTACAGACTTACAAGCAGGAGGCTTTACAGACTTACAAGCAGGAGGCTATACAAGCAGACTTACAAGCAGGAGGCTTTACAGACTTACAAGCAGGAGGCTTTACAGACTTACAAGCAGGAGGCTATACAGACAGACTTACAAGCAGGAGGCTATACAAACAGACTTACAAGCAGGAGGCTATACAAGCAGACTTACAAGCAGAAGGCTATACAGACTTACAAGCAGGAGGCTATACAAGCAGACTTACAAGCAGGAGGCTATACAAGCAGGAGGCTATACAAGCAGGAGGCTAAACAGACTTACAAGCAGGAGGCTATACAGGCTTACAAGCAGGAGGCTATACAGACTTACAAGCAGGAGGCTAAACAGACTTACAAGCAGGAGGCTTTACAGACTTACAAGCAGGAGGCTTTACAGACTTACAAGCAGGAGGCTATACAGACAGACTTACAAGCAGGAGGCTATACAAACAGACTTACAAGCAGGAGGCTATACAAACAGACTTACAAGCAGGAGGCTATACAAACAGACCTACAAGCAGGAGGCTATACAAACAGACTTACAAGCAGGAGGCTATACAAACAGACTTACAAGCAGGAGGCTATACAAACAGACTTACAAGCAGGAGGCTATACAGACTTACAAGCAGGAGGCTATACAGAGTTACAAGAAGGAGGCTATACAAACACACTTACAAGCAGGAGGCTATACAAACAGACTTACAAGCAGGAGGCTATACAGACTTACAAGCAGGAGGCTATACAAACAGACTTACAAGCAGGAGGCTATACAAACAGACCTACAAGCAGGAGGCTATACAAACAGACTTACAAGCAGGAGGCTATACAAACAGACTTACAAGCAGGAGGCTATACAAACAGACTTACAAGCAGGAGGCTATACAGACTTACAAGCAGGAGGCTATACAGAGTTACAAGAAGGAGGCTATACAAACACACTTACAAGCAGGAGGCTATACAAGCAGACTTACAAGCAGGAGGCTATACAAACAGACTTACAAGCAGGAGGCTATACAGACTTACAAGCAGGAGGCTATACAGACTTACAAGCAGGAGGCTATACAGACTTACAAGCAGGAGGCTATACAAACAGACTTACAAGCAGGAGGCTATACAAACAGACTTACAAGCAGGAGGCTATACAAACAGACTTACAAGCAGGAGGCTATACAGACGTACAAGCAGGAGGCTATACAAACAGACTTACAAGCAGGAGGCTATACAGACTTACAAGCAGGAGGCTATACAAACAGACTTACAAGCAGGAGGCTATACAGACTTACAAGCAGGAGGCTATACAGACTTACAAGCAGGAGGCTATACAAACAGACTTACAAGCAGGAGGCTAAACAGACTTACAAGCAGGAGGCTATACAAACAGACTTACAAGCAGGAGGCTAAACAGACTTACAAGCAGGAGGCTATACAAACAGACTTACAAGCAGGAGGCTATACAAACAGACTTACAAGCAGGAGGCTATACAGACTTACAAGCAGGAGGCTATACAAGCAGACTTACAAGCAGGAGGCTATACAAGCAGACTTACAAGCAGGAGGCTAAACAGACTTACAAGCAGGAGGCTATACAAACAGACTTACAAGCAGGAGGCTATACAAGCAGACTTACAAGCAGGAGGCTAAACAGACTTACAAGCAGGAGGCTATACAAGCAGACTTACAAGCAGGAGGCTATACAAGCAGACTTACAAGCAGGAGGCTAAACAGACTTACAAGCAGGAGGCTATACAAGCAGACTTACAAGCAGGAGGCTAAACAGACTTACAAGCAGGAGGCTATACAAGCAGACTTACAAGCAGGAGGCTAAACAGACTTACAAGCAGGAGGCTATACAAACAGACTTACAAGCAGGAGGCTATACAAACAGACTTACAAGCAGGAGGCTATACAGACTTACAAGCAGGAGGACATCCCTTCTGAAGCTGTTTAAATTAATGTTGCATATTCATGTTTTCAAAAACAAGTTTTAACAGTTACCTGACCAGCCCTGGCTAAACACTCCACATCTAGGTTTTTTATCTCAGATTTTTTCCTAGGCTTTTTAGGTTTAGATTCACCCTGGCAAAGAAATAATTTTGCTGTTAAATTTTTAAAACCAAGTATTACAGTCAATTTTTTTTATCGTCAAATTTTAATCCAATGGTGACATTTGTTTAAATAATACATAAATTCTATTATAGGTATTAGATAAGTGAAGAAAACATAATGTAGAAATTGTTAGTTTACCTCTGGATTTGGTTTTATGTATGTATCTCCAGTAGGTTGGTGTGACTTCTTTACTTGACACAATTTGGTCTGTAAAGTAGGCTGGTGGGTCTTGCTTACTGGCTGTAAAGTAGGCTGGTGGGTCTTGCTTACTGGCTGTAAAGTAGGCTGGTGGGTCTTGCTTACTGGCTGTAAAGTAGGCTGGTGGGTCTTGCTTACTGGCTGTAAAGTAGGCTGGTGGGTCTTGCTTACTGGCTGTAAAGTAGGCTGGTGGGTCTTGCTTACTGGCTGTGTCATGATGTGGGAAAGGTTGTCTACATTGTTGTTAACCAATGAAATTGATGGTAGTGCAAGAAGCTTTGCAGATGAGAATAGCTTACTTTTCACCACTTTATCATGTCCTTCTTGGAGCTTTGTTTCACTAAAGGATTGTGTGGGCAATACTTGATTAGCAGATTCTTTAGGCAATACTGAATTTGTTTGTTTAACATTTAACAAAATAGCTTTTTTCTTTGGTCTAAATATTGGCAACAGTTTTGTCTCTGAACTTTCTGTTGTAAGTTCATGGAGTGTTTCTGAAGTAGGTAGCTGCGTTTTAAAGTAAGGTAGCTGTGTGTTGAAGTATGGTAGTGGTAGAGCCATTTTCTCAAGATCATCTGCATTACTTTTGGCTTTACTCATTTTATGATCCAAACTATTCTCTTTATTTTCTGACATAGCAGTTTGTAAAGTCTGAGAATCAGATTTATTGAAGTAGATTGTATTGATAGGACGAACTGCAGATCCTACTTTTGGTTTAACTGATAGACTTGCATGATCACTCAACTATACAACATGAAATAAAAAAACTAGTTACATAAATACTCTATGTTTGGTAAAAGAAATTATTTAAACTGATTCATTCAACTAGATCAGCAGACAAGTACAGTCACATTACTTTACACTTTCAACTTTATAACAAATCAAGTACAGTCACATTACTTTACACTTTCAACTTTATACAACAAATTACTCTGGAAGAAAGAGTAGTAATATGCATTTGTTCTCGCGTAAGGGATAAGGAAAGTGTTTCTGTCTTTATGTTTATCTAAAAAGGTCGTTTCTCAAATTTTTCCAGTCCATTAATAAAAATTCTTCACAATTCTACAAGCAACAAAATAGTATTATAACACATGTTTCACATACTAAATATAATCTATGTGTAAAAAAATGTCACAGTTCAAATAAGATCATAAACATTTCTAATGTCATTATTGATGAAAAGGTTAAATACAACAGCAACTGATTGTGAACTTAATCTATTTAACCCAGGTATATTGTGATGTACTGACTTCTAGTTTAGTAGTCAAATAGTGAATTACTAACTGCTGGTTTAAGTAATGCTATTCTAGACAATAAAAATTAAGTTATGTATACACAATAAAAATAAAAACTGCCCAACCTGTCCAGCATTATGTAGTGATGAGGAAACAAAATACATTTTAGCCTGGAATCTGAAAGCAACACCACACACTGATGGCAATTTACTGTGGAGGTCCTGTAGAAAATTACTCAAAATGGGCTTGGGATCTGTCCTAGAAATTACTTGTACTGGGAATGACCTCAGGCAGATGTTTGGATAAGTATTTCTCTATTAAGAAAAACTACATTCAGACATGTTCAGTTATAGAGAACTTCTTAACAAACTAAATTCAGATGTTAAGTAAGTAAATAAGTAAAGTATGCCGTCGGACTTAATTGATCCATAGGGCCGGTGAAGTTCACCAGTTTCCATGGCCACGGCATACTAGGTGATTGTGTGGCCAGCACTATGCCCAGCCACCTTTACTTTACCCCAACTAAGGTCAGGTACCCATCAGAGCTGGGTAGACTCATGGACACCCTCCAGACCCAGGAAAAAATCATAGCCTGCACTAGGATTCAATCCCGGGACCTTCGATACGCCCGCCGAACGCGCTTCTGCGTGGCCACCGTCCCCCATGATGTAAAGGATATGTAAAATATTTCCCAGTGCCAGAAGGTAGAAATCCAATTTGACAATAGAGAATCTCATCATCTGTGTCTGGTAGTCTGTAACCATACTGGCAGAGAAAACATTTCATACATACGTTCAAACAAGTCATTGTAAATAAATGAACATAATTTGAGTTTTGGAGGGAATAATAACTAAGATAAAGCTTCATTCATGAATGATGAGCATCATCCACATTAATAAAAAATATAAAACCATCTTCATTCTTGAATGATGAGCATCATCCACAACTTATTTCAATCTTCTTTAACTTTGAAATCTTTCTATATGCTATTTACAGATCATCTGTATAAGATAAGATAAGATCTGTGTCTATAGATAACTGTTCTAAATTTATCAAATTAATGTGTGTGTTGGAGAGAAAAAAAAATTAAATTAAAAAAAATATATCTATATGCTATTATTTCTAAAGACAATACAAACTTTTAGTTTTAATAAATAAATAAAAATTACAGTCTATATAATCGTGTTAATAAATATATTGCTCATTGTTCTGCTCACAATTGAAACTAGTGAAAGAAATAGTAGTTGATCAGTAATGAAATACATTCAATTCACTCGTGTGTTTAATGTTGTAAATTTTTAGATACATATCAATGATCAGTACAGATTCAATAACAAAACAAAAGTTATCTCATTCATAAGTAGGGCCTACTTAGATAAACTGTTCTCTTAAAGCAAAAAAGCAATGTTCTGATTAAATTGTAAGCTTATATATAAACAAATCTTTTACCACATTTTTCCAGTATCTTTTAAGCTCTTGATAAGAAGAGAAAGGGCCTGTACTTGGAATGGTTATTGACAAGGATGAAATTTTCCCCTTTTTCATGCTGGTTTAGCAAACATAAAATATTAAATAATTGTGCCAACATAATAAAGAAATTATACAAAGCAATTATAATTTTCCTCTAGTTACAACTTTCTATTAAGCTGGGCCTGTCTCAGTTTGACATTCATGTACAATAGACAGAATTTTTACCCACCTCTGGAGATGTCCCTGAATCTACCCAAGCTCTGATGGGTACCTGCCAATTGTTTGGGAAATTATGCTGGCCACATAATTCCCTAGTATGCTGAGGCCACTTAAACTAACACTATGAACCAATATGGTATGAAAGGAATATTTTTAAATAATGAAGCTAAATAAAGAAAAATATATCTGAGTAAATTGTCCTATATAGTACTGTGTACATTGTCCTATTTAGTACTGTATTATTTAAACAACGCAGTACTAATGAATGAGATATGCTGGCTTTAACAGTCAGCAATTATTGGATTACCTTCTCATTCAAATCCTGGAAAGCTAAATTAATATACTGATACAGCAAAGTTCTAAGGAATTGTCCTGAGTTTACAAAACTCTGAGAAATACTTTTAGAAATTGAACAAATTAAAAGCAGCCACCCATTGTTCACCAATGCTACAAGGAGGAACTGGCACAATTTTTTTTAAATCTTACATTAGACTTAGAAGCAGAATGTATTCAATTTTCCTGTAAATTTCTTTCAAGAATATTAAGAAACCAAGTGATTCCTCTAACTAACCAGCAAGATTTGTTTGTGTACCTTGGTAATACATGACACCATCTGTCATTAATGGAAATCTCTTTCATGTCTTCCTCTGTAGATCTCACCAGAGCTTGATACTCAGCTGGACTCAGATCTAGATCTTTGATCTGGAAATAAAAGATAATAAAGATATGACTATGACAGACGCTATTGGAGTTTTGGTTATAAAAGGAATATAAATGTGCAATAACAACTTAATAGCAATGAAAACAATGAACAAGAAAGCAATTCTCATTTACTGTTAAGGGGGGAAACCTAACAGCTGTTCCAAATAGGGAGATAAAGACTTCATCTTTGTTTACAAACAGCTCCATCTCTGGGGAGAAAGAAAAAGGTTTATCAATTCAAAATATTTTAATTTTCATGTAAAATATGGCATAGCATTTTAGAGCTTTTAAAATGTAATGTACCGATAGATAAATTAATTTCTGCATTGGAAGAGATGAAAGAAATACTGTCATGAAGAAGTCTCAATTTGCTTATCATTATTTAACTCTTAATAAAGCAATTTTTTTTATTAACATAGTAGCCTCCTTTGTCTAGAGAAAAAAAAAACATTTATTCTAAACTTACAAAACTGTTTCTAAACAGATAAATTATCTTATCTTATACATTACAGACGCTCCTTCTATAAAGAAGATTTTTGCGTCCTACGCTCATCCGTGGTCCGAGTCTAGTCTTGCATTTTTATTAATGTTTTAAATGATGTTAAGTTACTGGTTTTCCTGGCTTGTCCAGGCAACCCATTCCATTATGATATTTTTACATATTTGTTTTCAGTTCATGACAATTTACTGCTGTTATAAAAACAAAAATTATGATAACCAAAAATTCAATTCTTATCAATACTCCTGTAATCAACATGCAGGCCTTTATTTTAAGATATTCAACTATATTTCATTATTGAATGTATGTTTAAATTAATGGAAACTATTCCATCATTAACTTGTAACTTGAAAACTTACTAACTGCAGTACTGTAACCTTCATGTGCTAGAAAATCCCGACCTAGTTAAGAAACAAACCACATATCTTTAAGCATCACTGTTTCTAAATTTGAAAACAATAATTAAAGTTAACCAACAACAAAAAATTCAACAGAAATATATATAATAATATGGGCAAAGATTGTCCCCAACTTTGGACCCAATTCAAAAATTGATCAATATACTGTGCTGACAGCTAATCAACACAAATATATATATACTATTTACAAAAACAAGAGGGCCTATTTTTGTTTTCATGGACAATCTTCCAATTTTCATATTATTTCTTTTTTATATTTTTCAGAAAATGTTCAATAAATCAAGCAATAAGCTCTTTAGTTCACAATCCTACAAGCATGAAATTATCAAGCAATCGCAATTGAGACATTTTTACTTGCAATAGGCTCCTACCTTGAATAAACCAATCTCCAACTCTGTTCCACGCTGGGGCCAACCTGGAAGTCACTGTGTATCGCAAACATTCTTGATATAGTGAGAGTGAAACCCTGCAAGGTTTGCTAAACTAGAATAGACAAAAGTTAGACATGTGTCTTTCATGACTACTCAAGTTTTATATTAAACATAAAGAGATAATTTATTAGCCAAAGCATGAAAGAAATAAAACGTCTAATGAACGACAAGATAAAAACTATTATTGCTATTTTATTTATTTTATATCATTATTACCATCATTCCTTGTTTTTGTAATCTTGCTTGAAGTCTTCCAGTTTTAAAAAATAATTGCTGTACAAAAAAAACAAAGCCTATAGCACCATTTTTTTTTAAAAGATTATACAATACCTATTTGCAAACATAACTAGGCCGTCATTAGCAATAATATAACTAATTGTTATAAATTGATTATGATTTATGATTGAATATATCATTGAATATACCCAAGTGATAATTTATTTGAAATTTCTTTTTAAAAAACAAAACAACATAAGTTAACAACAAAAACTAAACTGTAATTAAAAATGAAACTCTTACTTTTAATATCACATTGAAAGTATTATCCAATCCAAAGGCTGGACTTGCAATGATGTCAGGCTCAGTAAATATTATTTCCCTATTAACCATAATAAATATATTGTTTCAATCATCAGTTAGAATATAAATATATATATAATTAAACTGGACAAGTATACTGCTTGATAAAAACAAAAGTGAAAATTCAGTTATTCTGTTTAATGACATGACAAAAAGGCAGGAATTCTATTGTTTAATGACATGACAAAAGGCAGGAATTCTATTGTTTAATGACATGACAAAAGGCAGGAATTCTATTGTTTAATGACATGACAAAAGGCAGGAATTCTATTGTTTAATGACATGACAAAAGGCAGGAATTCTATTGTTTAATGACATGACAAAAGGCAGGAATTCTATTGTTTAATGACATGACAAAAGGCAGGAATTCTATTGTTTAATGACATGACAAAAGGCAGGAATTCTATTGTTTAATGACATGACAAAAGGCAGGAATTCTATTGTTTAATGACATGACAAAAGGCAGGAATTCTATTGTTTAATGACATGACAAAAGGCAGGAATTCTATTGTTTAATGACATGACAAAAGGCAGGAATTCTATTGTTTAATGACATGACAAAAGGTAGGAATTCTATTGTTTAATGACATGACAAAAGGCAGGAATTCTATTGTTTAATGACATGACAAAAGGCAGGAATTCTATTGTTTAATGACATGACAAAAAGGCAGGAATTCTATTGTTTAATGACATGAAAAAAAGGCAGGAATTCTATTGTTTAATGACATGACAAAAAGGCAGGAATTCTATTGTTTAATGACATGAAAAAAAGGCAGGAATTCTATTGTTTAATGACATGACAAAAAGGCAGGAATTCTATTGTTTAATGACATGAAAAAAAGGCAGGAATTCTATTGTTTAATGACATGACAAAAAGGTAGGAATTCTATTGTTTAATGACATGACAAAAAGGCAGGAATTCTATTGTTTAATGACATGACAAAAGGTAGGAATTCTATTGTTTAATGACATGACAAAAAGGCAGGAATTCTATTGTTTAATGACATGAAAAAAGGTAGGAATTCTATTGTTTAATGACATGACAAAAGGCAGGAATTCTATTGTTTGATGACATGACAAAAGGCAGGAATTCTATTGTTTAATGACATGACAAAAGGCAGGAATTCTATTGTTTAATGACATGACAAAAAGCAGGAATTCTATTGTTTAATGACATGACAAAAGGCAGGAATTCTATTGTTTAATGACATGAAAAAAAGGTAGGAATTCTATTGTTTAATGTCATGAAAAAAGGTAGGAATTCTATTGTTTAATGTCATGAAAAAAGGTAGGAATTCTATTGTTTAATGTCATGAAAAAAGGTAGGAATTCTATTGTTTAATGTCATGAAAAAAGGTAGGAATTCTATTGTTTAATGTCATGAAAAAAGGTAGGAATTCTATTGTTTAATGACATGAAAAAAAGGTAGGAATTCTATTGTTTAATGTCATGAAAAAAGGTAGGAATTCTATTGTTTAATGACATGAAAAAAAGGTAGGAATTCTATTGTTTAATGTCATGAAAAAAGGTAGGAATTCTATTGTTTAATGACATGAAAAAAAGGCAGGAATTCTATTGTTTAATGTCATGAAAAAAGGTAGGAATTCTATTGTTTAATGACATGAAAAAAGGTAGGAATTCTATTGTTTAATGACATGAAAAAAGGTTTCATCTTGCACACTATTTTAAAAGATAAATACTATTTTGATAAGGAAATAGTGACAGTTTCTGACTTTACCAGTCTGCACCAAATAAAAAATATATAAAACATATATATACATATAAGACTAAAGCAATATTTGTACTTTCTTATCTTATCTATTACAGACACTCCTTCTATAAAGAAGATTATTGTGTCTTAGGTTCATCAGTGGTCTGAGTCTAGTCTTGCATTTTTATTAATGATAATGTATTAAACTTTAAACCTAGAAGAACGTCTGTAAACTTATAAGATAAGTAGTAGGTCTAATAATAATATTCTAATTCTAATGAAATGCTTCTAGAATAAAATAACCATTAAACGAATATATACCCAAATTTGGTTAATAAATAATATAAGAATAAAAATAATACAAAACCTGCACTTAACAATGTGCGGTTGAGTTGTGCTCGACCCTCTGCTGGCTCCTTTATAAAATGTATTATTAATATTTATATTAATATTAGTATTATTATTATTAGCGGACTCGAAATAGCTAAGCTCAACGCTGATATAACATAAGTCATTTAAATTTGGTGACGGTCCAAAAAAGATAGCTGGCTCAGCCATAATTCGTAAATAATTATTAATACTTGTTTTTGTTTTTTTCATTAATTAATTGTTTTATACAAATTATTTTTTGAAGCTTTATTTGCAAATTATGTTTTGAAAATGTGCAGCAGACAACTTGTAGGCTACTATTTAAACATTTTATTATGGTGTTATGTAAGCATGACCACATCAATTGTTTGTATGGGAAAATTGCCGAATAGGCCTGCATAATCAATTTAATACATCATAGCCTAAATATATTTACGATGGTCTTGAAATAGGCTAGTGTAGACCTAATTATTGTCACCTAATACGGGCCTTTGCTAAATATGATTGAGAATTTTGGCAGAGTGGGTGACAAAGTATAGGCCTACATCCCCTGGACGCAATAGACGGCGTTGTGATAAGCAGCTAGCCTAGCTCTTGGTCTACACTTGGATAATGGTTTAATACGCCTACCATTAAATTTCTGATAATATCCACTATTAATTGTGTAAATAGAGCGCAGACGCGCAGTGGGCGTTGGGCATTCGGAATGGGATGGCGTGGACAGACGCGCTATACAAAGAACCATCATCGTCATCGATTCGATTAGGGAAATTTTCAATTACACACTGACGTAGCCCAATCTATGATCTTCTTTACATATAGACAACCTGCTTTCAGCAATGATCTTATAGGCCTAGGCAATGCTTAGCCTACATATAGAATATAGGCCCCCTACTTGGAACCTCTCTACATATTGAAGGCACTTATCAATATACTATAATATGTACTGAATTTGTTTTTATAATAAATAAGTTTGCCGGAAAATACAAGCAAAAAGTATGATTGCAAAAATGTAACCGACTTTGTCCCTTGCGAAAATTCCTTCCAAAGCTGAAAGAACTCACTGACCTGGTCCACATAGTTTTTGAGTAGGCCTAGCTAGCTATCTAATTAAAATTAAACTATAGACATCTGCCTGACTGCCAAAAAGAAAACGAATTTTACCAAATCTGTGCTGAATGTTATCATACGCAGGACAGTTTTAGGATTGTGGGGTCCTGTTCCCAAATTTATGTGGAGGCCCCTATTGTGGCCTCGCCCTGCCTTCCACATACCACATACCTCAGAAAAGTGTCGTTAATTTATGCTACATTCTGTAAAATCATACATTTTATGTTGCGCTTAGTTTGGTTGGACTGGAGCGCTTAAAATTGTCCCGGGAATAAATGAATTTTATTTTACATTTTCAACGAAAGAATGGGGATGACCCTACAAATTTTCTTTTTCTGATGTGTGCGGCGCTGGGGCCCCTTTTGTGTGGGGGCCTCTGTTATAATGGCACATGTGGAGTTGCCTAAATACGCCACTGATCATACACTTACAGTTTAATTAATATTTTTACATCACTCTCATAAATGTTCTATTTCTTCGGCTTTCCATTTTGCTTTCCTTTGCTGCGTATCAGACTGGTAGTCCTGGTCTGATGAACCGGGCTGTTAATTGTTTGTAAGAATCTTCTTATCTTATCTTATACATTACAGACGCTCCTTCTATAAAGAAGATTATTGCGTCCTACGCTCCTCCGTGGTCCGAGTCTAGTCTTGCATTTTTATTAATGTTTTAAATGATGTTAGGTTATTGGTTTTCCTGGTTTGTTCAGGCAACCCATTCCATGCACGAATGCCACTCGGGAAGAAAGAGTACTTATATGCATTTGTTCTCGCATAAGGGACAATAAGGAAGGTGTTTTTGTCTTTATGTTTATCTGAGCTTTGCAACAGATTGGTATTGGGTTGTATTTCTAAATTAAGAGTTTAATGCCTTATGTATTATTACTACTTTACTCTTTGCCATTCTGTCCTCTAGTGTTTCTAGGTTTAGTGATTTGACTAATATGGTGTTACTCTTGTCAATTGGGAATATTCACTAGTTATAAATTTATAAACCTTGCAGCTCTTTTTTGAATTTGTTCTAATTTTTTAATGTTTTCTTTAGTTGATGGGTCCCATGGCATACAGATCCTGCATATTCTAGTATATGCCTAACTAATGTGAGATAGCATTTTAGTTTTATATTCTTATTACATTTGTAAAAGTTCCTTTTTATGAATCCTAATGTTTTGTTTGGGCTAGGGTTAGGGAAAATACAAGGAAAGTGTTTTCGTCTTTATGTTTATCTGAGCTTTGCAACAGGTTGTTATTGGGTTGTTATTGGGTTGTATTTCTAAGAATGGCTTTTGTCCCAGAGCTTTTCCTGCATGGTGGCTCCCTGAGGGCAGGTCTGGTTAGCCTACGGGCCTCTCTGTAAAGTGGACACCAATGCGATTGTGATTGGCCAGCCTTGCAAAATTGGCTGTCTGTGGAGACCTAGGCTATCCTTCTCCCTACAGAAGCTAAAATTAATTAAAGCCTAGGTTTTTTTTAGATGTTTAAAGCCACGGCCCTCTAAGTATTTTTACGTTTTTCTTCTTTAGAAACGAGAAGTTGGCATTAGTTGGCAACATCTATCCAACACTCGTGGAGTCGTCGACTTGTCGTGTTGTCGTTTTCTGTTTACATTTTTTTACTTTCGTACTCTTCCTGAATATCATTTACATTACCGAAACTTGTTTTAAATGATTTGTACTTGACTATTTCAGTTTTAAATATGGGGAAAAGTAAAACTAAACGATTTGGATCTCTGAAACCTAATCCCATCGGTCATGTTAATGAGGTAAATAGTAACAACGAACCTCAAATAAATAGCCAATTTATTGACCAGGATAACATACCTTCTGCTTTAGCCAATATAATTGAAAAAGTAAGTAAGATGTAAAATAGCTATTAGAATTAGATGTCGTTAATATTTTACCTGCGTTAGCCCAATGGTAATCTTTTACATGTGTTAGCTCACAAGTTTTTTGGTTCTGAATGAAGGATTTTTCAAGAATCTAAATCTAAGCGGCTCTAAGCCTAAATGATAAATGAAGTAAATGACTAAATCCTAAATTTAAGCATTTTATTTACATAATTCATAATTTAATATAAATATAAGCTATCATTTTTAAAGCATGCCCAATTCCGATCAATTCGTACGAATCAAGTCGTCATTAAATCATACCCTAAATTAATTTCATAGTATACTCAAGACCTATAATAACTATAACCTATAATCTACCACAAAAGTATATGATTAAAAGCCAGACACTCAAAAACTACTGTGCAGATATACGATATATAGGCTAGGCTATACAATACAAGCAATGCACCCTCATTAATGATCCGAGAGTAATTCCGCAGGGGGTAAAAAAAATATAGTGCATGTGACTGCGGAGACAGTATGTGCGGAGACAGTATGTGATTAAAAATATAATGGATATAATATTCCATTTGAATTCATTTTCATAGATGCTAGCGAAACAGCACATTTATCATTTATAGGCCTACATAAATAATTCGTCAGGGTCATTTCACAATCGCCTAAGTAATTTTTTCATGTTTTGAGAAAACTGAATGACTGAATGACATCTGTATTCACTCTTTTTCTTATTTATACATTATAGACGCTCCTTCTATAAAGAAGATTATTGCGTCCTACGCTCATCCGTGGTCCGAGTCTAGTCTGCATTTTTATTAATGTTTTAAATGATGTTAAGTTACTGGTTTTCCTGGTTTGTTCAGGCAACCCATTCCATGCCCGAATGCCACTCGGGAAGAAAGAGTACTTATATGCATTTGTTCTCGCATAAGGGACAAGGAAAGTGTTTTTTTTCTTTATGTTTATCTGAGCTTTGCAACAGGTTGTTATTGGGTTGTATTTCTAAATTAGAGTTTAATGCCTTGTGTATTATTACTACTTTACTCTTTGCCCTTCTGTCCTCTAGTGTTTCTAGGTTTAGTGATTTGACTAATGATGTTACTCTTGTTAATTGGGAATATTCACTGGTTATGAACCTTGCAGCTCTTTTTTGGATTTGTTCTAATTTTTTAATGTTTTCTTTAGTTGATGGGTCCCATACAGGAGCTGCATATTCTAGTATAGATCTAACTAATGTGAGATAGCATTTTAGTTTTATATTCTTATTACATTTGTAAAAGTTCCTTTTTATGAAACCTAATGTTTTGTTTGATTTTTTAATTACTTCATCAATATGAGGGTTCCAAGATAACTTGTCATTTATTATTAGGCCTACTCCTAGATACTTAGCATTGTTAAATTGTTAGTTTGAGTTAGTTCTTTACCATGAATGAAGTAGTTTGCTAATATTTGTTTTTTTTTCTTTGATACCCTTATTAGTTGGCATTTTTCTGGGTGAAAAGACATACTCCAGTTTGATTCCCATTTTTGTAGTTCTTCTAGGTCTTTTTGTAGAAGTTCACTATCTTTCCCTGTCTTTTTTATTGTATAAATTATGCAATCATCTGCAAATAATCTTACTTTTGTTCCTGTGTTGATGCAATTTGGCAGCTCATTAATATAAATTAGAAATTGTAGGGGTCCTAGAACAGTTCCTTGTGGAACTTCTGAGTTTACAGTTATTGGTGATGACTTAGAGCCATTTATTATCACTGTTTGTTCATTGCCTATAAGAAAGTCATGAATCCACTGATGTAAGGGACCAGAGATGCCAAAATAATTAAGTTTTTTTAGTAGACTAGAATGATGAACTTTATCGAATGCTTTTGAAAAATCAAGTAATATAGCATCAATTTGGTTGTTATTATCTAATCCCTTAGACAAGTCATCTATTAAGCCTATTAATTGAGGCTCACATGATCTATTTTTCCTGAAGCCATGTTGGTGTGGGCACAGTGCATTAATTTTATCTACATGATTTACTATACTACTATATATTATATGTTCAAGTAATTTACATGTTATGCTTGTTAGGGAAACAGGTCTATAATTTCCGGGGTCAGATTTATCTCCTTTTTTGAAAAGGGGGGTTACATTGGCTAATTTCCAATCTTTGGGCACTTTGCCCTGGTTTAGAGAGGCCTGAAAAAGTATTTTAAAGATTGGAGATATTTCATTAGTTAGTTCTTTAAGCAGTCTTGCTGGTATTTCATCTGGACCAGAAGCTTTTGTTTACTTTTAAGTTGGTTAGGAGTTGTTTAATGCCTTTTTCATCTACATTTATATTTCCTATCTCTTCTAGTTTGTTTTAAGTTTATGAGGATTTCTTTTTCACCTGGATTTGAAAAAGATGATGCAAAGTGTGTGTTAAGGATATTAGCTTTAGTTTCATTATCATTATATAAGTTTCATTGTTTTGGCCTTTTAGTGGAACTACGCCTGTAGTGTCCATTTTTCTTGATTTAATGTAGGACCATAAGTTTTTATTGTTATCTTTAGAAATTACATTGTTTACATATTCATTCTGCAGCTGTCTGCGTAGTTTCTGAGTTAAATGTTTAATTTTTAGGTATTTTTTATGTAGTCTAATTGAATTAGTTGCCTCAAATAGATTTTCTTTTTGTTTACACAGTTTCTTTAGTTTAGTGTTAAACCAACATTTGTTAATTTTTTTTGATGGTTGTTTTGTTGGCACAGAATCAGCCATTATTGCTTTTAAGTTATTGGGCATTCTAAATGGGACGGCGTGGACAGACGCGCTATACAAAGAACCATCATCGTCATCGATTAGATCAGGGAAATTTTCAATTACACACTGACGTAGCCCACACTATGATCTTCTTTACCTATAGACAACCTGCTTTCAGCAATGATCTTATAGGCCTAGGCAATGCTTAGCCTACATATACTTGGAACCTCTCTACATATTGAAGGCACTTACCAATATACTATGGACTGAATTTGTTTTTATAATAAATAAGTTTGCCGGAAAATACAAGCAAAAAGTATGATTGTAAAATTTTAACCGACTTTGTCCCTTGCGAAAATTCCTTCCAAAGTTATATAACTTTGATACATTTTTAAAAAAAAAAAGTTTTTCTGATTGGTTTATAAAGATATAGGCGATTTGCCATGTAATAGAAGACTGTGTAAACTATACATTTCAACTCTTAACTCAAAACCCCCCAAAAATGACTTAGGCGATTGTGAAATGACTGTGACGAATATGTA
The DNA here is from genome assembly GCA_949126835.1 of Anisus vortex. Classification (NCBI taxonomy): domain Eukaryota; kingdom Metazoa; phylum Mollusca; class Gastropoda; family Planorbidae; genus Anisus; species Anisus vortex. The sequence goes on along the minus strand of OX421499.1, from coordinate 44,965,573 downwards.
TTTATTTTACATGATCTAAAGAGCTCAATTTTAAATTTACAAGTCCATTTATATAAATGTATTCTATGTTTCTAAAGTTACAATCTATAAGTAGTGAAGAAAGAGCTTGTGGCTGTCAACTTATGGCCAGTATTGTATCCCAACCCAAGGCTATTGGATACCTGCTGAAAGAAAATGTTGTCAAAATGACTGCTCCACTTTTCCTAGACAAATGTTTAGATGTTAGAAAAAGTGCACTTGGTGCTTTAAGGTTAGTAGGCCTACTAAAATTTATCTAATCTAAGCTTATACAAATTTCTCTAAGCTTATAAACATTTATCTAAGTTTATAAACATTTCTCTAAACTTCTAAATATTTCTCTAAACTTCTAAACCACTTCATTTTGATTTGAAACTAGTTGACTCATAGACACATTGTGCTCCTACAAAAGTTGTGTACACTCATAGACACATTGTGCTCCTACAAAAGTTGTGTACACTCATAGACACATTGTGCTCCTACAAAAGTTGTGTACACTCATAGACACATTGTGCTCCTACAAAAGTTGTGTACACTCATAGACACATTGTGCTCCTACAAAAGTTGTGTACACTCATAGACACATTGTGCTCCTACAAAAGTTGTGTACACTCATAGACACATTGTGCTCCTACAAAAGTTGTGTACACTCATAGACACATTGTGCTCCTACAAAAGTTGTGTACACTCATAGACACATTGTGCTCCTACAAAAGTTGTGTACACTCATAGACACATTGTGCTCCTACAAAAGTTGTGTACACTCATAGACACATTGTGCTCCTACAAAAGTTGTGTACACTCATAGACACATTGTGCTCCTACAAAAGTTGTGTACACTCATAGACACATTGTGCTCCTACAAAAGTTGTGTACACTCATAGACACATTGTGCTCCTACAAAAGTTGTGTACACTCATAGACACATTGTGCTCCTACAAAAGTTGTGTACACTCATAGACACATTGTGCTCCTACAAAAGTTGTGTACACTCATAGACACATTGTGCTCCTACAAAAGTTGTGTACACTCATAGACACATTGTGCTCCTACAAAAGTTGTGTACACTCATAGACACATTGTGCTCCTACAAAAGTTGTGTACACTCATAGACACATTGTGCTCCTACAAAAGTTGTGTACACTCATAGACACATTGTGCTCCTACAAAAGTTGTGTACACTCATAGACACATTGTGCTCCTACAAAAGTTGTGTACACTCATAGACACATTGTGCTCCTACAAAAGTTGTGTACACTCATAGACACATTGTGCTCCTACAAAAGTTGTGTACACTCATAGACACATTGTGCTCCTACAAAAGTTGTGTACACTCATAGACACATTGTGCTCCTACAAAAGTTGTGTACACTCATAGACACATTGTGCTCCTACAAAAGTTGTGTACACTCATAGACACATTGTGCTCCTACAAAAGTTGTGTACACTCATAGACACATTGTGCTCCTACAAAAGTTGTGTACACTCATAGACACATTGTGCTCCTACAAAAGTTGTGTACACTCATAGACACATTGTGCTCCTACAAAAGTTGTGTACACTCATAGACACATTGTGCTCCTACAAAAGTTGTGTACACTCATAGACACATTGTGCTCCTACAAAAGTTGTGTACACTCATAGACACATTGTGCTCCTACAAAAGTTGTGTACACTCATAGACACATTGTGCTCCTACAAAAGTTGTGTACACTCATAGACACATTGTGCTCCTACAAAAGTTGTGTACACTCATAGACACATTGTGCTCCTACAAAAGTTGTGTACACTCATAGACACATTGTGCTCCTACAAAAGTTGTGTACACTCATAGACACATTGTGCTCCTACAAAAGTTGTGTACACTCATAGACACATTGTGCTCCTACAAAAGTTGTGTACACCAAGACTAGAAAACAATTACATACTACAATTTAAACTAAATATATAAAATATATAATATAGTGCCCTCACATAGGGGAGGACAGAACTAAATATATAATATAGTGCCCTCACATAGGGGAGGACAGAACTAAATATATAATATAGTGCCCTCACATAGGGGAGGACAGAACTAAATATATAATATAGTGCCCTCACATAGGGGAGGACAGAACTAAATATATAATATAGTGCCCTCACATAGGGGAGGACAGAACTAAATATATAATATAGTGCCCTCACATAGGGGAGGACAGAACTAAATATATAATATAGTGCCCTCACATAGGGGAGGACAGAACTAAATATATAATATAGTGCCCTCACATAGGGGAGGACAGAACTAAATATATAATATAGTGCCCTCACATAGGGGAGGACAGAACTAAATATATAATATAGTGCCCTCACATAGGGGAGGACAGAACTAAATATATAATATAGTGCCCTCACATAGGGGAGGACAGAACTAAATATATAATATAGTGCCCTCACATAGGGGAGGACAGAACTAAATATATAATATAGTGCCCTCACATAGGGGAGGACAGAACTAAATATATAATATAGTGCCCTCACATAGGGGAGGACAGAACTAAATATATAATATAGTGCCCTCACATAGGGGAGGACAGAACTAAATATATAATATAGTGCCCTCACATAGGGGAGGACAGAACTAAATATATAATATAGTGCCCTCACATAGGGGAGGACAGAACTAAATATATAATATAGTGCCCTCACATAGGGGAGGACAGAACTAAATATATAATATAGTGCCCTCACATAGGGGAGGACAGAACTAAATATATAATATAGTGCCCTCACATAGGGGAGGACAGAACTAAATATATAATATAGTGCCCTCACATAGGGGAGGACAGAACTAAATATATAATATAGTGCCCTCACATAGGGGAGGACAGAACTAAATATATAATATAGTGCCCTCACATAGGGGAGGACAGAACTAAATATATAATATAGTGCCCTCACATAGGGGAGGACAGAACTAAATATATAATATAGTGCCCTCACATAGGGGAGGACAGAACTAAATATATAATATAGTGCCCTCACATAGGGGAGGACAGAACGGGCGTATGCTCAGGGGTGACACTTCTAGGGGGGGCGGCAAATATAACCTAAGTTCATACCAGAAATTTTAGGAGAGTTGAAGGGGAAATAAATTTGAAACACAAATTGTGAACAAAAGGAATAATGAAGTAGAAGTTAACTTCTTATTTATTTACACTCAAATTGTTTTATACAAACTTTAAATAGGCTCATAAATGTTTCATAAAAGATTGGCTTATCTAGAATATTCTTTTTAAAAAATGCATTTTAAAATTTCTTTAATCATAATAATTAAATAAAAAAAACTAAGCGCAGGCATTAAACAAAGCAGTTACAGTATGCAAGGGGGAGTCGCTGAAACTTTTGCCCTGGGTCGCTACATAGGCCTGATAATATAACACATACTAATTGAGAAAATCTGTACGCCTTTTTTGACACAATGAATGTGTATACGTTTTACTTTAACCCAGGCACAAAGACATATATATGCCTTTGTGGTGTGTCTTGATACTACAACTGGATAGAGGTTTGAGCTCTTCCTAGGTGCTTTGGCACCAGGAGTTGAAAGACAACAGGTGGGGGAAATGTTTTGAATGAGTCTGGGTTAGAACGTGGCAATTCCACAGAGCATTTGCAGTACTCAAAATGATAAAAGGGCACATACATGAGTGTCACAAATGTTTGAAGAGTTCTGTGGATGGCGGAGAATATACAATAGACGACCAGCCCTGCCTCATTTTACAGAAATCCTGGCTTAATTTAAGCCAGATTTCAGAATTCCACTAACAGGTGCTGAGCCTAAAATGAAAACTCTCTTGAAAAAAGCCATAAGATTGACCCAGTAAAACCAAAATTCAGATGAGTTCAGACGTTGCTTTGTAAAATGTCTGCACATAATAGTTTCTACCAATCAGCTACTGGGAGAAAAATCCTAAAACTTACTGCAACTCAACATATTAGGACAGCAAAACAAAAAAACTGAACAGGAATACATTCTCCACAAAAATACTGGAATACATTCTACACAAACATGACTGGAATACATTCTCCACAAACATACTGAAATACATTCTACACAAACATGACTGAAATACATTCTCCACAAACATGACTGGAATACATTCTCCACAAACATGACCGGAATACATTCTCCACAAACATGACTGGAATACATTCTCCACAAACATACTGAAATACATTCTCCACAAACATACTGGAATTGGATTACATTAATACATTCTCCACAAACATACTGAAATACATTCTCCACAAACATACTGGGATACATTAATACATTCTCCACAAACATGACTGGAATACATTCTCCACAAACATACTGGAATTGGAATACATTAATACATTCTCCACAAACATGACCGGAATACATTCTCCACAAACATGACTGGAATACATTCTCCACAAACATACTGAAATACATTCTCCACAAACATACTGGAATTGGAATACATTAATACATTCTCCACAAACATGACTGGAATACATTCTCCACAAACATACTGAAATACATTCTCCACAAACATACTGGAATACATTCTCCACAAACATACTGGAATTGGAATACATTAATACATTCTCCACAAACATGACCGGAATACATTCTCCACAAACATGACCGGAATACATTCTCCACAAACATGACTGGAATACATTCTCCACAAACATACTGAAATACATTCTCCACAAACATACTGGAATTGGACTACATTAATACATTCTCCACAAACATGACTGAAATACATTCTCCACAAACATACTGAAATACATTCTCCACAAACATACTGGGATACATTAATACATTCTCCACAAACATACTGGGATACATTAATACATTCTCCACAAACATGGTTGGAATACATTCTCCACAAACCTGACTGGAATACATTCTCCACAAACATGACTGGAATACATTCTCCACAAACATGACATATACATCATGCTTAGGACGCTATAAGAATCACTGCTGACAAATAAAAAAAGTCAACATCGCAGGATACACTCAATACAAATACATGCAACAAACTGCCCACACCATTAAACAGGCCATAAGCTACTGGAATTTGTCAAACTACAGTAATAAATCTTGTAGATACATTATTGCCTCCTACCATTACCTATATATTCTATAACAACACAGAACAGCTAATAAATAGACAGAGATACTTTACAAACACAAAGAAGCTACAGGTAATAATCTGTTACTTTTTAATTGTTGTTTTTAAATGTTAATGTCATACTCAAGATCTATTAATAGTTCTGAAGTTTATGGTGTTGTTTTTAAATGTTAAATGTCATACTCAAGATCTATTAATAGTTCTGAAGTTTATGGTGTTGTTTTTAAATGTTAAATGTCATACTCAAGATCTATTAATAGTTCTGAAGTGTAAGTTGTTGTTTTTCTTGCTATTGTTCTAGGAATATGAGTGTTTATGGCCAGGCAGACGTCAGTGAGGTCATGTTAGATCATGATATTCTCACTCCATTGACAGCTCTCTTACAAACGGTAGAAACATTTAACATTTTTAAATTCAGAACATATATAGTAGCCGTAACATTATATTTCTGGGTTTATCTTAAAATTCCATCTTGTGTGTGTGAGAGAGACTTGTTTAATTATATGTTGTTTGTTTCCCCTTGTTTAGTTTGGTAATGGCTGGCTTCCTGAGAAAGAGGCTTCTAAATATGACACCAATGTTGATGTTTTAATTGAATCCTTAGAGTTGCTGTCTAACTTATGGTAATGAAAAATATAATTTTATATTTAAAATAACTTTAGTCCATATTTTTTATTTGTGTATACATTTTAAAAATAAATTATGTCTAATGTGTCTCTGTAATTTTGAGATAAAAAAAAACAACTTCAGAAACAAACTTTGACGAAAACAAAACAGAGAAAAATCTTGACAATATCACTGTGATTTTTAAATCAAAAGGATGAAAATACTTACACTCTGATTGAGACACTGGACCATTAAAAAAATTCTAACAGTTTCCTGATGTGGCCCCTGAACGTTGAATTTGATACATTATATTTTAAAAGAAAAAAACTTTAAAAAATTAAATATTTAATATGCTTTCTAGTTTTTGATAAGGTTTATTTATTTTATTAGTCTTAAAGTTCAATGTCTTTTCATCATTTCTATATTCCACAGTGAAAGCAATCATTTAGCTGTTAAACGGTTCAACAAGGAAAATTTGTTAAATGTGATTCTGCCTTTATTAAATGTTGAAGTCTATGGCTATCAGCTGTGCAATGCTGTGGGTAAGATGTTCTACAATCATTGAAAATTCAATTATCAGTTTTAAAAGGGATAACTGGTTTTAAAAGCCATGAAGTGTTTTGTAGGAAGATAACTTTTTACTTTAAATAGCTCATGATTTTATTGTTTGTGATTCCTGAAGGAAATAGATTTGTATAATTCATGTTACAGAAATCAAGTCCTGAAATGCGTTACAAACACTAACTAGAAATATTTGAGATATATCCCTGTGTTTGCTTTAACTATAGTATAAACTAGGTCATTTAGGCTTTACCAGCCTGTGATTGCTTGAACTATAGTATAAACTAGGTCATTTAGGCTTTACCAGCCTGTGATTGCTTGAACTATAGTATAAACTAGGTCATTTAGGCTTTACCAGCCTGTGATTGCTTGAACTATAGTATAAACTAGGTCATTTAGGCTTTACCAGCCTGTGATTGCTTGAACTATAGTATAAACTAGGTCATTTAGGCTTTACCAGCCTGTGATTGCTTGAACTATAGTATAAACTAGGTCATTTAGGCTTTACCAGCCTGTGATTGCTTGAACTATAGTATAAACTAGGTCATTTAGGCTTTACCAGCCTGTGATTGCTTGAACTATAGTATAAACTAGGTCATTTAGGCTTTACCAGCCTGTGATTGCTTGAACTATAGTATAAACTAGGTCATTTAGGCTTTACCAGCCTGTGATTGCTTGAACTATAGTATAAACTAGGTCATTTAGGCTTTACCAGCCTGTGATAGCTTGAACTATAGTATAAACTAGGTCATTTAGGCTTTACCAGCCTGTGATTGCTTAAACTATAGTATAAACTAGGTCATTTAGGCTTTACCAGCCTGTGATTGCTTGAACTATAGTATAAACTAGGTCATTTAGGCTTTACCAGCCGGTGATTGCTTGAACTATAGTATAAACTAGGTCATTTAGGCTTTACCAGCCGGTGATTGCTTGAACTATAGTATAAACTAGGTCATTTAGGCTTTACCAGCCTGTGATTGCTTGAACTATACTATAAACTAGGTCATTTAGGCTTTACCAGCCTGTGATTGCTTGAACTATAGTATAAACTAGGTCATTTAGGCTTTTCCAGCCTGTGATAGCTTGAACTATAGTATAAACTAGGTCATTTAGGCTTTACCAGCCTGTGATTGCTTGAACTATAGTATAAACTAGGTCATTTAGGCTTTTCCAGCCTGTGATTGCTTGAACTATAGTATAAACTAGGTCATTTAGGCTTTTCCAGCCTGTGATTGCTTGAACTATAGTATAAACTAGGTCATTTAGGCTTTACCAGCCTGTGATTGCTTGAATTATAGTATAAACTAGGTCATTTAGGCTTTACCAGCCCAGCAGGTCACTTTTGGGGAATGTTTCCTTCATCTGCAATTTTGATATGAAGGAAAACAAAATGATAAAATAATATTAACATCTATATATTAATAAGTTGTGTGCTGGCTCAATATCCTAGTTTAGTTTAGTTTTTAGGACACAAGAAGCTTCTATAAAATCTGTAATATATAAGATACCATTTCATTCATACAGACTTATCCTAGAAAATTTCCTTTTTGGCCTATGCACACTTCAGCCTTATCCTAGATACTTTTAATGGCTTATGCTTGTTTGTAGCTTGAGTATCATAGAGGACAAAAAAGTATCAAAATGAACAGAAGTAATTTTGTTTGTATTGTTGAATTTTGGTTTTGTTGGTTTTGTATTTGTAGCCAGGTGCTTGCTGGTGGTCAGTGAGAATAATGTTGAAGTGTCACATGTTTGCCAGAAGCAGGAAGTTGTTTCAAATTTACTTCATATGAGTGAAACTGAACCTAATGGAATTGATGCAGTTTTGTTAAGAACTTTGGCTGCTGGTAAAGAATATTTATTTAATGATGATGCTTTTCCTTTAGTACATATTTGAGATTTAACCCTTACAGTCCCGGTCGCGTATATAATCATCAAAATACAAAATTCCGTGGAACCCCAGTCACGTAAATATTCCTCAAGGAAGGGTGTCTGTTTAAAGCACAAAATAAAGGCAGAATGTTTATTTGATAGCTGAATAGTTGAATTTAATTTCGCTTTTTAACTTACACAAAGTGGCCAATTATTTTTTTTTTATTGAATGTGCGGTCGTAATGGACGCTAGCAAATTACTTACCGTTATTAAGGACTTACCTGTTGATGACATTTTTTCATATAAATTAATATTACGAATGAATACAATTATTTTATGAATTAGATTAATCTAATAAGGTAAGTTATTATGTTTTTAGCAATTTACTCTCTACGTGTTATTATTCATTTTTACCAACAAAAAAGGAAAAAAATAATTTCGGAATCCTATTGATGTCTCAACCATTCTGAAATAAAGTCTGGACCGTAGGTAATAATTAATAAAATAATGGCCGGGACTGAAGGTATACATAGCAGAAAAGTAGGATGGTACTTTAACTCATTCTGTGCCAATCCACTATATATCGTCAATTTGACTCTTTGCTTCTGTGCCAATCCACGATATATCGTCAATTTGGTTTTCATAGCTTATTTTGTTGCTATGGCCTATTAATTCGACTTTTGATATTATCAAACGAATGACAACTCTTTCTGCTTGGTTTACTTTCAGTTTTTAAATAATAACGATGATTTTTTATCGATTTCTGTGTAAACTTTTGTAAACAAAGAATAGCCACGCCTACTTGCCTATTTTTATATGGTATGCTTAGCAGATATCCTATTCGGCTTTAAACCACTAAAAGTATATCTGTTACTGATCAGAATGCATTTTGAATTTTGAAAATATCCCATACAGTTACTGAGTTATACGCATTTTTGTAATATTAGTATTAGCCGGCAAGCGCAGATCCTTTATATTTATATATATTTTGCCTAGGCCTAACCACAAATGTCGGAATCTTTAATTAGTAAAAAAAAAAAACTAAAGTCCTCAAAACCAGATTTAAATGATTTAAAGTTATTATCTGATGAACAGAAATTAATAATTAGCAAAAAAAGTTATTTTACTTTCAAATTTGACAAGCTCCAAGGCCTAGAAACATTTTGAGTAGGCGTGGCTATGCTTAGTTTACACAAATTTACACAGAAATCGATTAAAAATCTTCATTATTATTTAAAAACCGAAAGTAAACCAAGCAGAAAGAGTTGTCATTCGTTTGAGAATATAAAATATCGAATTAATAGGCTATAGCAATGAAATAAGCTATGGAAACCAAATCGACCATATATAGTGGATTGGCACGGAATGAGTTAAGATCAATTTTTTTGTGCTCCTTTTTTTTAATACAAAAAATGTGATCTCAAACAATTACTAATAAAGATGCAACTATTATTATACTATTGGAATAGTTACGGAGTAAACCCCTGAGTTAACCCCTAAAGCGCAGACCTATTTTCACAAAAATGCATTAAAAAGTGTAGCTAAAACTGACATGCATTAAACATTCAAAACCTCTTACTTTTATTTTGTTTTCTTTTATGATACTTTTACATTAGATATATAAACCTATACATTTTATTAAACCTACAAGTTTGGGGAATTGGAAAAACATATTAATTGTTTAATATCTAGACTATAAAATGTAAAAATTAAATAAATACAGGGCAATTTTTTTCCACAGAAACTTCGAAATAATATATTTTCATTAATTTAACACCAATCTAAGTAGTAAAGATCTAAAAAAAAAAAAGACTTATATTTTAGACATATATGTATTATATTAAAGAAATGTATTTAAAAAAGTCTATTAGTAAGTATTAGAGTCTCCTGTAATATCTAGAAAATAGTCAGGGTACAGTCCGATATAGCACTCAGTGAACCTAGTGAACACCCACCCAGTTCGAACAAAAATGAAAATAAATATTAAATGTTGTTTAACTGTCACATTTTTATTAAATTATGATGAAAATATACTAGTTTTAACCTAGGCCCGCAAAATAAACACATTTAAATACAAATTTATTTCAATAATAACTAAAATAAAGACGATAATTAGCCATGCCCATCTTTAGAAAACAATGATCTTGAGAACAACAAAGACTAAGCTAATTTATTGAACCATTTCATCAACTATTTGACCTATTTTAGTATTTTGAAAACTAAATCATTAAAATAAAACAAATATGAATTCAATACACTTCTTACTTTGTAGAATTTCATCAAAATCAATAAAATTTAATTCAAATTATGCATCAATTCCATCGTAGCTTTTGGAATAGTCACTAACATCTTCGTTCATTTTGCGAATCGATTAACTTTTTTTTTAAAAAAAAGGCTACTTTTCACTACCAGGAGAGACAGAAATTGATTAACTTTTCGGATGTGTAAGTTTTTACGGAAAAAACGAATGAAAACGACACAATGTAGCTGAAACAAAGCAAAGCCACGATCTTGGCTACATGCACGTAACGTATTGTTAACGCTGAGCCACGATCGTGGCCCCACGCGCTTTAGGGGTTAATGGTTAATTATGGACTAACAGTAAGTTTGTTATTTTAAATATAATTACATACATACATATAATAGTGAATTATTTTCTAAATATTAAATTAACTTGCACATTTTATTAACAGGAAATATAAGTTTGGTATTTGTTTTAAATCTATATATAGGCATGTGCAATTTTTGTTTCATTTTGAGACTAACTTAGATCATTAATAGAATTTAATTCAGTTTTTCTTCTTTCAGGCATTTTGTTGAATTTGTCTGAGGTTGATCTGTCCCTACATTATAAAGGAATCATAAAATCTGTTCTACAAGTTCTAGATATGGATACTTTTACTGTCATTGATGCAGCTTTACAAACAGGCCAACTGGCCACTGAGGTAAGAATTGGCTTCAAAATGCAGCTTTACAAACTGGTCACTCTTGATTAAGTAATGGCATTGGAAGTTGTAAGTATTGTTATTGCGTGCTCTTGCTGTATTATATGCTTAGTAATTTTTATTGTTCATTTATGTCATTCAGTATCACTATCAGTTCTATGTAGTATATTGCACTATCAGTTCTATGTAGTATATTGCACTATCAGTTCTATGTAGTATATTGCACTATCAGTTCTATGTAGTATATTGCACTATCAGTTCTATCTAGTATATTGCACTATCAGTTCTATGTAGTATATTGCACTATCAGTTCTATGTAGTATATTGTACTATCAGTTCTATGTAGTATATTGCACTATCAGTTCTATTTAGTATATTGCACTATCAGTTCTATGTAGTATATTGCACTATCAGTTCTATGTAGTATATTGCACTATCAGTTCTATGTAGTATATTGCACTATCAGTTCTATGTAGTATATTGCACTATCAGTTCTATGTAGTATATTGCACTATCAGTTCTATGTATTATATTGTGCTAGGCCTTTGGTTTTCCTGTCTATAGTTTTTATTGTATGGACATTGACCTAACAGGAAGCTTCACTGGAAAATGAAATGGCTTGGCCTGAAGTTGACAAACTCTTGACTGCCCAGGGTGTCAGTCTGGAACTGCTGGCCAACATGTGCTGCTCTGATGGTAGGTGTTTACTCAAAGTGTTGTACTTGTCACTTGTGTCTAGGTGTTTACTCAAAGTGTTGTATTTGTCACTTGTGTCTGTAGGTGTTTACTCAAAGTATTGTACTTGTCACTTGTGTCTAGTTGTTTACTCAAAGTGTTGTACTTGTCACTTGTGTCTAGGTGTTTACTCAAAGTGTTGTACTTGTGTCTAAGTGTTTACTCAAAGTGTTGTATTTGTCACTTGTGTCTAGTTGTTTACTCAAAGTGTTGTACTTGTCACTTGTGTCTAGTTGTTTACTCAAAGTGTTGTACTTGTCACTTGTGTCTAGTTGTTTACTCAAAGTGTTGTACTTGTGTCTAGGTGTTTACTCAAAGTGTTGTACCTGTGTCTAGGTGTTTACTCAAAAGTGCTGTACTTGTCACTTGTGTCTAGGTGTTTACTCAAAGTGTTGTACCTGTGTCTAGGTGTTTACTCAAAGTGCTGTACTTGTCACCTGTGTCTAGGTGTTTACTCAAAGTGTTGTACCTGTGTCTAGGTGTTTACTCAAAGTGCTGTACTTGTCACTTGTGTCTAGGTGTTTACTCAAAGTGTTGTACTTGTGTCTAGGTGTTTACTCAAAGTGTTGTATTTGTCACTTGTGTCTAGGTGTTTACTCAAAGTGTTGTACTTGTCACTTGTGTCTGTAGGTGTTTACTCAAAGTGTTGTAATTGTCACTTGTGTCTGTAGGTGTTTCCTCAAAGTGTTGTACTTGTCCATTGTGTCTAGGTGTTTACTCAAAGTGTTGTACTTGTGTCTGTAGGTGTTTACTAAAAGTGTTGTACTTGTGTCTAGGTGTTTACTCAAAGTGTTGTACTTGTGTCTAGGTGTTTACTCAAAGTGTTGTACTTGTCACTTGTGTCTAGGTGTTTACTCAAAGTGTTGTATATCTCACTTGAAAGTCTGCTACTGTAAATGTAATTGATGTGTCCTGTAAATCTGTCCTTGTATGTTTCAGAAGAGTGGGAGGATGTTGAGGAGGTTTCTTCTGATGACCAGTCAATGGAGGTTGAATCGGAACCAGTTGAAAGCAGTTCGGTTAGACAGTTTTAGCTTTATAGATACTCAACAGAATGAATGAATAAAGTTTTTTTTATAGTCCATAAAGGGCCAGCATATACAACTAAATGGCCAGCAAATGGAGCGTAAATTAAATAGAATTTTAGTGTAAACAATAAGACTAAACGTAAAGTATTTGAAAAAAATAATTATTGAATATAAATTCTCCAAGATGTTCAAGTTTTGAATGGAAAATGAAGGAAAGAAAACTTGAAGATCTTTAGGTTTGAAAACTCATTAAGTTGAAGTGCTGACATAGTTTTAATGTGCACCATTTCATACATTCTAAAACACTAGTTTGATCAAAGCTGTTCTCTATAATATGGTCTTTGTATGTAGGCTAGAATAAATCTTAATCCCAAAATTTTGTTTTACAATTGAACACAAAATGTTTCTACCACAGAGTAGCCTTTGTCTTCCCAGTGAGATCACAGCCACATTTGTAGAACAAAACATTTTGACAAAGGTAAAGTGACGAGGAATAATGGTGAAAAGATGTGTCGTTATTGTCTTACAGAATTATTGTCTTAAAGAATTATTGTCTTACATAATTATTGTCATATAGAATTATTGTCATATAGAATTATTGTCTTACATAATTATTGTCTTACAGAATTATTGTCTTACAGAATTATTGTCATATAGAATTATTGTCATATAGAATTATTGTCATATAGAATTATTGTCTTACAGAATTATTGTCTTACAGAATTATTGTCTTACAGAATTATTGTCATATACAATTATTGTCTTACAGAATTATTGTCTTACAGAATTATTGTCTTACAGAATTATTGTCTTACAGAATTATTGTCATATACAATTATTGTCTTACAGAATTATTGTCTTACCTAATTATTGTCATATACAATTATTGTCTTACAGAATTATTGTCTTACAGAATTATTGTCTTACAGAATTATTGTCATATACAATTATTGTCTTACAGAATTATTATCTTACAGAATTATTGTCTTACAGAATTATTGTCATATACAATTATTGTCTTACAGAATTATTATCTTACAGAATTATTATCTTACAGAATTATTGTCTTACAGAATTATTGTCATATATAATTATTGTCTTACAGAATTATTGTCTTACAGAATTATTGTCATATACAATTATTGTCTTACAGAATTATTATCTTACATAATTATTGTCATATAGAATTATTGTCTTACAGAATTATTCTCTTACAGAATTATTCTCTTACAGAATTATTGTCATATATAATTATTGTCTTACAGAATTATTCTCTTACAGAATTATTGTCATATATAATTATTGTCTTACAGAATTATTCTCTTACAGAATTATTGTCATATATAATTATTGTCTTACATAATTATTCTCTTACAGAATTATTATCTTACAGAATTATTAGATTATTCTTTGAATACTTGGTATTGTTTGGTCTATTATACTACATTCTGTATTGTTCCAATAATATTCCCTATCAAGACCTAGTGATTAAGTAGACTTGACTTGTTACTTGTATTATTCCCTATCAAGACCTAGTGATTAAGTAGACTTGACTTGTTACTTGTATTATTCCCTATCAAGACCTAGTGATTAAGTAGACTTGACTTGTTGCTTGTATTATTCCCTATCAAGACCTAGTGATTAAGTAGACTTGACTTGTTGCTTGTATTATTCCCTATCAAGACCTAGTGATTAAGTAGACTTGACTTGTTGCTTGTATTATTCCCTATCAAGACCTAGTGATTAAGTAGACTTGACTTGTTACTTGTATTATTCCCTATCAAGACCTAGTGATTAAGTAGACTTGACTTGTTGCTTGTATTATTCCCTATCAAGACCTAGTGATTAAGTAGACTTGACTTGTTGCTTGTATTATTCCCTATCAAGACCTAGTGATTAAGTAGACTTGACTTGTTGCTTGTATTATTCCCTATCAAGACCTAGTGATTAAGTAGACTTGACTTGTTACTTGTATTATTCCCTATCAAGACCTAGTGATTAAGTAGACTTGACTTGTTGCTTGTATTATTCCCTATCAAGACCTAGTGATTAAGTAGACTTGACCTGTTGCTTGTATTATTCCCTATCAAGACTTAGTGATTAAGTAGACTAGACTTGTTACTTGTATTATTCCCTATCAAGACCTAGTGATTAAGTAGACTTGACTTGTTGCTTGTATTATTCCCTATCAAGACCTAGTGATTAAGTAGACTTGACTTGTTACTTGTATTATTCCCTATCAAGACCTAGTGATTAAGTAGACTTGACTTGTTGCTTGTATTATTCCCTATCAAGACCTAGTGATTAAGTAGACTTGACTTGTTACTTGTATTATTCCCTATCAAGACCTAGTGATTAGTAGACTTGACTTGTTGCTTGTATTATTCCCTATCAAGACCTAGTGATTAAGTAGACTTGACTTGTTGCTTGTATTATTCCCTATCAAGACCTAGTGATTAAGTAGACTTGACTTGTTACTTGTATTATTCCCTATCAAGACCTAGTGATTAAGTAGACTTGACTTGTTGCTTGTATTATTCCCTATCAAGACCTAGTGATTAAGTAGACTTGACTTGTTACTTGTATTATTCCCTATCAAGACCTAGTGATTAAGTAGACTTGACTTGTTGTTTGTATTATTCCCTATCAAGACCTAGTGATTAAGTAGACTTGACTTGTTACTTGTATTATTCCCTATCAAGACCTAGTGATTAAGTAGACTTGACTTGTTGCTTGTATTATTCCCTATCAAGACCTAGTGATTAAGTAGACTTGACTTGTTGCTTGTATTATTCCCTATCAAGACCTAGTGATTAAGTAGACTTGACTTGTTACTTGTATTATTCCCTATCAAGACCTAGTGATTAAGTAGACTTGACTTGTTACCTGTATTATTCCCTATCAAGACCTAGTGATTAAGTAGACTTGACTTGTTGCTTGTATTATTCCCTATCAAGACCTAGTGATTAAGTAGACTTGACTTGTTACTTGTATTATTCCCTATCAAGACCTAGTGATTAAGTAGACTTGACTTGTTGCTTGTATTATTCCCTATCAAGACCTAGTGATTAAGTAGACTTGACTTGTTGCTTGTATTATTCCCTATCAAGACCTAGTGATTAAGTAGACTTGACTTGTTCCTTGTATTATTCCCTATCAAGACCTAGTGATTAAGTAGACTTGACTTGTTGCTTGTATTATTCCCTATCAAGACCTAGTGATTAAGTAGACTTGACTTGTTGCTTGTATTATTCCCTATCAAGACCTAGTGATTAAGTAGACTTGACTTGTTGCTTGTATTATTCCCTATCAAGACCTAGTGATTAAGTAGACTTGACTTGTTGCTTGTATTATTCCCTATCAAGACCTAGTGATTAAGTAGACTTGACTTGTTGCTTGTATTATTCCCTATCAAGACCTAGTGATTAAGTAGACTTGACTTGTTGCTTGTATTATTATGTCAGTGACACCAGTAAACAGTGTGGCTATCTTACACTGGTGTCAGGTATAAGATTTATTTCCCCTGGATCACAAAAGTTACAGCTGCATATTTTAACATCTTCACTAACTCTCAACAGTGATTTGGGTCAAATCCTGCATTCTAAAATATTGTTGGTTGAGCTGTTCATGCAACCCAACTGGGAATTAAGAGAAAATTTATAGAAATTTGTTCTAGTAAATTATTAAGAAAATAGTTCTATGTTTATGGTTGTTTTCTTCAATTATTGTTTTGAAATGTATTATAGATATTACAGAAGGTTTCTCCACTAACCGAAACACAGATGAAGAAACTGCAAGAATCTGACTGTGGAAGGAACACTTTAAAGAAGTAAGATCTGTGCAGAAATAAATGTCAGTGAAAGTAATTTGTATTGCAACAAGGGTTGTGTTAAAAAAAGCTTGCATTAAAAGTAAAGTATTTGTCGAGCCAAATTGATCCATAGGGCCGGTGAAGCAGCATTCACTAGTTTCTGTTGCCACAGCATACTAGGGGTTTGTGTGGCCAGCACAATGCCTAGCTGCCTTTACTTTACCCCAGCTAAAGTCAGGTACCTATCAGAGCTAAGTAGATTCAGGGACACCCTCGAGTCCCAGGAAAGAAAACTAACCTTCAACAGAATTTGAAGTGAAGACCTTCGGTGTGCCAGCCAAATGCTCTGCCACTCGATCACCATGCTCCCTAAAGTCTAAAGCATTCATACCCCCCCCCCACCCCTTTTTTTTTTACATCTCTTTTCAAGAAATCCATCTGTTTCCTCTCTGTGTAATAATGAACCTCCAACTCCTCTCTGTGTAATAATGAACTATCAACTCCTCTCTGTGTAATAATGCACTATCAACTCCTCTCTGTGTAATAATGCACTATCAACTCCTCTCTGTGTAATAATGAACTATCAACTCCTCTCTGTGTAATAATGAACTATCAACTCCTCTCTGTGTAATAATGCACTATCAACTCCTCTCTGTGTAATAATGCACTATCAACTCCTCTCTGTGTAATAATGAACTATCAACTCCTCTCTGTGTAATAATGAACTATCAACTCATCTCTGTGTAATAATGAACTATCAACTCCTCTCTGTGTAATAATGAACTATCAACTCCTCTCTGTGTAATAATGAACTATCAACTCCTCTCTGTGTAATAATGCACTATCAACTCCTCTCTGTGTAATAATGAACTATCAACTCCTCTCTGTGTAATAATGAACTATCAACTCCTCTCTGTGTAATAATGCACTATCAACTCCTCTCTGTGTAATAATGAACTATCAACTCCTCTCTGTGTAATAATGAACTATCAACTCCTCTCTGTGTAATAATGAACTATCAACTACTCTCTGTGTAATAATGAACTATCAACTCCTCTCTGTGTAATAATGAACTTGGGACTACCATGATACTGAAAGAGTTTCTTCCAAATTGTACAGATTACATAACCTCCAGACAAGAGCTCTACTCTGTATCAGTAACATTGTTGATGCAGTTGATGCAACTCTGTTGGCACAGTCCACTCCTCTGTTGGCACAGTCCACTCCTCTGTTGGCACAGTCCACTCCTCTGTTGGCACAGTCCACTCCTCTGTCCACAGTCTGGACTGGACTCTATCAACTTCTCTATTCAGACAACAGTAAGTATTGTTGATATCATTTCTTATCTTTACAATACTTTACAATACACATTGTCAAATGTGAAATGTAGATTGTAACATATTGTCAAAAGTCTCTACCTAACTAATAAGTCCCAATCGTTTTCATTTTAGTATCATCTGATAAAGATGACTTTAGGTGGGCAGTAACAAGTGCCCTGAGGGCAGTGATTCAACGACTTGCTGAAGTCCAGATTGGAGATGTAAGTATTTGTTGCATTATTTTTTTTTTACCAAGCATTTGGAATGTTGCCCTTTAAATCTTTTGTTCTTTCCAAAGAATGTTTCCATTTGCCTTTTAATATATTTTCTACCTTCAAGTGCTCAAACCAAAGAATGTTTCCATTTGCCTTTTAATATATTTTCTACCTTCAAGTGCTCACACCAAAGAATGTTTCCCTTTGCCTTTTAATATATTTTCTACCTTCAAGTGCTCACACCAAAGAATGTTTCCATTTGCCTTTTAATATATTTTCTACCTTCAAGTGCTCACACCAAAGAATGTTTCCATTTGCCTTTTAATATATTTTCTACCTTCAAGTGCTCACACAAAGCATACGCCATTAACTGTACTGTGTTCCTCATCACAGTCACACAGGATACAAACAGAAGTCCATTGGAGTGTGCAAGTTTGAATCTGTGGCACCTTCTATTATATGGAACAGCTTACCTCAGACTGTGGCACCTTCTATATGGAACAGCTTACCTCAGACTGTGGCACCTTCTATATGGAACAGCTTACCTCAGACTGTGGCACCTTCTATATGGAACAGCTTACCTCAGACTGTGGCCCCTTCTATATGGAACAGCTTAACTCAGACTGTGGCACCTTCTATATGGAACAGCTTACCTCAGACTGTGGCACCTTCTACATGGAACAGCTTACCTCAGACACTGAGAGATTCTGAGACAAAAGAAAAAAGTTTAAAGACCTTTTTCTTTAACTAGTGGATGCACCTCTACATCTGCCACTGAACTTTATGCCAAGAGTTCACTAAGCATACTAAATGTGATAGTTTGATCTTTATATTATAAATAACCATCATTTTCATCATCATACTTTATTGTATGGCCTTTAAATAGTTTACACTTAATTGTATGGGTGTGTAGAATAAATACATTTCAAACAATTTCTCTCTTGTAACTATTATACCACTTTGACCTGAGTAGTTAGTGAGCAGTAAATTGAGATATTTATTAGATTAAAGACTGTATGAGCAGTAAATTTAGATATTTAGTATATTAAAGACTGTTAACTGCAGCGTCTAGTGGAAAACTTAGAAATTTTATACATAATATTGACCACTTTTTTCTGTTATTTATCGGTAGGTCAGCAGTATACAGATATCAGATATTGTTATCACATTTGTCTATCATTCAGGTCAGCAGTATACAGATATCAGATATAGACTTTCTATTGGATTTAACTAAAACTACCAGCAATAGAGAAACACAGATTAATGTCATCAAGATTATATCAACTATTGGCTGTAGCACGGCACCAACCTCTTTACTACAGGTGAATTTTTGCACAAGCTACTTTGGTGAAGTTTTTTTTTTCCTTAGGCAACTTAGAACTGCTCTGTTTTTTTATCTGTTGGGAATTGAAACTATCTTCTCTTTTATTTATAACTGACATTAACATAGGTCTAGCCGGGATTTCAAATTGACAAATTCTGAAATGGTGCAAAATATATCATTTAATGTCATGCAAACACTAATTAGACTGGATTGTTTATATGTAGTTTATGTTGAGTAATAATTTATAGTATCGGTGTCACAAGTGGTTTTCAAGAATCATGTTTGATTTACACAAATCAAGATATTTCATGCAAACACTAATTAGACTAAAAAAATATTTTGCTCATAAATACCATTAATTGCTTTTGATTATAAACAAGGGGTAGGAAGGCTTATAGGGATATTATAAACAAGGAGAGGGGTGGGAATAGGGATATTGTAAACAAGGAGAGGGGTGGGAATAGGGATATTATAAACGAGGAGAGGGGTGAATATAGGGATATTATAAACAAGGAGAGGGGTGGGAATAGGGATATTATAAACAAGGAGAGGGGTGGGAATAGGGATATTGTAAACAAGGAGAGGGGTGGGAATAGGGATGGTTTCTTTGATCAATACAATATGATGGACTAAAAAACTAACCCATAAAAAACAAGTTTTTATTATACTCCTTTTCTTTGTAATCTAAGTTTACCATCATGTAATTAAATAATTGATTGACTTCTAGAAATGAAACATGTACAGAAAAATATCTGTGACACAAATCTCAAAATATCTCCTAACTCCGTATAAAACATTGCCGCTAATTGTATAATATGACATGAATGTAAACATGAATTAATTTTTTCCCTTCATTCACAAAGCTAGAGCGCAAAGTTTGATGACGTCATAAAAATAATCTCAGCGCATCCTTTTTTTTTTCTAGCTTTGTGACGTAAAACCATAAAAATTTGGACAGGCATTTTCAGCGTGAACCCAAAACAAACCTTTAAATAAAATAAAAAAATCAAAATTATAGTCTATTTAAGTTTTTTTTTTACTGAAAATTTGAAGAATGTATTGTTAGTCGCCACAAGTCTGCTACCCAAGTTTCAGCTCGATTGAATGACGGGAAGTGGTCAAAAAATCGATGCAAAGTTTTACAAGCAGACAGACAGTAGCAACTGAGAGAAAGGGAGTAAAAATGAACATTAGCTTAAAACTTAAAATTGGAATTTTACAAATTTTTATGAAGAAACTTTGACCCAGGGTTAATACTTTAGTAAGTCAGTTACAAGATGCTGGATCTTTAAATGTTGCTTTAGGGCATGAAACTTTTTTCTTTCTTTTATTTGTTCTTACTTGTATAGACTAATAAAGACTTGTAGGCTACTTATATAGACTTATAAAGACTTGTACTTATATAGACTTATAAAGACTTGTACTTATATAGACTTATAAAGACTTGTACTTATATTATATAGACTTATAAAGACTTGTACTGATATATTATAAAGAATTGTACTGATATAGACTTATAAAGACTTGTACTGATATAGACTTATAAAGACTTGTACTGATAAAACTTATAAAGACTTGTACTTATATTTATTTTATAAAGACTTGTACTTATATTTATTTTATAAAGACTTGTACTTATATAGACTTATAAAGACTTGTACTGATATAGACTTATATTATAAAGACTTGTACTTATATTTATTTTATAAAGACTTGTACTTATATAGACTTATAAAGACTTGTACTTATATTTATTTTATAAAGACTTGTACTTATATTTATTTTATAAAGACTTGTACTTATATAGACTTATAAAGACTTGTACTGATATAGACTTATATTATAAAGACTTGTACTTATATTTATTTTATAAAGACTTGTACTTATATAGACTTATAAAGACTTGTACTGATATAGACTTGTACTTATATAGACTTATAAAGACTTGTACGGTACTTATATAGACTTATGAAGACTTGTACTTTTATAGAATTATGAAGACTTGTACTTTTATAGACTTATAATTATAAAGACTTGTACTTTTATAGACTTATAAAGACTTATCTTATCTTATCTTATACATTACAGACGCTCCTTCTATAAAGAAGATTATTGCGTCCTACGCTCATCCGTGGTCCGAATCTAGTCTTGCATTTTTATTAATGTTTTAAATGATGTTAAGTTACTGGTTTTCCTGGTTTGTTCAGGCAACCCATTCCATGCCCGAATGCCACTCGGGAAGAAAGAGAACTTATATGCATTTGTTCTCGCATAAGGGACAAGGAAAGTGTTTTTTATCACTTATCAGACTTTGTACAGTACTTATATAGACTTATGAAGACTTGTACTTTTATAGACTTATAAAGACTTGTACTTATATAGACTTATAAAGACTTGTACTTATATTTATTTTATAAAGAGTTGTACTTTTATTTAGTTTATAAACTTTTGTACTAACATCTTTATGTTGACAGAAAATTGGTGTCATTCTATTGGAGGTTGCTTGCCACAATAAAGATCTTATAGTTGTATCTGAAGCCTTAGATTCATTGTTTGATGTGTTCAAAGAAGACAATACAGATGTAATAGCTCAAGAAATCCATCTAGTAGATCGGCTGGTAGCACTGCAGTCTTCATTTCAACAAAGGGTAACTTCTTTTTCTCATCCACTAACTTCCTAATTAACTTTAGTTTTAACACAAAGTCTATTTACAACCAAACAAGTTATCCCAATAGTACAGCCTTTCAAAGTATAGTTTAATAATAAATAGATCTGTACTTTTTAAATAACCATAAACAAACAAATGAAAATTAATCAAATCCTATATAGGCCTCTACTATTGTTAATGGTTTTATTTATCTGTAACCATTAAACAACATAATAAAATTGTCTCTCTCCAGTCTCTTCGGTTGGTAGTAATTATAATTCACAGTGTAATTGTGGTAGCTACTTACTTTCAGTTCAATTTATTTATATATTCAATAACACAATTATTGCAGCACAAATAACTTTTAATTCACATTATAAAATCCATTTATATAGAATAAAACATTAGTTCCAGTTTTACGAAAAACATTTTCATAACGTCCAAACGTTCCAACACTCCAGTTTATATTTCTTTCTTTCACATATCTCTTTCTCCGACCAGAGCTAACTGTAGACTGATTTCTATCTTGTTTCTCGTCACATGATCTCTCGAACCTTCCACTCATTTTCCTCGTGAATTGCAAGACTTAAACATAACATCGCAGAACTAACTACGACTTAAAATCCAATGATTGTTCAAGGTCATACAATCAAACATCATTCAACGGCAATAAATCGTGATTAATTAATATTACATTTTGATTAAAACTGAGTTATTCCCCTTAGACTATAACAACTATATTGTTCTTTCATTCAGTAGCGTAGCCAGGGGAGAGCAGGGGGAGCGGCCGCACCCCCTACGACCATCTTCTAAAAAAAAGGCCCTTATCAGGAAAAAAATTGTAATTAATCATTTTTACAAGCCACGAAGCACAATTTATGCTGTTTTTAATTTTTTTTCTTTAAATTGCATTTCAACAATTTAATTTATTACAATCATTTTGAATCATTCAGCGTGCCAGCCGCGTGAATGTCAAACTGATCAATTAAAAAAAAAAAACATTCATAGCTAATACACAATTTCATTACTCAACTTACACATTAATGGTTATCAACTTTTGAATTTAGTTGTCAAGAAATTATTCTAGTAATAGATATAAAGCCTTTATGTTTGATCTTAGAATGACTGAGATTTACTCTAACATAATAATTAACCCGAAGGGCAAATTGTACGAACCAATGTTGATTTATGAGGAAGAAATACATTATGAACATACAAACTAGGTAGTTATTTTACTGTTAAAAAATATATATAATATATATATATATATACATTCTTTAGTCATAAAATATTTTTTAAAATGTTCAACTATCTTGTGTAATTTGATCATATTAGAGTTATAAATTGTAAGTCATAAATTTTTTTAAAAGGAAACAAAAAAAGAAACATATTAGAAATCCAAATTTGATGCTAGTAATACCAAACGAGTTAATATTTTTAATATAACTAGTGTACTTCTGAAAATGCTCATCTATCTTAATTTGACTTAAATGACGGAAAGAGTTAAACATTTTGAAATTGATTTTACGCAAAGATATGCCCAGTTTTAATGCAAATCCATTCCAGTTGCCCAACACTTCAAGTACTTTTGGACCCAGTCTTGTAAATAGAAGTGTAACTCACTGAAACGTGTCGCCAAGTAATACAGAAACATTGGCTTCAACAGTCAGTTCTTATAATATTCAATAACAGATTTTTTTCCCATTAAGATACAACTTAATTGCTTCCAAACAAGAAAAGAATCTATCCAAGACTTTACCTATATGTATGACTTTCTTCTGGAAGAGACTTGAGAAACTATACAATTGACTATCTTAACAATAGATTCAATCACAGATTGCAAGTCCAATGATGGATCTTTGGATACAAACATTTCTGAACGAAAACAGTTGACGTCCAGTGTGATTCCCATGTACATTGCCATGCAGCACCCACTAATTATGCTGACGTACGTTGTTTTCACTTGCATTAAACAATATTCTTGGAGGTATTTCACGTGCCACTGAAAATCGTTCTGCGTGCCAAGTCTGAACGCGTGCCTTAGGTTGCCGACCCCTGCTACAGAGCATTCGCGTTGATTCTATATATGGCTTTTCTATACTAGATGTTCATCCCTAGAATGAGCAGTAGATGCAATCAATTTTGCAGAAATTCCCAACACTATTAGCTGCTAGAAAAAAAATCGTGAATGGTTAAATAAAAACTGCACTATTATACAGTGTGTGTATCATGAGGCACAGGGTTTTCTTATAAGACTTGATACGTTCTTAGTTATTTTAATCTAGAAAAATTGCTAAAAGTGGGACCTTTTTCCTAAAATGTCGCCCCCCATAGCGTCAAAACCTGGCTACGCCACTGCTTTCATTTCCTGGTTATAAATTTTACTTTTTACTCTGTCCTGGGTAAATGTTTCTAATCTAATATTACTAACAATGTAACAATTAACAATCTTGTCTATTCATTGACTACAATCATGTCTATTGATTGACTACAATCCTGTCTAATGATTGACTATAATCCTGTCTAATGATTGACTATAATTCTGTCTAATGATTGACTATAATTCTGTCTAATGATTGACTATAATTCTGTCTAATGATTGACTATAATCCTGTCTAATGATTGACTATAATCCTGTCTAATGATTGACTATAATCCTGTCTAATGATTGACTATAATCCTGTCTAATGATTGACTATAATCCTGTCTAATGATTGACTATAATCCTGTCTAATGATTGACTATAATTCTGTCTAATGATTGACTACAATCGTGTCTAATGATTGACTATAATCCTGTCTAATGATTGACTATAATCCTGTCTAATGATTTACTATAATCCTGTCTAATGATTGACTATAATCCTGTCTAATGATTGACTATAATCCTGTCTAATGATTGACTATAATCCTGTCTAATGATTGACTATAATCCTGTCTAATGATTGACTATAATCCTGTCTAATGATTGACTATAATTCTGTCTAATGATTGACTACAATCATGTCTAATGATTGACTATAATCCTGTCTAATGATTGACTATAATCCTGTCTAATGATTGACTATAATCCTGTCTAATGATTTACTATAATCCTGTCTAATGATTGACTATAATTCTCTCTGATTTACTATAATCCTGTCTAATGAATGACTATAATTCTGTCTAATGATTGACTATAATCCTGTCTAATGATTGACTATAATTCTGTCTAATGATTGACTATAATCCTGTCTAATGATTGACTATAATTCTGTCTAATGATTGACTATAATCCTGTCTAATGATTGACTATAATCCTGTCTAATGATTGACTATAATCCTGTCTAATGATTGACTATAATCCTGTCTAATGATTGACTATAATCCTGTCTAATGATTGACTATAATCCTGTCTAATGATTGACTATAATCCTGTCTAATGATTGACTATAATCCTGTCTAATGGTTGACTATAATCCTGTCTAATGATTGACTATAATCCTGTCTAATGATTGACTATAATCCTGTCTAATGATTGACTATAATCCTGTCTAATGATTGACTATAATCCTGTCTAATGATTGACTATAATCCTGTCTAATGATTGACTATAATTCTGTCTAATGATTGACTACAATCATGTCTAATGATTGACTATAATCCTGTCTAATGATTGACTATAATCCTGTCTAATGATTGACTATAATCCTGTCTAATGATTGACTATAATCCTGTCTAATGATTGACTATAATTCTCTCTGATTTACTATAATCCTGTCTAATGAATGACTATAATTCTGTCTAATGATTGACTATAATCCTGTCTAATGATTTACTATAATTCTGTCTAATGATTGACTATAATCCTGTCTAATGATTGACTATAATTCTGTCTAATGATTGACTATAATCCTGTCTAATGATTGACTATAATCCTGTCTAATGATTGACTATAATCCTGTCTAATGATTGACTATAATCCTGTCTAATGATTGACTATAATCCTGTCTAATGATTGACTATAATCCTGTCTAATGATTGACTATAATCCTGTCTAATGGTTGACTATAATCCTGTCTAATGGTTGACTATAATCCTGTCTAATGGTTGACTATAATCCTGTCTAATGGTTGACTATAATTCTGTCTAATGATTGACTACAATCATGTCTAATGATTGACTATAATCCTGTCTAATGATTTACTATAATCCTGTCTAATGATTGACTATAATCCTGTCTAATGATTGACTATAATTCTCTCTGATTTACTATAATCCTGTCTAATGAATGACTATAATTCTGTCTAATGATTGACTATAATCCTGTCTAATGATTGACTATAATCCTCTCTAATGATTGACTATAATCCTGTCTAATGATTGACTATAATTCTGTCTAATGATTGACTACAATCATGTCTAATGATTGACTATAATCATGTCTAATGATTGACTATAATCCTGTCTAATGATTGACTATAATCCTGTCTAATGACTGACTATAATCCTGTCTAATGATTGACTATAATTCTCTCTGATTTACTATAATCCTGTCTAATGATTGACTATAATCCTGTCTAATGATTGACTATAATTCTGTCTAATGATTGACTATAATCCTGTCTAATGATTGACTATAATCCTGTCTAATGATTGACTATAATCCTGTCTAATGATTGACTATAACCTTGTCTAATGATTACCGGTAATTATTTTCTTTGTAGATCAAAGGGAAGAGAAAAGAATTTGGAGAGAATTATTCTGTTGTTATGATGGCCAAGGCAAATCTGGCAGGATTTATCAAGTACAAAATGTCCAGTGGATAGTCTCCCCTGTTCAACTACAACTGCATGTTTTGTTTCTTGCATTAACTTATGTAGAGTCTGGTTTATCATTTGTCTGGCTAAAACTTTCTCATAAAAAGCTGTGAATTAAAAAGTTTCCAAAAACTGACTTATTGTATATATTATTTAATTTTTGTATTCCTGTCTGCTAAATGTTTGGTCAATTCATTATCTATGAGAACTAATGCTAAATGTTTGGTCAATTCATTATCTATGAGAACTAATGCTAAATGTTTGGTCAATTCATTATCTATGAGAACTAATGCTAAATGTTTGGTCAATTCATTATCTATGAGAACTAATGCTAAATGTTTGGTCAATTCAATATCTATGAGAACTAATGCTAAATGTTTGGTCAATTCAATATCTATGAGAACTAATGCTAAATGTTTGGTCAATTCAATATCTATGAGAACTAATGCTAAATGTTTGGTCAATTCATTATCTATGAGAACTAATGCTAAATGTTTGGTCAATTCATTATCTATGAGAACTAATGCTAAATGTTTGGTCAATTCATTATCTATGAGAACTAATGCTAAATGTTTGGTCAATTCAATATCTATGAGAACTAATGCTAAATGTTTGGTCAATTCAATATCTATGAGAACTAATGCTAAATGTTTGGTCAATTCATTATCTATGAGAACTAATGCTAAATGTTTGGTCAATTCATTATCTATGAGAACTAATGCTAAATGTTTGGTCAATTCATATCTATGAGAACTAATGCTAAATGTTTGGTCAATTCATTATCTATGAGAACTAATGCTAAATGTTTGGTCAATTCATTATCTATGAGAACTAATGCTAAATGTTTGGTCAATTCATTATCTATGAGAACTAATGCTAAATGTTTGGTCAATTCATTATCTATGAGAACTAATGCTAAATGTTTGGTCAATTCAATATCTATGAGAACTAATGCTAAATGTTTGGTCAATTCAATATCTATGAGAACTAATGCTAAATGTTTGGTCAATTCAATATCTATGACTATGAGTACTAGGAAATATTAAGAGAAATGTCAAACACAGGCCGGGAAAGCCAAATGTACGTAGTTTTGTTATAGGTCAATTTGAAAAGTAGTAATAATACAAAAGGCATTAAACTAATTTAGAAATACAACCCGTTGCAAAGCTCATATACATAAAGACAAAAAACACTTTCCTTATCTTTTATACGAGAACAAATGCATATAAGTACTCTTTCTTCCCGAGTGGCATTCGGGCATGGAATGGGTTGGCTGAACAAACCAGGAAAACCAGTAACTTAATATCATTTAAAACATTAATAAAAATGCTAGACTAGACTCAAACCGCGGATGAACGTAGGATGCAATGATCTTCTTTATAGAAGGAGCGTCTGTAATGTATAAGATAAGAAAAATAGCTAAAACTTAATTAGTGTTTGCAGGGCATTCAAACAGGGTTCTCACACAGTCTGGAAAGTCTGGAATTTCAAAAAAAGAAATCAAGGCCTGGACAACCTTGAATATTGGCATTTTAGCCTGGAAAAATAGCCTGTCAGCCTGGAAATTTATCTAAATCTATATTTATATATAAATTTATTATAAAAATGAAGGTCGGACAAAAATCGCCAATCCCATTTTTATACGCCATAAACGCCTACTGACCGAGCCTTAGATTAATACCTCATTCACCCAATATTTAGGTCACTTAGGGGGAGGAGGCGTGTGACCATTTTCCAAATAACGTGTTCCAGCTGCCTGGAATTATTTGGCTCTTATAGCCTTGAAATAGTCTGGAAACAGCCTTGAATTTTTTTTTAGAAAAAATGTGAGAACCCTGATTCAAAGGATTAATTTGTGGATTTTTTACACTTAAAAATAAATTTGTTTACAACTAAAAAAACGTGGGCTACTTTATTACCTTTCTACAAAACCAATAATAGCTTTCAATCAATAGTGATAATCAAATTTCCGATTATCGTTCATCATATTAAGAAGAACAATGCAAGACAACTTAAAATTGTTTATATTGTATTAAACTATTTGATTAAACTTCCGTCTAATATGAAAGACATAATTATATTAACTACACTGTAGACCTAGACTTGTATAATAATGTATTGATCTATCAGAAAATGTTTTGAGTAGCACAATAGAAAAGAATATGTATTTAATAGTAACTTTTAATAATAGGCCTAAAGCACAGACTCTGTGTCTAGCCGAATTGTTTAGGGTCACAGGGAAAATCTAGTTTTGTGTCTCCATTGTGTACGTCAAAGGGGAGCGCACATCAAAAGGATGAGCCAAAGATTCCTGTTTGTTGTAACTTTGCATTTGGTTTGATGTTTTTACCATATCGCAAGCCATAGTTAGGATTTGGATAAATCAATACACAATATCTAAAACTAATTAGCGTTAGCATAGCATTTCAAGATTTGTTTTTTTCGAATCCAGCATTTTTTTTTTTTGGTTTTCGTTTAACATCCCTACTCCCAACAATAAATTGTCCTATCCAAAGATGCCCTTTCATCCCAACAATAAGACCTCTACATTTTCCCCAGTAAATACTTGCCTTTTATTAGCGCAAGTTAAAATTGAGATTTTATGTATGGTAATTGCTATATCTTTGGTAATTGCTATATCAATGGGAACTGCTATGTCTATGAGAATTGCTATATCAATGGGAACTGCTATGTCTATGGGAATTGTTATATATTTGGGAATTTCTATATCTATGGGAACTGCTATATCTATGTGAATTAAATTGCTATATCTATGGGAATTGCTATATCTTTGTGAATTAAATTGCTATATCTATGGGAATCGCTATTACATTTCTGTCAATTTGGATTAAGCCGTGTTTAAAATATTTTATACAAACCCATCACAATAGTCCAATATCAATAGGATTTTTTGTACTGGAAACTGATTCCCCATTTTCCTTTAATTTCTATGTAAAAAAAATTATTTAGTATAAGTTCTGTTACGTGTAAGTTCTATTTGGTTCAAAGAATTCTGTTCTGGTTGAAGTCAAGGGTCTGAAATTGATTTTAGATATAAAACCCACTGTAGAATTCTTAGTATACAAAATCAATTTTGATTTTAAAAAATACTGGAGGCCCATGGGATAGACAATGACAAACCCAGTTGGTTGCTCAAGGTTTTCATTAAAATTAAATGTTTCTTTTACTGAAATATTTCTATGCCTAAAGGTTCTATAGTCTTACAAATGGCTTTTCTTTAATTTAATTCCATTCAGAATGAATACCAAGGCCATAGTTGTTTAATGTTCAATTTTAGAAAAATTCTTATGCAACAATTTATGTTCCATGGATTTTTTTTTTAAGTCATTCAATTTTTTGTTTTTATATTATTTTAAAATCTTTTGCCTAAATCAACAAATGTTTGTTCTGTGTGCAAAGTTCAACTAATCAGTGTAATCACATAATGAATGATAATGCTATGTTCTTTAGTTCTACAGACTGTAGTCACTGTACCGGTAGTTAAACCTGTCTATGTGCTTGTTTATTACAATAAAAAAAACTCCCTTTTGCAAATTTAAAGCGACTTCAATTTTTTTATCTCTAGTAGCTATAATATAAAGTTTGTATTTACAATAATTTACATATTTAATGACTTAGACCAGAGGTCGGCAACCTGCGGCACGCACGAGGCATTTTCAGCGGATGGGGCATTTAAAGTCTATTCAAGTCTCTTTTACAAACAAATTTGGGTAGGCCTATAGCAGGATAACTTTTAAGCAGTTGGCACTCTGAAGGAATTAGAAATCATACTTTGGCATGCTGTTATTGTTATCAAAAGGTTCAAATTGCCTACCCCTGACTTAGTCTATGGCTATAGCTTGTTCTTTACCACTGGTAAACTCGGAAATTTGCCAAGTAGGATTATGTGCATTTTAAAACTGGTTGTTTTATTGTAATTTTATTTTTTATGAAGATTTGTTAGAATTATAAATTAAGTAAAATATTATGTAAATTGATATTTTAAATTAAAAAAGACAATTTTAATTTAATTATTTTCCAATATAGATTTTTTAAAATTATAAATGCATTATAAAATTTATAATCATTAATTAATAATTATAATTATAATCTCTTTCTTTCCGAGTGGCATTCGGGCATGGAATGGGTTGCCTGAACAAACCAGGAAAACCAATAACCTAACATCATTTAAAACATTAATAAAAATGCAAGACTAGACTTGGACCAAGGATGAGCGTAGGACGCAATAATCTTCTTTATAGAAGGAGCGTCTGTAATGTATAAGATAAGATAATCAATGATCTATATATATTATTGTGAAATATAACCGCTTCAGCTTATAATGTTTAAGATTAAACAAGTGGGAAACAGATACAACTCCTTGGCTTTTTCCCAAGATCTTGGCTTTTTTAATACAAACTTGGGGCATTGGTTTTTTCAATTCAAACTTGGGGCATTGGTTTTTTCAATACAAACTTGGGACATAGGTTTTTTCGATACGAACTTGGGACATTGGCTTATTTTTCGAGGACCTTGCCTTTTTTCTTTTGCAAAAATGATTTGTTTTTTTTTATGTTTATAATGGCTAAAATGTATTTTGTTAACACTCATGACTCATAGTGTCACCAGCGATGGCCAGGGAGGGGTGAATGGGGAAAATGATAAGCAAATAGTTAAAAGGGGAAACGGGTTATGAGTTATGGGGAGCAAACATTTGCATAGGGAAAATAGTTCACTGTTTGGTGAGGGGGCAATAATATATCAGGCTTTTTATCTTATTTACAGACGCGCCTTTAATAAAGAAGATTTTTGCGTCCTACGCTCATCCACGGTGTGAGTCTAGTAGCCTACTGGTTTTCCTGGTTTATTCAGATAACCCATTCTATGCCCGGATGCCACTCGGAAAGAAAGAGTAGGCTACTTATATGCATATTTGTTCTCGCATAAGGGATTATAGGAAGGTGTATTGTTCTTATTTTTATCTGAGCATTGCAACAGGTAAAATTGTTATTATTAGGTCCTAGAGGCTAATGCCTACTGGTGCACGAGTTATAGTAAACAGTTAAAAAACTAATATTAGACCTATAGATAGGCCCCTATTTTTTTTAAGTATCAGAAGTTGAAGTAAACAAATTATAGTTCTAAATCTATATAAGATAAGATTACTTTATTGAACCAAATAAATGGAAATTTGACTTGATTACATAAAGTCCGTCTTTCAGCATATTTAAAACAATATTAAAGAACCATGTGTAGGTAGGCCTACTCAAGCACAACAGACATTCACGCAAACTATCATACCATTTATCATACAAGATCAAGTATTATTTAGGAGTCAGCTATTGTAGGCCTATTTTCTGGCTGACTGATGATTCTTTTGAAAGATTATCACTGATAATGGAACAAAAGAGTTCCTAAATCTCTCTGTTCTTGCCCTTATTCTTATTGAAAGAAGCCGACCACTTCGACTAGATATGATGTAGGCCTAACTGTCGTGAAACGGGTGTGCATGATCTTGGACTTGGAGGATTTTGTCAATAATAGACAGGACCTTGAACTGAAAATATCTGCAACTGCAAGAGATGGTAATTTTGTCTGTGTAGTAGGCCTACGAGAGGCTTTGTTTATTAGGCGGTCTATCCGGTGTTTGTTCAATGTGGTGGAATTACCATACCAGCAGGTGATTGCGAAGGTTATGATTTTATGATGCTACCAACAGCCGCCGAGTAAAAGAGATTCATAATGGTTTTCTCTATATGAAATGTTTTTAGTTTACTAAGTCATAAAAGTAATTTGTGGATTTTCTTAGAGAGGCTTTGGCAGTGGTCAGACCAAGAGAGCTTGCCATTGATTGTGACTCACAAATATTTATATTGTAAGACTTGATTTGACTTGATCTATTATTTGGTTGTTTATTTTGTAAATTAGTCAGCAGTTGTGTTTTTCCTTCTGAAAGTCTACAATCATTTCTTTCGTTTTTTGGGAAAATTCAATATAAATCTAATTAAATAAATAAAAAAAATTAACAACGAATTTTTTTTCCAAAACTACGAATAAAAAAAAAATTGATTTGAAAAGCCCTAGGCTAACTAAGTAACAGTAACTCTTCTATATTTTATGGTAATTTTAAACGTCGTCAAGGAAGATGTCGTAATAAACTAACATAATACATATTATATAGATAAGTGACAAAATATTATGCAAAAATGCACCAATTCGTAAATGGGACAAATTCTTACTCAGAATTTCCGAGTTACCCAGTGGTAAAGAAGATAGTATAACTAGCGGTTATTCCCGTCAAAACGACGGAGAAACGAATGACTACAATGTGTTTTGTTAAGAAAAAGAAAAAAATTACAATAAAAACTGCAGTGAGAAAGTTTCTTTCGGTATTTCGTTTTTTTTTGTTGTTTTTTTTTTTATTGTTTAATTGATTGTATAAAGTCGCTCATATAGCGATGTGAATCCATGAAATAATTAAAACATTTGGTTACTATCACTTAAAATTTATATAATAAAGCAAACATCTACCATTAATGAAAGAAAAAAAGAATTGATAGACATTACGTCATAAATTAGCTATCTCTCGCAACGCCGATGTTTAACACCCCCCCCCCCTCCCCCGCTTTTCCCTCTGAAGGTCAAACCCATGAATCCGACCTCGCGTTCAACATAGTAGGCTAAATCAACGTTCAAAGGTAGATCATTTTGAAAATGCCGCTGAGTTTAAAACCTTAAAAGACCAAGTGAAGAACTTTTTATCAAAATTGAGTTAACAGTTGATTCAGACAGTAAATAGTATAAAAATCCATTGTTCAAAGTTTGAGATTACAAAAAAAGGTCCTTATATTTTAAAAATGTAATTTAAAGGGGTCCGAAGTGACGAGATTTGGAAAAATATGATTTGCATTCAGATAAGCGTCATACCGGAAGTGACGTTATAGTGAGACCAGAAAAACGTAAACAAAGAATGGCTCTGTTTAACGCCTACTCTTTTGATCCCCAACGGGATTCAAGTGAAGATAGCGACACCGATATGACAGCGGCTTAACAATTTTAACCGAAACAGAAGATTTATTAGAGGAGCAAGAGCAGGATAACCAATGGTAATTATTTACTAATTTAGCGTCGTCTTATAATTATATAATTTACCGTAGATCCTAGCCCAGCCTGTACTGGCTTTTTAGGCCTACTACTGTTACGAACCTTGCCCTCTTTACCCCAGCTATCCCTTATAGCTGACCTCTACGTTCATTGGTTTAGGCCAGTGACTGCCTAATGTGTAAACGTGTCACGAGTGGACGGGTGTTGGTTTACTTTTTAAGTCGTCGAGCTGTTCAGTTGTGTTCCAGTTGTTTTGTACTTGTTTTTACTGAATTAAAGAGTTTTTTGTTCATTGAAAAGCCATGTGTTTGACTTGAGAATACCTAAGAAGTAATCTACTAACCATACCCCTAGATCAAGCCGTTACAATTGGGATCTCGTCCGAAAAGCAGTTGATGCAGTAGTCTGGAAAAACTGTGAGTAACATTAACATTACATTATAATGGAGTCACCGATAACAGACTTTTCCATCTCCAAAGAAAGTAATATTCAACTGGAGTTAGCCAAGATTGAACTAGCAAAATTTAAATTTGAAATGGAACTAGCTAGTAAGGAGAGGATGGAAAAAGAAAAACTAGCAATGGAAAAAGAAAAACTAGCAACAGAAACTGCAAGGGAAAAAGAAAACCTAGCTAGTAAGGAGAGGTTGGAAAAAGAAAAACTAGCAATGGAAAAAGAAAAACTAGCAACAGAAACTGCAAGGGAAAAAGAAAACCTAGCTAGTAAGGAGAGGTTGGAAAAAGAAAAACTAGCAATGGAAGAAAGATTAGCCAAATTGGCTATAGAGGAAAGAATGGCACAAAACCAAGTAAAACAAGAAGCTATTACTAAACAGACTCAAATAAATGATCTCTTCAGGTACATAAAATACGTTCCCAAATTCAATGAAAATGAACCTGTTGACCAGTATTTTGACCGTTTTGAAAGAGTAGCTACAGACTTTCCGTTCCCAAAAGAAAAATGGGCTGTACTCGTCAGACAAGCACTCACTAAAGTCGCTAACGGCAAAGCACGAGAGGTCATAAGTTTGTTGAAAGACGAAGAGTTTGATGATTATCAATATATCAAAGAGGCCATCATTAGAAGATACGGAACTGTACCAAAAAGTCATAGAGAGATGTTTAGAAAACCCACAATAGAGAACGCCGACGACCTAATTACCCAGCAGAAAAAACTCACTGAGACATCTCAACAAATCGTGTGTCAACATTGTAAAAAAGTAGGTCACGCACGAGGAGACTGCTGGTTAACAAACAAGAAAGGTTTAAAACAACCATACAAAGAAATCAGAGTTTCTGAGATAAGTGAAAGTATAACACTACAGCCTGCGTGTCAAAATTGTAATAAAATCGGTCACGCACGAAAAGATTGTTGGTTTCTGAAAAAGAAAGTTTCAAAGCACTCAGAACATAAAATGGGAGCTTATGATATGATTGAAGGTCAGCCAAAGCCAAAGCCTGTGTGTAAGAACTGTGATAAACTAGGTCACACACTAGAAGACTGTTGGTTTATGGGAAAAAGAAAAGATTCACAGCAAATAGAACACGTGATGGAAGCCTACTATCGTCAGCCTAATACAAAGGTAGAAACGTGTAAGGTTATCCAGTGTGCTGATGAAGGAAAGGAAAGTAAATCAGAAAGTTCACCAATGAAACAATTGTCACCTTATATAACTAAAGGCGACATAAAAGATTCACAGCAAACAGAACACGAAATGGAAGCCTACTGTCGTCAGCCTAATACAAAGGTAGAAACGTGCAAGGTTATCCAGTGTGCTGATGAACAAAAGAAAAATAACTCAGAAAGTTCTTCAATGAAAGAAATGTCACCTTTTATATCTAAAGGCTGCATATCGATCTCAGATAATAGAGAAAGCACAACAAAGGTAGAACATGTTAATGTAAACCAGTGTGCTGATAAGAAGATAGAAACTTCATTTGAAAAGAAGATAGAAACTTCATTTGAAGAGAAGATAGAAACTTCAACTCTTGACGAATTTTCGCCATTTACATCTGAAGATAAAACTAAGCTACAAAAACCAGTTAAAATCCTAAAGGATACCGGTGAAACTATGTCCCTGAGTCTAGAGGGTAAATTATCACTCTCTGAACAAACATATACTGGACAAAAGTTACTAATCAAAGGCACTGAGATGGGACATGTGGAAGATCTGCTTCAACGCATTCATCTTAAGTCCGAACTTATTTCCGGTCCAGTGATTGTAGGAGATAAACCTACACTTCCATTTGACGGAATATCTGTCATAATTGGAAATGACTTAGCAAAAGGCTGTGTAAAGCCTGAACTGATTGTGACTCATACTCCTGAAGTCAACAATACAGAAGTAGAAGATACTGAACTGTACCCTATTTATGCCATCACCCGAGGCATGAATCAACAAGACAATAGGGACAAGACGCCTGGAGGACCAGCCAAAAATGACAATACTCGGATCGAAATCGACTTGGAAGCTACCTTCTTTTCCAGGTTGGTAGAACCACCTGTAGACAGCGGAGGAGATAAGTTATCTCCCAGGCAGCAACTAATACAAGAACAACAGAAAGATACAGAGCTGGAGAAGCTGCGTGAGAGTGTTGTGGCTGAGTCTGACGTCAGAGATGGCCCTGTGCAATATTTTGTACGTGGTGGAATGCTGATGAGGAGTTGGAGACCTCGCGATGCGCCGGAGGATAACTGGAGAGTGGTGGAGCAAATCGTGGTTCCGGTGAGGTACCGAGAGGACATTATTGAGGTAGCGCATGACTCGCCCTTTTCGGGTCATTTGGGGATAAACCAAACATATCAACGCATATTGCCCCACTTTTATTGGCCTGGGTTGAAACGTGACGTCACCACCTACTGTAAATCGTGCGAATCATGTCAACTCATAGGCAAGCTGAACAAGACAGTACCAGTTGCACCACTACAGCCCATCCCTGCTTTTGGCGAACCTTTCTCGCATATTATCATCGACTGCGTGGGACCCCTTCCCAAATCTAAATCAGGTCACAAATACTTGCTGACTATGATGTGTACCGCAACTAGGTATCCAGAATCGGTGCCCCTTCGCAGTATCAACGCAGAGAAAATAGCAGAGGCGTTAACCGAGTTTTCACCCGGTATGGTCTACCCAAATCGGTGCAAACCGACCAAGGAACCAACTTTACTTCTAAACTTTTTCAACAAGTTCTAGATCGATTGAAGATACAACATAGAATGTCAACGGCATACCACCCAGAAAGCCAGGGAGCGCTAGAGCGTTTCCACCAAACATTAAAGACGATGTTAAAAACTTATTGCCATGACCATCAGAAAGATTGGGACAAAGGAGTGCCATATGTGCTCTTTGCTGCCCGTGAAGCGATACAAGAGTCATTGGGCCCTGAACACACCGTCAGAGGTCCCTTAAAACTGCTTAAAGAAGCCTGGACAGATGAACAAACCGAGAAAAGAGGACTCATTGACTGTGTAGATAAGTTTAAAAATCGTTTGTTCAATTCTTTTGTATTTGCTAGAGACAATTTTAAACAAGCCCAGCGCAAAATGAAAACTGTTTTTGATCAAAAATCACGAGTTCGCACATTTGCGCCAGGGGAAAAAGTGTTGTTATTTCTCCCCACCAACACTCACCCCCTTTCTGCTAAATACTTCGGTCCATACGAAGTAGATTCAAAGGTCAGTGAGGTCAACTACATGATCAAACCTTATGAGGGTAGGGAAATGGTAGAAGGTAACTATTCCCCTCCAACTCACCCCATGTCACCTATTGTTGTTGAGCCGGACGAACAACACTGTGAAACTGACCATAAATTGAGTGGGTGTAAACTAAATAACTCCACTGTGTTTGATAACATTGATGAAAAACCTAAACATTTAAAAATGTCAGAGAGCAATGTCATCAAGTCCATTATTCTAGAATACCCTATGTTATTCAATGATGTTCCTACTAGAACACACTTGATAGAACATGATGTCATTTTGAATGAGAATGTTTCTCCAATAAAACAACTCCTGTATAGAGTTAACCCTAACCAGTTAGCTATTATTCAGAAAAAGATCCAATACATGTTAGATAATGATATCGTCACCCAAAGCTGTAGCTATTGGAGTTCACCATGTCTCATAGTTCCAAAAGCAGATAAGTCAGCCCGCTTTGTACTGATTACCGCAAACTAAATGCAGTAACTAAAACTGTATTGTGAATTGTATTGATGACAAGGACATTGGTAGACCTTGAGCACTTACACATATTTGTCTTATGTTAACTTATGTTTGAAGAAAAAAACATTATGCTATTTCGGCTACCAAAGAATTATTAAGTTTTCTAAAGTCTATAAGATGTAATTACTTAATAATTGATATCAAGATTTTGTTGTTGTTGGATGCTCATTGTTTTTTATTTTTTTGTTGGTTGATTAAGTAAATTGACTAGTATTTTGAATAATATTCATATCTTAATGAAGATGAAATGTTTAAACTAAGAATTTATGTTGTATACAAAAAGAGTGTGCAGAGAAATTGATGACGCAATTAGGAAAATGTCACTGATATCATAGAAATTGTATTTATAAATGAATTTTCTATAAACTAGCGTCATTCTGTCACTTACAAAGTTTAATTTCTTAAATTTAACATACATGAATGTAATTTTGATTATACTATAATTATAGTCGTAAGTTTATTAAATTTATAATGCTCATTAATTGTCGCAACTTATTGTCGCGTAGAGATTTTTTTTTACCTTAAGAGGTGATGTGGTTAATTTGCATTAGAAAGAGAGAGTAGAATGATACTGATAGAGGGATAGAAAAACGTGAGAGAGAGAAGGAGAGTATTGTTTGATTTGTCAACCGTTATCTAATGTGTAGTTAGAAAGACGGCCAGCAGGCTTGAAATTGAAAATTAAACTGTCCTAGAGCTGAGACCGTAATTGGGTCAAGCATACACTAGTGAACAGTGGAAAACTTATGCTACAGAGATAGTATGGTTTTTATGAATGGAAAGAAATTTAATTTCAATGGGAAGTGTCGCCGCGGTTGAGTTGATTGTCGGTTGAGTTGATTGTCGGTTGAGTTGATTGTCGGTTGAGTTGATTGTCGTTTTTATTGTTATGAAGTTATTGACCATGACAAAAGATGTCTAGTTCAGAGTTAAATGGACGTGGGTTGAGTTAACTTTAAAATAATGAAAATTATTGCATTGTATTGATTTTTCAATGAAGAATGAGATTGTTGTTTTCTGTCTAGACTTAAGCTATGATATTTCTTGTCTTGCCAGAGTTAATCTGAATAATGTATTACTGTATTTTAATTTTTTCCCATTTTGTTTTGACCTCGGTCATTTTGAGTGTGTATAAAAAAAAAATTGTTTTTCACGCTTCACCGAGTTTATTATTGTACAATGACAAGGGAGAATACTGATAACTTCTAAAGTTATGCCCCTTTTATTTTGACCTAAATGGTTTATGTTAAGTTGAGTTTTTCTCTTTTTGTTAAGTTAATACTACTATTATGCTGTTGTCAGTGTTGTACGTTATATTTACACTGCTGTGTTTAATTAATAATGTCACACTTTCTTCCTTATGTTCTCATAAGTTTTACCCCTATTATTGTCACATACTTTTGTTCCTGTACCTTGAGATATTTGTATAAAAAAAAAATATTTAGTTTAAGTTTAACAAAAATATTTTTTTTATCCCCGGATAATAGGGTGTTACGAACCTTGCCCTCTTTACCCCAGCTATCCCTTATAGCTGACCTCTACGTTCATTGGTTTAGGCCAGTGACTGCCTAATGTGTAAACGTGTCACGAGTGGACGGGTGTTGGTTTACTTTTTAAGTCGTCGAGCTGTTCAGTTGTGTTCCAGTTGTTTTGTACTTGTTTTTACTGAATTAAAGAGTTTTTTGTTCATTGAAAAGCCATGTGTTTGACTTGAGAATACCTAAGAAGTAATCTACTAACCATACCCCTAGATCAAGCCGTTACACTACTTAGACAACTACTAGTCCTAGTAAGGTGACTACTACTAGTCCTAGTAAAGTTTAGTAAACCTAACCTATAGATAGACTAGGCCTATAGATTGTCTAGTCTAAAGGCGCTTATGCTTATAAACTATATTATTTATTCTATTATTATTATCATGTTGCATTACCGTAGGCCGACTCAGTTTACTAGCATTACTATTTTTTAAAGCGTTTATATTATATGATATATAGTAAGTATACACTATAGTCAGTATAGGCTAGGCCTGTAATAGGCATTATAATAGATTACTATTATGTTTAAGACTTTAAAGAGTTAGGCTACAATTTAAATTAGAAGGTCTATATCTATATCCTATTACATGTCTTAGACTACTAGTCCTAGTAAAGTTTAATAATTAGTAAACCTAACATATAGAAGATTGTCTAGTCTAAAGGCGCTTAAATGCTTATAATATAAAAACTATATAATTTATACTATTATTATTATCATGTTGCATTACTGTAGTAGTGTAGACTCAGTTTACTGGCATTGGCAGTGGCATTACTATTTTTTAAAGCATTTATATAGTATATAGATATAGGCCTGTAATAGGCATTATAATATGTTACTAGGCTGTCTAGGCCTATTCTGTTTAAGAGTATGAGTTACAATTTAAATTAGTAGACCTACCCTTTTATATTATATAGGCCTAAATAACATATGATATGAAACACCCTAAGTCTTCAGCCTAAATAGGTTAATTCCATTGTATTTTAAAAATAAATATTACTGCCATAGTCTTACCTTATTAAAATTAAATCCTAATTAGTATATAATAATATTGCACCACTGTTTTAAATTTAATCCAGTAGGTTTTTACTTTCTTTGAAAAGGTGCACCTGTTTAAATTGTGGAATGCCAGTAGCCCAGACAGAACAAAAGTGCTGCCATGATGAAGGGATAATAGTCTAGAAAATGGAAGTGTCCAAAAAAAGGTTGCATTACATGCCACCCTGACTTTGATGCGGCTTACTTGAACTAAGTTGGACATGACAGTTCTAGAAATAGCATTCCTTCAGTATTGTGAAGACAATGGCTATCAACCGGATCTGAGGGACATACATACACAGGTATTTAAACTCGAATATAAAGCCAATTGCTTTACAATGTACTAAGTACTAACAATTTGCAGCCTGGATATTTAAAAAAAATTAAAATAACCTGCATAGTCTTAATCTCATTTAATATTTGAAAAAAAAAAAATATATATTATTGATTATTGTTTTAATTACATATTTAAGTTCAAATGTTATGATACTAAAAAAAACAAAACAAGCACAATGACAGGTACTAATTCAAAGTATTGTTAAATATATTTTTATTTAAACAAATCATTAATAATAAGTACCGGTACAGTAATAAGTATTGTTACATTTTTCAGAAAATACAGATATGTGGCATACAGACAAGACAGAATAACAAGACTGATACTACCCATCTGTGTGGTTTAAAAAATTTCCAAGCGAAGTGTACACTGGGTTTAAATATCCTCGATGCTTAAGAATGTAAATAAATATAAATTAGTTTCAATCTAGTTTCATTTCATTTCTTATATTTTAAAAATTACAAGCATGCATTGATAACACTACACATTTTCATAAGATAAATGACATATTAAATACTTCAAAATAATACAGGGCAATGTAAGAGACATTTTCCATGGCCAATTATACATAAAATAAAATATGCTTTACGAATAAGTTCGGATAGGAAGTTTTAATTATATTATAAAACTTATTTTTGATTTCAATAATTTAAATACTCGACAACAACCAAAAATCATATCATAACTTTAAAGGTATTTATCCAATACAAAAAAACTTGAGGAAGGATAGTAATAAGTTAGCCTACACTTCTGTAAACGTAACAAATAATTTTGTATTTTTAAAATTTCCAAGATCACATCTAGCATTTCCTGCCATAATAATAGGTTCATTTCTTTCTAATTTCTCTTAATTTAGCCATAATTACAATACTCATTTTAGATTTTTCTCAAAATGTCTAATTACTGGTTGAACATACAAATTTGATAGTTTTTAAAATGTGAAGGAATTTTCTAAACTTAAAATCAGTAATAATTTTACGCTTTTGGGCGTCGAACATTCTTGAGGTACAAATTCGGTCTGCGTCTTTGTAGATTTCAAACTGTTCGCAGTTGCTTCTTGTGGTGGTATGTTAATTCAAGTAATTCCACTTTTCTTGCATCGTTTCTTACTTCTTTCCTATGACAAATTAAGAAGTATGATTATACTGTCATGCAGTGAAATGTGTTTACAATAAATAAATCAGTAAATAAATTTCCAATTGATTTAGATTCAACAGATAATTAACAATATAGCAGTAAATTATTAGCTGTGATTCAAAAGTAGTCATATTTATTAGGTATATTTCTTCTTGCATTTCATCACCCTGTTTTAAGATTAGTAAATTGAATTTTACTCACACAAATAAGGCAAACATAAAATGAATTATGTAGGAAAATTCAAATTCAATACTATTTTGCCTTAGCAAAACTTAATTTAGCAATCCTTTGTCAATAAAAGATATATGCCTACCTTTAACACCAAAGGCCCAG
Source organism: Anisus vortex (assembly GCA_949126835.1). Lineage (NCBI taxonomy): Eukaryota > Metazoa > Mollusca > Gastropoda > Planorbidae > Anisus > Anisus vortex. Next base: position 44,922,836 of record OX421499.1, on the reverse strand, counting down.
GTATCAATGTATTATTCTTCTCACCATCATTGGCAGGGTTCACACACTCCTCGTCAACTTGAGAATTTTAAATAATATATTTAAAAAAAAATATCTACACCTTCTACACCAAAACTTCAAAATTTGTTAGATATATATAAAAATATATTCACTTTTAAATATCGGTACTATATATTTAACTTTTTTATTTTAAAGTGCATCAGCTTTATTTTTTATAGTTAAAACACCATAATATAACATATCAATAATTTTAACTTAAATGATTTGCAGTTCATGTAACATACCATAATTTCAGGAACATTTTTTGTATAGCAGTAATGTCCTCTAAAGGCAGACTTGAAAACCTATTTCTGTTAAAACCTGAAATTAAAAAACAATTTGATTTAGGCCAAAAAAAAGTGCTGGCCTAACTTCTCACTATCATTGCAATGTGAGGTCAGCTGGTCCAGTGGTTAGTTTACTGGACTGTCAACCGACATGTCGTGGGATCTATCCCTGGCGATGACTGATTCCTGTCGCCCTGCAGGAGTTTTGGGCCCCGTGGACGTCACAATCTTCTATCTAGAAGGAACATCTGTATAATTTATAACATTACTAATAATATATTTCTCATTATTATGCCTTCTATTTAGGGGTTCGGAACTCTTCGTAAACAACAAAAAATGAATACATCTCTCTCTCTGTGGCCTCATGGAAGTACATTCAATTTCTAAATGATAAATTTTTAGATCACATAGGCCATTCTACAACCAACTCCAAAGTTTTATTTAAATATTATATATCTAACATTTAAAAAAATGTTCACTAAGTCATAATTACATATATTTTACAATTAGAGTTTGTATTATATAAATCATCATTATTTGTAGTTGATGTTAATACATACCACTTTAGTTTCAGAAGCATTGTACGCAGTATTAATAATAGCTGCAATTGTCCGACTTGAATCTGAGGTTCCGGAAAAATCAATTTCTGATAAAACCTGAAATTAAATATGAGTGTTGTATATAAAAAAGCTTGAATTATTAATACTGTAATTAAAAAATGTAAAACCCCACTACCACCCAGCAGGCACACCAGTAGCCCAGTAGGCCTACCATTCATAGCCATGTTTTTTCACTATTGGCTATTGATATAATTATAAGCTAATGAATAATGTGGTGTAGGCCTAGATACCGACTGGGCAGTAAGACTACAATACTAAACATTGGTTTTAATTTGAAGTTTAGTCTTTAAGTAAATCCTATTGCCTGTTGTAGTAAAGTTAAGTAGCTTAGACTTAGTCTTAGATAGTGTAGGAAGTGGACTCACTATTTCATGTTTGATTATCTTAGATTCATGTAAGAATGTAGTCCTATGACTATGCTCTAATCACTGTTACCCTAGCGCCCTAGGCCTAATCTAATATTTTTATAATAGTCTAATTAAAGAGCTACGTAAGATCTACATGACATACGAAAATAATAGTGGCAGGGGTGTAAAATAGAAGGCTAGTTGATAGTTGATTTATGATAGGGCAGGGGGGCCTATATTAATAGTAGGACTAATTACTCACTCTAAATGTAATAATAATAATAATGATGTTTTCAAAACTTACCCTTACATATGCTCCAGGGAGTAATCTCTAGGTCTAACAGATTTAATTTCCTCTAGACATTGACAATGATCTCGGAAAAGATGGGCGAGTGGATGTCTCGAAGTCATGGTCATGGTCTATAAAATTATAGGCCTAACTGAACAATAGCCTACTGTCGTAAATGCTTGGTTTAAAATTGGCTCTTTTTGTTTTGATTATCCACTGTTTTCGTAAATTGGGATCCTTGGGAAACTTATTCCTGATGACAAACCAGTGTTTTTGCAACGAAAGCACTACAGTATTGAACACCATTTTCTTACATAAAAACAACACGTGTGGTCTCAGTGTGACGTCACGGAGCTGCGTTGCCAAGAAATTGCACATCTCGAATGGCTACGAGATTTGTTTAGTTCCACCCCCCAAAAAACACACATTAAAGTGCTAATATTGAACTAATTACTTAAAAGTTATGTTTAATATTGTGTATAAATGTTTTTTTTATCATTTGGATACTAAATACACGTATTAAAATAGTTTTCGTGATTGACACGGAAACCTGTTCACTTGGTCTTTAACATACGGTGATTAGTAACAGGTCTAAGTTTATTTTAAAAAAATAAATTAACGAATTAAGCAATATTGTTGATAAAATAAAATTCTCTTTTGGGGGACGTTTCCAATTTATATATTTAACTTTTGACCCGATCGGTCAAACGGCTTAGGAGCCTATAGGGAAAAACCAAACATCTAAATAAATAAACAAACTCACGGTAATTATTATATGTGATAACAAGCAAAGTGTATAGGATCTAATGACGAAATACACAAGAAATATTTCAGGGGAGGGAATTTTAACTTTGTAAAATGATCTATTTCTACTTATTACTTCCCTTCCACTATACTTTGTTAGTCCAATGGCTATAATTATAATTATAATAAGATTGACTGCTTGCTCTCTTTTTGTTTAGCTGAAATGTTAGTTTACGCATGTGCGCCCTTCAACATGTCGACAAGTATTCCGGTGCACATCATATAGGCCTACTATATTGAGCTGCAGGGGCGAAGCCAGAAATTTTTTCCAGGGGGGGGGGGCTGAATTTCGCGTGACAAATATTTACCAAATTTTTAGCGAATTTAGTAGGCCTAGCCTATATATTTTTAGCGAATTTAGTAGGCCTAGCCTATATATTTTTAGCGAATTTAGTAGGCCTAACCTATATATTTTTAGCGAATTTAGTAGGCCTAGCCTATATATTTTTAGCGAATTTAGTAGGCCTAGCCTATATATTTTTACAAAATCTGTTGAAAATTATGTTTTTTTAATACTCCCCCCCCCCCTGTTGAGCTGGACCACTTGCTCTATTTTTAGCTGGTCCAGCGGTTAGATCACCGGACTGTCAACCAAAAAACAACTGACAGGTCGCGGGTTCTAGCCCTGCCACCGGCGGATCCCTGTCACCTTGCAGGAGTTTTGGGCCTAGTGGACGTAATAATCTTCTATCTAGAAGGAACGTCTGTAAACTTATAAGTCAACACTGTTTTTTTTTACGTGCGTACACGCCTAAACATCCCTAAAGACTTCCGGTGTATACAACTTTCGATTTTAATCAGTTTTCTTTCCGGAAGTCTAGATGACTTAGTGCGATCGGTAATTCATCAAAAAGAAGAACTATTAAATCAAGCGCCCCATCTTATTCTAGTCTTTAGTTAGTCACAAACAGAAACAGACGTCCTTTTAAAAAAAATATATTTCTTATTATTGTATGTTTAGCATTTCAAAGTCAAAGTAGCAGTTCATTTACATTGTGTGAACCATTAGCTCACATTTTAAATACCCAGAAAAAAAAAAACGCAGTGCTAGCGACAGCTGAAACATCGATGTCATTTTTTTAATTTATAGAAATGTTTTTTTTTGTTGGAAATGTTTGTTATTTTAAAATCAAATTAAAATGCTATATTTTCATTAACTTATTAGGAGGGGTGAATTAATTATAAAATAATATTAATATATTTTATTTAAAAAATTTTTTATCCAATAATTAATTGTAATTATTTTAGTCTGGGTCTGTCTATTATTTACTATTTCCGTCTTTGACCTCCTCTCTTGTCTGCTGAGAAATGTTCTTTATGTTTGTGTTTTGTGGGACCTAGCACTTCCTGACATGTTTGTGTTTTGTGGCACCTAGCACTTCCTGACATGTTTGTGTTTTGTGGGACCTAGCACTTCCTGACATGTTTGTGTTTTGTGGCACCTAGCACTTCCTGACATGTTTGTGTTTTGTGGCACCTAGCACTTCCTGACATGTTTGTGTTTTGTGGGACCTAGCACTTCATGACATGTTTGTGTTTGTGGGACCTAGCACTTCCTGACATGTTCGTAATTTGTGGGACCTAGCACTTCATGACATGTTTGTGTTTTGTGGCACCTAGCACTTCCTGACATGTTTGTGTTTTGTGGCACCTAGCACTTCCTGACATGTTTGTGTTTTGTGGGACCTAGCACTTCATGACATGTTTGTGTTTGTGGGACCTAGCACTTCCTGACATGTTCGTAATTTGTGGGACCTAGCACTTCATGACATGTTTGTGTTTTGTGGCACCTAGCACTTCCTGGCATGTTTGTGTTTTGTGGGACCTAGCACCTCCTGGCATGTTTGTATTTTGTGGGACCTAGCACTTCCTGACATGATTGTATTTTGTGGGACCTAACACTTTCTGGCATGTTTGTATTTTGTGGTACCTAGCACTTCCTGTCACGTCAATGTCTCTTAGACTTCTTTCCAGTTCTCAACAAATTTCACCTCCTCCCCTCTGTTATTTAAACTTGTTATAATTTCGTCATTTTGAATTTGTTAAGAGCGGACATTAAGAAAATTTGTTTAGATTTAGTAAAAAGTAAAGTACCCGTCGGACCGAATCGATCCATAGGTCCGATGGAGCAGTGTTCACCAATTTCTGTGGCCACGGCATACTAGGTGATTGTTTGGCAGCACTTTACTTTACCCCAACTAAGGTGAGGAACCCACCAGGACTGGGTAGACTCAGTGACATCCTCCAGATTCGGGAAAAAAAACCTAGCCTGCACCAGGATTCGAACCTGGGACCTTCGGCTCGCCAGTCGAACGCGCTGCCGCGTTAAACCGCCAATGCCAGTTCTTTTCTCCTGTCCATCTTTTCTTAAGTTTTAGTCGGGCAACCAATAAATGAGGTCACGTCTGCTCCTCTTTTTGCTCTATTGTCGTGGAGTTATCTTCTAAATTTCTGTGAGATGCATATAATATAGTCAATTTGGTTTGCAGGGACATGCCTGGTGACACTGACATTCATGTAGCTTCGTAACTATTTTTTTTTTGTGCTCGAGGGAGGGGAAAATAATTTATCATTTTCTTTTTATTGTTATTGGAAAATGGATTGTAGGGACCTTTTTTTTTTGTCATTAGGAATACAGTTTCTTCTATAGACTCTACATGTCGAAGTCACCTATCTATTGTAGCATATTGTGTACAAGTGAAATATTGTAGCATATTGTGTACAAGTGAAATATTGTAGCATATTGTGTACAAGTGAAATATTGTAGCATATTGTGTACAAGTGAAATATTGTAGCATATTGTGTACAAGTGAAATATTGTAGCATATTGTGTACAAGTGAAATATTGTAGCATATTGTGTACAAGTGAAATATTGTAGCATATTGTGTACAAGTGAAATATTGTAGCATATTGTGTACAAGTGAAATATTGTAGCATATTGTGTACAAGTGAAATATTGTAGCATATTGTGTACAAGTGAAATATTGTAGCATATTGTGTACAAGTGAAATATTGTAGCATATTGTGTACAAGTGAAATATTGTAGCATATTGTGTACAAGTGAAATATTGTAGCATATTGTGTACAAGTGAAATATTGTAGCATATTGTGTACAAGTGAAATATTGTAGCATATTGTGTACAAGTGAAATATTGTAGCATATTGTGTACAAGTGAAATATTGTAGCATATTGTGTACAAGTGAAATATTGTAGCATATTGTGTACAAGTGAAATATTGTAGCATATTGTGTACAAGTGAAATATTGTAGCATATTGTGTACAAGTGAAATATTGTAGCATATTGTGTACAAGTGAAATATTGTAGCATATTGTGTACAAGTGAAATATTGTAGCATATTGTGTACAAGTGAAATATTGTAGCATATTGTGTACAAGTGAAATATTGTAGCATATTGTGTACAAGTGAAATATTGTAGCATATTGTGTACAAGTGAAATATTGTAGCATATTGTGTACAAGTGAAATATTGTAGCATATTGTGTACAAGTGAAATATTGTAGCATATTGTGTACAAGTGAAATAGATATTGTATTTGTACTGGTGGGTCAGTTTGTGGTCATTTGGTTTTAAAGTGGCTTGATTGAGAATGTATAGGGGGCGGGGTGATACGTGTTGTTTCAGCAATGTTGTTGTTGTGAATGAATATTCAATGAAAGAAGTTTGCCAGGGTGTAAAGAATTGGGGAGGGGGTGTGATTTGGAGGGAGGTCTGCTGGCCGGTGTTTACTTGTAGCCTACATATTTGAACTTCTGACTTTTATTGACTCTTCTTTCTGTCCACTGTGCTTAGACCGCCACTACCTTACATTTGATTTAATCTGACAAATGGTTTTACTGTGTTGTATCATTTTGATTTGTAGCTGCATCATTCACCTCATGTTGGCGTCGTTTTTTGTGCATGATTTATTTCCTACTTTGTGTTTAGGGCAGCCTCTGTAGTATACTACTAGCCTCTGAACTTATGAAATTCAACTTTCTATCAATTTGATTTTCTTGAGATTTTTAAAGTACCATTTCACATTACATACACAACAAATGTCGTAATTCCTACATACACAACAAATGTCGTAATTCCTACATACACAACAAATGTCGTAATTCCTACATACACAACAAATGTCGTAATTCCTTGTCTCTTGAGGAGAAATAGTGGGTTCAATCATAGGTAGGTCTGTGTCAGATCAAGGTAAATTGTGTCAGATGAAGGTTAACTGTGTCAGATGAAGGTAAATTGTGTCAGATGAAGGTTAACTGTGTCAGATCAAGGTAAACTGTGTCAGAACAAGGTAAATTGTGTCAGATGAAGGTTAACTGTGTCAGATCAAGGTAAATTGTGTCAGATGAAAATTAACTGTGTCAGATCAAGGTAAACTGTGTCAGATCAAGGTAAACTGTGTCAGATCAAGGTAAACTGTGTCAGATCAAGGTAAATTGTGTCAGATCAAGGTAAACTGTGTCAGATGACGGTAAACTGTGTCAGTTCAAGGTAAACTGTGTCAGATGAAGGTAAACTGTGTCAGTTCAAGGTAAACTGTGTCCGATCAAGGTAAACTGTGTCAGATCAAGGTAAACTGTGTCAGATCAAGGTAAACTGTGTGCGACTGCCAGTGTCTTTGCAGAATCAGTGGACAAATAGGGTCGTATTTGGCCGAGTTTACGCAACTGTAGATATAGACCTCTGCACAGATGAGGTATATGATGGTCGATAGACAGCGTGGGATTCAATAAAACACCAAGATTCTTCACTTTGTCATCAAATAGCACCTGGCAGTTTATCACGGCAGATTCTGGACCAAGTTACTCTTGGTTCCAATCTGATTATCTCTGTTACATTCGCTTATAGCAACAGAAATTACATACCCTATTTGATACATAATAGGTTTATTTATTCTGTTATGTGTATCCCAGAATAGGTTTATTTATTCTGTTGTTTGTATGCCAGTCTAATCCCAGAATAGGTTTATTTATTCTGTTGTGTGTATCCCAGAATAGGTTTATTTATTCTGTTGTTTGTATCCAAGAATAGGTTTATTTATTCTGTTGTTTGTATGCCAGTCTAAGCCCAGAATAGGTTTATTTATTCTGTTGTTTGTATCCCAGAGTAGGTTTATTTATTGTGTTGTTTGTATCCCAGAATAGGTTTATTTATTGTGTTGTTTGTATCCCAGAATAGGTTTATTTATTCTGTTGTTTGTATCCCAGAATAGGTTTATTTATTTTGTTGTTTGTATCCCAGAATAGGTTTATTTATTCAGTTGTTTGTATCCCAGAATAGGTTTATTTATTGTGTTGTTTGTATCCCAGAATAGGTTTATTTATTGTGTTGTTTGTATCCCAGAATAGGTTTATTTATTGTGTTGTTTGTATCCAAGAATAGGTTTATTTATTGTGTTGTTTGTATCCCAGAATAGGTTTATTTATTCTGTTGTTTGTATCCCAGAATAGGTTTATTTATTGTGTTGTTTGTATCCATGAATAGGTTTATTTATTCAGTTGTTTGTATCCCAGAATAGGTTTATTTATTGTGTTGTTTGTATCCATGAATAGGTTTATTTATTCAGTTGTTTGTATCACAGAATAGGTTTATTTATTCAGTTGTTTGTATCACAGAATAGGTTTATTTATTCTGTTGTTTGTATCACAGAATAGGTTTATTTATTCAGTTGTTTGTATCCCAGAATAGGTTTATTTATTGTGTTGTTTGTATCCATGAATAGGTTTATTTATTCAGTTGTTTGTATCACAGAATAGGTTTATTTATTCAGTTGTTTGTATCACAGAATAGGTTTATTTATTCTGTTGTTTGTATCACAGAATAGGTTTATTTATTCTGTTGTTTGTATCCCAGAATAGGTTTATTTATTCAGTTGTTTGTATCACAGAATAGGTTTATTTATTCTGTTGTTTGTATCACAGAATAGGTTTATCTATTCTGTTGTTTGTATCACAGAATAGGTTTATTTATTCAGTTGTTTGTATCACAGAATAGGTTTATTTATTCTGTTGTTTGTATCACAGAATAGGTTTATTTATTCTGTTGTTTGTATCACAGAATAGGTTTATTTATTCTGTTGTTTGTATCACAGAATATGTTTATTTATTCTGTTGTTTGTATCTGCCAACTGTGAGCAGAATATGTTCAAATTAATCCAAAACTATGAGGTCACTAGACGTGTTTACATTTGATTGGTTGTATTTTATAGTCTAGGATAAATACATATTTTTAGTTTAATTTGGTATCTTCTTTATTCGTTAGTTTAAAACATATTTTCGTGGGTTAATTAAAATAAAATCTATCTACCTTGTTACAGCTTCTATAAAACATGTCATTAAATTAATCCTAAATTAATTTTAAAATATATTGAGATTGTAACAATAAGATATACATCTACAACATTCACATAATCAAACGATTAATTATTATTGACTTTTTTAAAAATATTTTTATTTATTATATTTATTATTTGAACAAGAAGAGTTGTACAGCAAGCATTGATGTAACAATAACTCAAGACTGAACAAATAACTGGTAGGTAAGACACATTAAGATGACATCACAGATGATGCAGTTGATGACGATGGGTGACGATGAACAGCAACGTGTGACAACTACTAGTCATATGACAACCCCTCCCCCACACTGAACTTATCATATACACAAACAATAAAAAGTGACACATTTTTCGTCTCTTAACCGCCATCTTGTTAATGACTCCTGCTCACTAAAACTATTGGAGCCTTTTAGATCATACTGGATACATGATAGAAACATAGCGAATACTTCAACTGTATCCTTCAAATAGCAAACAGACATAGCAGTAAAGAAATATTAAACATGGTCATGATACATTCATATTAAAAACACACAAAAAGTCAATGACATTGACTGACTAAGGAAAAAATTCATCAAAATGCATTGCTTTTTGATCTTTTGTAATGTAACAGTATCAGGCTACATTGCTACATTAATATTCAACAAACCATTATTTCTACACAAATACTCATACGTTTATATAATATACATTTATAGTTTGTTCTTAGTTTAAATATGAATATATACAATATTGACACATCAACAATGTGGAATTTGCATAAGTATTTTTTGTTGACATGAAATTTGAGATTGTTGACATGAAATTTGAGATTGCGAAATGGGAACTGAACTCTTACTGAACCCACAAGTGAAATGAATGCTGGGACATTTTCAGGAGTCGAAAATAGTAGAAGGAATATAGTATATGCAAATTTATGATAATATATGCAAATTTATGATAATATATTCAGCGACAAACAACCCTTTTATCTAGAATGAAAAAATAAAAGTAAATTAAGCCGGCATTATCCCTAAACTAAACAATGTGTTTGTTATCTTACATGTTACACACCCTGAATACAAAACTATATTGTGTTTATATAGGACGAAAATGTGGTCTTGCATTGTGTTGGCGAGTATATAATACCCGGTAGATAGCCTGGAGTTTGGTTATTAGAAGATGAAACACGCCCATGAGATAGAAGAAACCCACAGTACAAGAAACTGGTCTCTTTCAGCTATTTCTATTTATAATGAAATGTCTCTTATATTGACTTTTATTGATCGTATTCCAGAATTGTATTTATTCTGACTTGGTAACATTACTTTCCTTGGAATGGAATCATTAAAAGAAACATCCATGAATCCATGTGTGATATATACATAACCCTGGATCCCTAGTTTCTCATCTTAGAAGTTGTTTTTATAATAATGAAACTGAAACAAATGTATTGAATATTATTATTATAATGTTGTATTGGTAATGTCAACGGGAATTTCCGGAGAGTCAATGTAATCAGAGATTATATTTAAAACAAAACAGCCGCCATGTTCATTCTAACAATACTGGTGTACCAAGGACAAACAGCGAAACACATGACAACACAAAACTCTGGCCAAAATACTGGTGTACCAAGGACAAACAGCGAAACACATGACAACACAAAACTCTGGCCAAAATACTGGTGTACCAAGGACAAACAGCGAAACACATGACAACACAAAACTCTGGCCAAGATACTGGTGTACCAAGGACAAACAGCGAAACACATGACAACACAAAACTCTGGCCAAAATACTGGTGTACCAAGGACAAACAGCGAAACACATGACAACACAAAACTCTGGCCAAAATACTGGTGTACCAAGGACAAACAGCGAAACACATGACAACACAAAACTCTGGCCAAAATACTGGTGTACCAAGGACAAACAGCGAAACACATGACAACACAAAACTCTGGCCAAAATACTGGTGTACCAAGGACAAACAGCGAAACACACGACAACACAAAACTCTGGCCAAAATACTGGTGTACCAAGGACAAACAGCGAAACACACGACAACACAAAACTCTGGCCAAGATACTGGTGTACCAAGGACAAACAGCGAAACACATGACAACACAAAACTCTGGCCAAAATACTGGTGTACCAAGGACAAACAGCGAAACACATGACAACACAAAACTCTGGCCAAAATACTGGTGTACCAAGGACAAACAGCGAAACACATGACAACACAAAACTCCCGCCAAGATACTGGTGTACCAAGGACAAACAGCGAAACACATGACAACACAAAACTCCCGCCAAGATACTGGTGTACCAAGGACAAACATCGAAACACATGACAACACAAAACTCCCGCCAAGATACTGGTGTACCAAGGACAAACAGCGAAACACATGACAACACAAAACTCCCGCCAAGATACTGGTGTACCAAGGACAAACAGCGAAACACATGACAACACAAAACTCTGGCCAAAATACTGATATTGTTTTTATAAATAAGATATTTCATGTCATGGTAATAAGTAATATGTGTCATCTAAAACATCTGAGCGGGGAGGGGGGGATGTCAATCCAGCAAAATGGGAAGTAATCTGTGGCATCCCCACGAGTCAAAAGATATTTGATGAGTATGGTGGAGGACTGAGTGTGAGTAGCTAGCTGGTGGAGGACTGAGTGTGAGTAGATAGCTGGTGGAGGACCTAGTGTGAGTAGCTAGCTGGTGGAGGACTGAGTGTGAGTTACTGCATAGACAAAAAAACAGATATTATTACAATAGAATAGAATGAAGTTTAAATTGTATTCAACGGACATCTGCAGAATTGAGAACTGATCCACAATATTATGGTAGAAACCGGAAGTAGTTAGTTCAGTTTGGCCCAATGATGTTTAGCACAACGTCAAGTATCAATGTTATAGAATTCGTTCTAAGATTGGAACCGTGTCATTTAAACAGTAACTTTAGGTGTAAGTAACTGGACCATTCGTCTCTACTGGTAGAACTGTGTCATTTAAACAGTAACTTTAGATGTAGGTAACTGGACCATTCGTCTCTACTGGTAGAACTGTCATTTAAACAGTAACTTTAGATGTAGGTAACTGGACCATTCGTCTCTACTGGTAGAACTGTGTCATTTAAACAGTAACTTTAGATGTAGGTAACTGGACCATTCGTCTCTACTGGTAGAACTGTGTCATTTAAACAGTAACTTTAGATGTAGGTAACTGGACCATTCGTCTCTACTGGTAGAACTGTCATTTAAACAGTAACTTTAGATGTAGGTAACTGGACCATTCGTCTCTTACTGCATAGTGGGGTATCAAGAACAGGGTGAGGACTGCGCGTTGACGGCGCGTGGACTGATGGAGGACTCCTCACGGATGGAAACAATCGAATTCAAACCAAAGCAACAATGACATAAAGAGATAAACTGAAACACCAGACGATGGTCAACATTTCACTCAGACATGTGGAACACCAGACGATTGTCCACATTTCACTCAGACATGTGGAACACCAGACGATTGTCAACATTTCACTCAGACATGTGGAACACCAGACGATGGTCAACATTTCACTCAGACATGTGGAACACCAGACGATGGTCAACATTTCACTCAGACATGTGGAACACCAGACGATTGTCAACATTTCACTCAGACATGTGGAACACCAGACGATGGTCAACATTTCACTCAGACATGTGGAACACCAGACGATTGTCCACATTTTACTCAGACATGTGGAACACCAGACGATTGTCAACATTTCACTCAGACATGTGGAACACCAGACGATGGTCAACATTTCACTCAGACATGTGGAACACCAGACGATGGTCAACATTTCACTCAGACATGTGGAACACCAGACGATGGTCAACATTTCACTCAGACATGTGGAACACCAGACGATGGTCAACATTTCACTCAGACATGTGGAACACCAGACGATTGTCAACATTTCACTCAGACATGTGGAACACCAGACGATGGTCAACATTTCACTCAGACATGTGGAACACCAGACGATGGTCAACATTTCACTCAGACATGTGGAACACCAGACGATGGTCAACATTTCACTCAGACATGTGGAACACCAGACGATTGTCCACATTTCACTCAGACATGTGGAACACCAGACGATTGTCAACATTTTGCTCAGACATGTGGAACACCAGACGATGGTCAACATTTCACTCAGACATGTGGAACACCAGACGATGGTCAACATTTCACTCAGACATGTGGAACACCAGACGATGGTCAACATTTCACTCAGACATGTGGAACACCAGACGATTGTCCACATTTCACTCAGACATGTGGAACACCAGACGATTGTCAACATTTTGCTCAGACATGTGGAACACCAGACGATGGTCAACATTTCACTCAGACATGTGGAACACCAGACGATGGTCAACATTTCACTCAGACATGTGGAACACCAGACGATGGTCAACATTTTGCTCAGACATGTGGAACACCAGACGATGGTCAACATTTCACTCAGACATGTGGAACACCAGACGATGGTCAACATTTCACTCAGACATGTGGAACACCAGACGATGGTCAACATTTCACTCAGACATGTGGAACACCAGACGATTGTCAACATTTTGCTCAGACATGTGGAACACCAGACGATGGTCAACATTTCACTCAGACATGTGGAACACCAGACGATGGTCAACATTTCACTCAGACATGTGGAACACCAGACGATGGTCAACATTTCACTCAGACATGTGGAACACCAGACGATTGTCCACATTTCACTCAGACATGTGGAACACCAGACGATGGTCAACATTTCACTCAGACATGTGGAACACCAGACGATTGTCAACATTTTACTCAGACATGTGGAACACCAGACGATGGTCAACATTTCACTCAGACATGTGGAACACCAGACGATGGTCAACATTTTGCTCAGACATGTGGAACACCAGACGATGGTCAACATTTCACTCAGACATGTGGAACACCAGACGATGGTCAACATTTCACTCAGACATGTGGAACACCAGACGATGGTCAACATTTCACTCAGACATGTGGAACACCAGACGATTGTCAACATTTTGCTCAGACATGTGGAACACCAGACGATGGTCAACATTTCACTCAGACATGTGGAACACCAGACGATGGTCAACATTTCACTCAGACATGTGGAACACCAGACGATGGTCAACATTTCACTCAGACATGTGGAACACCAGACGATTGTCCACATTTCACTCAGACATGTGGAACACCAGACGATTGTCAACATTTTGCTCAGACATGTGGAACACCAGACGATGGTCAACATTTCACTCAGACATGTGGAACACCAGACGATGGTCAACATTTCACTCAGACATGTGGAACACCAGACGATTGTCAACATTTTGCTCAGACATGTGGAACACCAGACGATGGTCAACATTTCACTCAGACATGTGGAACACCAGACGATGGTCAACATTTCACTCAGACATGTGGAACACCAGACGATGGTCAACATTTCACTCAGACATGTGGAACACCAGACGATTGTCAACATTTTGCTCAGACATGTGGAACACCAGACGATGGTCAACATTTCACTCAGACATGTGGAACACCAGACGATGGTCAACATTTCACTCAGACATGTGGAACACCAGACGATGGTCAACATTTCACTCAGACATGTGGAACACCAGACGATTGTCCACATTTCACTCAGACATGTGGAACACCAGACGATTGTCAACATTTTGCTCAGACATGTGGAACACCAGACGATGGTCAACATTTCACTCAGACATGTGGAACACCAGACGATGGTCAACATTTCACTCAGACATGTGGAACACCAGACGATTGTCAACATTTTGCTCAGACATGTGGAACACCAGACGATGGTCAACATTTCACTCAGACATGTGGAACACCAGACGATTGTCAACATTTCACTCAGACATGTGGAACACCAGACGATGGTCAACATTTCACTCAGACATGTGGAACACCAGACGATTGTCAACATTTCACTCAGACATGTGGAACACCAGACGATGGTCATCATTTTACTCAGAAATGTATCAGACACAAATAGACTTGTGTAGGAGACACCTATGCACAGAGACACCAACTGAAAAGGTTGAGGAAACGCCTTGCATATCGCCTGAGTAATAAAAACAGGTGCATAGATGAACCTACATGAAACACTTCTTGTAACTTGTAACTTTCTTGTTACTTTCAAAAATTAAAAATATGGCAAAATCGTACTAGTAATAATAAAGATGACTGTGTAACTGTGTACAAAATTAAATATTATCAAATGTATCAAATTTGTCATGGAGGCATTCATAAAAATATTAAAAAATTCAAATAAATGTACACACACAAATACCATATTATATATTAATGTCTGTCTAGTTATGTCTGTGTTAATAAACAAGGGTGGATACACGGTAGCGTGCCAGTCTGATGGTAGCGTGCCAGTCTGATGGTAGCGTGCCAGTCTGATGGTAGCGTGCCAGTCTGACGGTAGCGTGCCAGTCTGATGCCATCGAAGTCTCATAATCAATCATTGTACTGTTTGGCAAATTATTGAATGAAGTCACTAAACTGTCTTGGGTTATTCAATTGCATGCCTAGCTGAACAGTACCGCATAATTCTAAGGTGAAGAGGGGGTAGGGAAGGAGGTGAGTGCTTGGCGCCAATAATCCAGCAGAGTTTCTGGAGTCATTGATGAGAACTGTGACGCAATGGCGTCAATGTCTTCTATAGTAAAACACGCCAGTCTAGTTTGAATATCTTTATACCGTACAATGATTTCTTGTGATATGGGAATACTTCCCGGCATCCAGACATCATTTATAGAACGAATTAAAAATTCATTATACACAATTTAATTACTTTCTTTATCCATCACCGTCATTATCCGAAAAAATTATCCAATGCGCACAGTATGCATGCCGTATCCACAGAACAATTAAATCCATTCTATATCACAGTTTATTTAAAAGTTTTTATGGCCCACCATTATGTAAGAACGTGTTTATGGCCCACCATATTGCATCAACGTTTTTATGGCCCACTTTATCGACAATTAGAAAACATAGTGAAGATTTTTGCAGTGTTTAAACATAGTGACGCTAGTCACAGAAAACTTTCTTTCAAATTGTCAGTTTTCTCATCAATATTTCCATTTTATCAAACCAAAGTTTTATTTCATTAAGAAATATCCCAGTATATATAAATATATTTAAATTTGATTTGGTCATTCATTAAAAATTTTGATTGTCAGTTTGATCAACCAATGAACTTACAAGTTTGAAAAACACGTTCGGTCGATCTAGAACTGTCTAGAAGAATATATGGCACCTTGTTTGTTTCACAGGACCTATAAAGTCTTGACGTGATTGAATCTCTGTTGGTTAGGTTTAGAGGTTTAGAGGTTTAGGTTCTGAACATGTTTCCTCAGAATATCTAATTGAAGGTTTGTTCAAGATCTCGAATACTGAATGCGTATTTCGAACGAGATTTTTAGAAATATTTTAACTGGAGATACTTGAAATACTCCGCTAGAGTGATACTGAGGTACTGTGTTGCTGCCATTTACTAAGTGTATATGTGTAGACCCTGTCCTGTTGGAAATTGTCTACACCCCAAACTTCATTTTACACACATGGTTTCTCAATTCTGTACACTGGACAGTCTGATCATAGAATAAAACGTTGGTCTTGGGGTCCCTAATTTTGAACTGGACGTGGAGGTGGGACAGGCAGTTCCCCAGACATTGGCGGCCGATAGGGTCCATCCGGTTGTTGACCCCAGTGAGGAAGTCGTGGCAGTAGACGCTGTCCTGTTCCACAAAGTCCTTCTCCTCAGGGATGTACGTTTTGGGGATCGACTCCAACATGTTTATCTTAGAGCAGGTGTTGTTGCACAGCATCTCGTCACTGATGATCATGGCGCTGACTGACTTCTCGAAGGCGCAGATCGAGCAAAGGCGCATCTTGTGTTTGACCATGTCATAATGGGAGGACGACGACTGGACCTCAGATTTCGTTAGCAGGTGGTCAACGCCCACGTAAGTCACTTCCGGATAGTTGGGACAGTTTACGTGAATTGTATCCTTGGCAATGTTTCCATGGTTCGCCTGGACGCCTAAAGTGGTCTGGTAAGAGCTGACTTGAAGTGACGATGGGCAGAAAGCGTGCACCTTGATGCCTATCGAATCTGGGAGCGCGGAGGTATAGCTATCGGAGAGACGCCTATGAAAACTACGCAGGAGGCCGTTCTCCGTCAGCGACGGCATGTTGTCGGCGGCAGTTATTCCGGATATAGCTACGCAAGCAGTGTGAAGGGAACTTATAATGGCGTTGCAGCTGTCATAGACGATGTCCAGGAGTTGATGCTTGACCAACTTCTTCCTGACCTTCTCGGCCATGTCAGAGCACAAGCTGTGGTGTTCGTTAAACACCTGGTCGTTAATTGTGCTGCAAATGTTGGCGAAGAGCCGCGCGGAGGACGCAGTGTACGCCTCTTTGATCATAGTGGCGTTGTCGTTATCCACTTGACCCGGAAGTGGGAGGTAGTAGTTGGAGACGGACATGTCCTGGTCGTAGCAAGGGTCGGCCTCCTTGGGCCAGGGGAGGGCAGCCACGAGAAATGGTTTGTCTAATTGTGAGATCTCGCCCAGTACGTAGGCGCCGTCGTAGTTATATTGACCTCCACACTTCGTGACCTTCAAGGGAAAGCGAGTGAAACATTTGCTGCTACCTCGTCTGCTTCCGCTCAGAAGATCTGATGTATTAAGGCGCGTGTTCATCAGCTTAGTGATTTGTCGCGGGAGAAAGGCTCTGCTTCCAACCTCAACAATAGCGAGATGTGAGATGGGCCCCTTGGTCTTCTCCGTGAACGGCTCGTACACCTTCACCTCCATATCCATGTTATCTGCTGACCAGTCGTAGTTGACCATGACCCCGCTGGGCAGGACCACCGATGCCAGATTTCTCTGACCCAGGAACCTCACGGACTTAGTGGATCCGCCAGCGTCCGTCACACCAAGCGAATAGACGGAACGGACAGTTCCGTCGCTGTTCTTTGGTCCGAACACCTGTATCATGGTTCCATTGACCAGAGTGGCGGTGAACAGTCTGGAGTCCCCGGGGTGCCAGAAAGCGTCAAACTTTTGTATCTTGATCGCGAGAAAATCTGGCATGTTAGGTCGAGACTGCTGGTAAGGCGTGGTGAATGTCCCAGGAAAGTTGTATGGCGGCTGTAAGGTCAAAGTGTCCAAAGTGTCAAAGCGATTGTTACTTCTGTTCTTGTTCACGTGACTTAAGTCCAGCACGGTGGACGGTTCCGGTTCTTTTTTCAGGACGGTAAAGTATATTGCGATGACAACGGCGCCGGCTATGACTAAAAGAAGAAGTAGGAGGAGAATCGCCACCCACCAGATCTTCCGCCTAGGTCTGTACACTATTCCTGAACCTGTAGGCCGGGTGCCGCGGCGCCCCAAATTATCGTCCCTGACGGGGTAGGCTACGCTGTACTTATCGTGGAATGTTCCCTGTGGGTAGGCGAGTCCGTTGCCGAGGATGTTCCGAGGGCTGTAGATGCTGCTATGGTCGTCACTACTGTAGGAACCTTGTTGTTGCTGCATCTGGTGCTGGTGGTGCAGGTAAGGGCTCTGGTGGAGATGGGCGTAGGGGAGCTGGTAGTGCGGCTCCTCGTCGCCATTCATGGGGAGGTGATGTTGGTGGTGATTGCTGTTGTAGTTGTTGTTGTAGAGGAGACGCTCCTGGGCAGACATCTCCGCCTCGTCAGGATCGTAGTGAACATCTAATGTCCTCATTTCCAGATTGGTCATAATCTAAGGGAGATAAATAAACAAAATATTATTTAAATTTAATGAAAGACTAACTGCATACAGTGTCAAGAAGTGATATAAAAACAATACATTGTACTTTTCAAAGTGAATACAAACAGTAAATACAAACAGTAAATACAAACAGTTCAATCTAAAGGTAAAACAAACAAGACACAATTCATATAACTTAACCCAATAACAAGACAGTCAGGTCATGGTTGTTATACATTCAATGATGGACTAGAAACTAAATGATGTCTACTTGAAACTGACGAAGGAATCCACTGACCTATAAATACATTCCACTGACCTATAAATACATTCCACTAACGCGATTTCAAATGCTGCACGCAGCTGTTTGGAACAAATCTATTTATTAGCCGTTGAATCAGTGGCGGCAACCAGAAGCTGTGGGTTGGAAGATACGGAGGGGAGGGGTGGAGAAAGAAAAAAAACGTCATATTATTACTAGAAGTGATACACATTCGCTCCCTCATGTGTCGTCGCCACTGTGTTGTTGGTGTATCAAGGTGTATGTGTAAATAATGCTCAGTGTACATCAAAGGCTGGTATAAGAGAAACAGAAGGTGCAGATATAATGACAACTGCAAACTTGTTGTGGTAATTGAGAATCTGTTTTGTAGCAATCGCCATGTTCGCCTAGTCCAGGGGTCGGGAACCTTTTTGTCTGAGAGAGCCATGGATACCACATATTTTGAAAAGTAATTCTGTGAGAGCCATGGATACCACATATTTTGTAAAGGAATTCTGTGAGAGCCATGGATACCACATATTTTGTAAAGTAATTTTGTGAGAGCCATGGATACCACATATTTTGAAAAGAAATTCTGTGAGAGCCATGGATACCACATATTTTGAAAAGAAATTCTGTGAGAGCCATGGATACCACATATTTTGAAAAGAAATTCTGTGAGAGCCATGGATACCACATATTTTGAAAAGAAATTCTGTGAGAGCCATGGATACCACATATTTTGAAAAGAAATTCTGTGAGAGCCATGGATACCACATATTTTGAAAAGAAATTCTGTGAGAGCCATGGATACCACATATTTTGAAAAGAAATTCTGTGAGAGCCATGGATACCACATATTTTGAAAAGAAATTCTGTGAGAGCCATGGATACCACATATTTTGAAAAGAAATTCTGTGAGAGCCATGGATACCACATATTTTGAAAAGAAATTCTGTGAGAGCCATGGATACCACATATTTTGAAAAGAAATTCTGTGAGAGCCATGGATACCACATATTTTGAAAAGAAATTCTGTGAGAGCCATGGATACCACATATTTTGAAAAGAAATTCTGTGAGAGACATAAGTATAAAACTAAAAATTCTAGTAAATGGGTGCATTTTGTGTAATTTCAACACTAAAGGTACAATAATTATGTCTCTGAATTCTTCTGATAATGAGCTGCAGTAGACTTTTGATCATTTGTAGAATGAAATATTGATATGCAATTAATATGTAGATCAAAAAGTCTAAAAAAACATTTTTTAAATAATCGAACATTTAAACTGTCTGCGAGCTAGATGCAGCCATTAAAAGAGCCACGTCTGGCTCACGAGCCATGGGTTCCCGACCCCTGGCCTAGAATCTAGATTGTAGTTTTATCTGTAGCCTATGCTTCTACTTCAGTCTATGTTCTATCTGTAGCCTATGCTTTTACTTCAGTCTATGTTCCTGTTTCTCTATTAGTATTAGCTACATATGGAAAAGTCAATTGTATAGATAGACAGGGAGATATAGAGATATATAGTTCAGTGATTGTATTACATTGTTGTTTGTTTAGCGCTTTATTCGTGCTATCCACTGAGGGGGGGTGTTTGGGTCACCTTAGTTCTGTCAGATGTCATGTGGGTGTTTGGGTCACCTTAGTTCTGTCAGATGTCATGTGGGAGTTTGGGTCACCTTAGTTCTGTCAGATGTCATGTGGGTGTTTGGGTCACCTTAGTTCTGTCAGATGTCATGTGGGTGTTTGGGTCACCTTAGTTCTGTCAGATGTCATGTGGGTGTTTGGGTCACCTTAGTTCTGTCAGATGTCATTTGGGTGTTTGGGTCACCTTAGTTCTGTCAGATGTCATGTGGGTGTTTGGGTCACCTTAGTTCTGTCAGATGTCATTTGGGTGTTTGGGTCACCTTAGTTCTGTCAGGTGTCATCTTTGTAACGGGTTGGTATGACGTTATGGTTACGTGTATTTATTTGTGAATGTTAGATAATAGTTCGATTGAAAGAGACAGAGAGAAAACGACAGGGAGAAACAAAGAGACACAGAGACACAGAGAGAGACACAGAGAGAGACACAGAGAGAGACACAGAGAGAGACACACAGAGGCACAGAGAGAGACACAGAGAGAGACACAGAGAGAGACACAGAGAGAGACACAGAGAGAGACACAGAGAGAGACACAGAGAGAGACACACAGAGACACAGAGAAAAAAAACACAGAGAGAGACAAAGAGAGAGACACAGAGAGAGACACAGAGAGAGACACAGAGAGAGACACAGAGAGAGCCACATTGAGATAGAGAGAGAGATAGAGAGAGAGACACAGAGAGAGACACAGAGAGAGACACACAGAGACACAGAGAGAGACACAGAGAGAGAGACAGACTTGAATAAGAACAATATATGTTGATACTGTTGAATATTAAAAATGTCCCAATTATAATGTTAGAATTTAATATCATAATATCATATTATTATTTTGAAGATGGAAAATTTTTTGTTAAAATTAAGAAAAAAAAACACTGTTATAATTTCCAGTTTTAATACAAGAAACAAAAGAGATTCCAATAATTAGATTAAATCAGATGTGCCAGTTTGTCAGACCGGAAGCAGTCTGAGGAATAGATTTGAACAAAAAAAACTGGCTATACAATTTCCAAGCAGACGTAGAGAAGTACACAACACACAAGTAAACATCCTCAGTATTTAAAAAAAAAAAAAAAAAAAAAACACAAGAAAGAATGGCAGTTAAAAACCTGACATATATAAAATTACATTTACTTTTCAAACCCAAACAACTAATTTTCAAATAACTTTAGCCGGTTTTTTTTTTAAACGAGTAGCGAGTTTAAAGCTGGAAGCGAAACCTACTGCATGGTGCATTGTAAATACTTTAATCTTCAACCGAAGTCAAACTTTGATTGGTTCACGCTCGTAATGTAGAGATTGTAAAGAATTAGTTCATCTTGAATAATTCTAAACAAACTTAAACATTTATACACGACATACTCATTAGCCAATGCAGGAAAGAAAGAATGTTCATAATGCCAAACTTGAACTTTTTAACACAGAACAGACAACACAGACCAGACAACACAGACCAGACAACACAGACCAGACAACACAGACCAGACAACACAGACCAGACAACACAGACCAGACAACACAGACCAGACAACACCAAGAGAAAATTAATGTGTAAAAATAACAAAGAAGAGAGGTCATTTTCTTCTTCAATGAAATCTACAAGTTTTTTGGTTGATCGTTTTCTAAGACATGCAGGAAATGTCAACGACACCAGTGTGTATGTTTGTGTGTGTGTGTGTGTGTTTGTTTGTATGTGTGTGTTAGTTTGTATGTGTGTTTGAGTAAAGATCTGTTTGCACTTCATTAGTAATTCTAGAGTGCAGCTTTTATTTTATGTTAAACACAAGTTTGGCTTTTTTTTAACGAGGTCATTAAAACCGTTAAATTATCAACATGGGCAGGTAATTAAATAAACAGAATGCACTTGCGCTTGTGTGAGAAAATTGGATGTTATTACTTCTACTCTCTCCCTCACTAGTCCTGCCCCTCCCTCACTAGTCCTGCCCCTCCCTCACCAGTCCTGCCCCTCGCTGCAAGAAGATCGAGTTGCTGTTAAAACGTTGACACCACGTGACATCACATGCCACGAATAGCTTTGAACTAGTCGCTTGATTTCATTTCTTATCATCTAGGTTTATACTTTATACACGTACACACTTGGAATATTTCTTATTGTAACGTCTTCAAGTTCAAGGCTGTTGTCTCCACACTCTCATACACGCTCTTGTGTTTTCTCTCTGTCTCTCTATTTCTCTTTCTCTTTCTACATCTCTGTTTCTCTTTACATTTCTCTTTCTTTCTCTTTACATTTCTCTTTCTTTCTCTCTCTCTCTCTCGTTTTCTCTCCTTCTGTCTGTCTCTCAGTCTCTCTATATATTTACTCTTTCCCTTTCTCTCTCTCTCTCTCTCTCATCTACACACTCTTTTTTCCTCCCTTTCCTTCTTTCTTACTTGCTTTTTCGATCTCCGGTGAGTTTAATTTTTAAAAGAGTGACAGAAAACTAACATCAAAACCAACAAACCGACTAATCCGCTTAAAACAAGTCATCTATCACTAGGCCGCTTAGAACAAGTCATCTGTCACTAGGCCGCTTAGAACAAGTCATCTGTCACTAGGCCGCTTAGAACAAGTCATCTGTCACTAGGCCGCTTAAAACAAGTCATCTGTCACTAGACCGCTTAGAACAAGTCATCTGTCACTGGGCCGCTTAGAATAAGGCATTTGTCACTAGGCCGCTTAGAACAAGGCATTTGTCACTAGGCCGCTTAGAACAAGGCATCTGTCACTAGGCCGCTTAGAACAAGGCATCTGTCACCTGTGCAACGACCTGGGACAAGCTTGCTACCAGAGTAACACGTTAGCATTAAACGTTTCGTGATGTCCAGGCACAGCGAGCAATGTCCAGCAGACGGTGCGCGCTACGCCGGAGACATATGTTACGTTGTTTGCTTTTTTTTAGTTATATGCTTGATAGATTTGGTTAACATTTCATACAAAGTGTAAACAAGAAATTCGGTTGGTCTAGAGATAGTTTGGGTAATTAAATGGATGTTTTATAATTAGTTTTATGCGAATCGCTGAAAATTTGACAAGAGTGTAATCATTTAAACAGTTTCAATAAAAACAGTAGATATTATAAGTTTGCCAATTTTACCGTTGCCTATTTTACCGCTTTGCGAGTTTTGCCGAAATTAACTTTGCCAAAATTACCTTGCCGAAAATACCATGGCCGATTTTACCTTTACCAAATTTACCGACCACCTTTTTATGCAATAAGAAAATATGAAGTATAGATCTAGTATCAAGATGTGTGTGTGTCATTGCACATTGTGTGTGTAACGAGAGTATCCCATCGATGGTTGCGGTCTACTAGATAATTGTGTGGGCAGTAAAATGAGTGTTAAAACCTATAAATGGTTATGGATTTTTTGTTAATGAATTGTTGCTAACTAAAGCGATTTCTTACAGCTGCGACCTGTACCCTCCCCCCCCCCCCCCCCCCCTCAATAAGCTCCACAAGTTTAAAAAAATATATTTTGCTCAACATTTCTTCTAAGTTTTACTTCTTGATTGAAGATTTTTACGTCCACTAGGCCCAAAACTCTTGCAAGGCAGCAGGGATCGGTCGGCGGCTGGGATAGAGCTTGCAAAGTGTCGGTTGACAGTCCGGTGAACTAACCGCAGGACCAGCCGGCTAGATATTCTTCTAGTTTAGAATAAGGTCATTGTGTGCTTCTCATTTCACTTACTTTATTAAGTAACTCAGCCTTATATAAGAATTAAGTAACTCAGCCTTATATAAGAATTAAGTAACTCAGCCCTATATAAGAAACGATTTTTAAAAATTTTCCTAAAGTATTGGAAGCTAGATGATAAAAACTAGAAAGTGACAGAACAAAGAATAAATGTCACTTCGAGACAGGAGATAATATGTGTATAAATAAAGACCAGACAAAAGGAATGTGAGAACCGCTTTGGTGCCACTGGATTCACTACTGATTGGTCAATGCCAACCGCTAAGTAGAGTTGTTGTGGGGTTAAGGGCACACAGTTTTAGAACCGTTACAATTTATTGCAAGACTATAATATGGTGGCTGTGAACGTTTGACGTCACTACATGATAACAGGGAGTGGAATTCTTTCAAATGATAAAGTTTTAACATGTGTACATAAAGTATATCTTATTATATTAGTATATTACAGACGCTCCTTCTATAAAGACGATTATTGCGTTCATACGTATTGTATATAATAGGCATATATATATGTTATAGATTAGACACTAGATGTGTAAATATATTCAGGAATCTTCAACTAATTTCGATCACCAAACTAAAGTTCAATGTAAAATATCAACAAATGAATTTAAAAAAATATAATTACTTCATAAGACATCCACTTCAAATATTTCAGAAGAAATTCTTTTTAAAAACACGGAAGAGCTTCCAGTGAAAACTTCAACGAAATAACGAAACAAATAAAACGGAACCAGTTTGAACTATTTCAGCGAATTCCTTCTAAGTTTGAGATTATTTCAATTTATGAATGAAAGCTTACACCTAAGTGTGCTCGCTTGTGTGCTGCGTGACGTCAGCTATAAGTCACGCAGACGTAGAACACACAGACTGTGGGTAGTGACACTCGACTTAGTCACGCGACAGTGACGCGAGGGACCTATGGCAGTGTCACGGCAGTGTCACTCTACCGAAAAAACGCACACACAGACGCATATACATACACACATAGACACACACGTATACATACACACATAGACACAGACACATAGACACACACATATACATACACACATAGACACACAGTTATCATAAAATCTAACCAACGGTTTTAGTTTTTTAATTCTTTGTGTATGCGGGGGCGTAGTGGGGCACCAGGGGTGTTGGGGGGGGGGGAACGGTGAGAAGGGGTGCGAAAAGTGGGGGAGATACCTAGTGGCGTCCTCCCACTCGCAATGTTAATTCTGTTAGCTCGGGTAGTTCTGCCGAGTGGAAGGTATGGGGATCCTTTCTATTTGGGTTGAAAAGGACGGTGGAGGGGAGGGGAGGGAGGGGGTGAAGGAGCGGAGGGAAGGGAGGGGGTAAAGGAGGGGAGGGGGTAAAGGAGGGAAGCCAAGTGAAGCGGACAGATTTGTTTGAAAATATTCTCGGATGATATCGTGGGTCCTTTTTTGTATTTATTTATAAAAACTAAAAAAACAAACACCCGAACTTGACCTTTGCCCTCACCAGTCCTACAACGGCATATAAGAACATACTACGTGTATTGGCGAGAATGTCGGCTGCTGACCAGTTGAAGGACGTTTATTAAATATTGGGACGTCATTAGTGGGACAGTAAGTGTAGTGGTAGGGATGTCTTCATACAACGGTTGAAGAAAATAAAACTAGAATTAATCATCATGATGTTCTATGAGGCCAGTGAAGCAGTGTTTACCAGTTTCTCTATAGTGTAAAACTTATAAAGAAGAGAAGAATGTTGACCTGCAGTTGACCTAGCAATAGAATACATTGTCAAAGAGTTAACCCTATTTATCCGATTCTGTGTTTTGTTTTAAAGTATTTGAAAGTGATATTTCAATCATTGATATATTCTTGTCATCTTTATAAACTTGGAGAGATTCAAGTGACAGTTTAAATTAAGAAGACGAAAGCGAACACCAGAAGAAATAAAAACTGCATTAAATGTTGGTCTAGTTAAATTGTCGCCTTATTAAAAGATGGAGAGATTTTACAATGAAATGAAAAAAAAAAAGTCATCCAACAGAAACAAAGGGAGATGATGGTCACGTGAAAGAGAATATAAATTCCCTCCCTTTCTCTAATAGTCACGTGAGAGAGAATATAAATTCCCTCCCTTTCTCTAATAGTCACGTGAGAGAGAATATAAATTCCCTCCCTTTCTCTAATAGTCACGTGAGAGAGAATATAAATTCCCTCCCTTTCTCTAATAGTCACGTGAGAGAGAATATAAATTCCCTCCCTTTCTCTAATAGTCACGTGAGAGAGAATATAAATTCCCTCCCTTTCTCTAATAGTCACGTGAGAGAGAATATAAATTACCTCCCTTTCTCTACTTTCTTTTTTCATTCTATTGCAGTAGCCTGCGTCCTGTGTCCTGGGTCCTGAGTCTTGCGTCCTGGGTCCTGAGTCCTGGGTCCTGGGTTCTGAGTCCTGAGTCCTGGGTCTTGAGTCCTGGGTCCTAAGTCTTGCGTCCTGGGTCCTGAGTCCTGGGTCCTGAGTCCTGGGTGCTGAGTCCTGCGTCCTGGGTCCTGCGTCCGGAGTCCTGGGTCCTGAGTCCTGGGTCCTGGGTAAATTCTGGTTCTCATAAATTCGGATCAGGTAGCAGAAAATAAAAGTTAAATGAGTTTTTTTTTTACCCTTCCCCCCCCCCCCCCCCCACCCTTCTATCTTTTCTAGGGGAGAAAAGTGGCGGTTAAGTGTCAAGTGGTGGGTGGCAGAGGGAAGGCGGTTGGGGCGCCGACGTCTCGTCTCACGCAGCTGTCTCATTCAAAATCTCATCCCCTCCCCCTTTTTATAAAGTATCATCCTACCCCTTCTCTCGCGAGATCACATTTCACGCATGTGTGGGTTTGTGTGGTATGTATGTGTGTGTGTGCATCATTCCTCCTGGCGAGGTCAGGTTTGTGTCAACTGGTTCATTGTACACTACCAGTCTCGCACACAATAATTGGGACTCGAGGACTTTGTGAATCTCTCTCGTGTGTGTGTGTGTTACTTACAGCTTGTAACGGTTGGCTTAACGCTCCTCACCCCCCCCCCCCCCCCCCCGTCTCACACACACACACCGATGCCCCAAAATCTCCTAGATAAAAAATCGGAGACTATAAACTAGAAATGAATGAGACAAGAACGCGCTGCCACTAAGTAGGTCATAGTACCCCACCCTTCTAATAACCTTTTATTCCTTCAAAACTGGGGATTTAATTTTTATATATTTTTTCTGTCTTTATTAATTGTTTTATTTTCCAGTTTTATTTTAGTGTAAAATTTTTTTTATCTCTTGGCCCATAGATTGTATCTGTGTTCTTTAATTGTTATGTTAAATGCGCTCTGAGCTTACAGTATGTTTGTTAGCAGCGCTATACAAATGTCATCATTATTATTATTATAAATTATAAAGCAAAGGAATGCTCTAGACCAGGGGCCGGGAACCCATGGCTCGCAGACAAATGTTCGATTATTTAAAAAATGTTTTTTTTAAAGACTTTTTGATCTACATATTAATTGCATATCAATATTTCATTCTACAAATGATCTAAAGTCTACTGCAGCTCAGCATCAGAATAATTTAGAGACATAATTATTGTACTTTTAATGTTGAAATTACACAAAATGCACCCATTTACTAGAATTTTTAGTTTTAAACATAATGCATGGCTCTCACAGAATTACTTTTCAAAATATGTGGTGTCCATGGCTCTCTCAGAAAAAAAGGTTACCAACCCCTGCTCTAGACTCTAGAACGTATTCCTTATGACATAGACCTGACATGTGGGCATAGACCTGACATTTGGGCATAGACCTGACATGTGGACATAGACCTGACATTTGGACATTGTACTGATATCAAATTAGATGGGGAAACATAAAAGGTTGTTTAAATTCTAGAGAGATATTGTTGTCTTAATGAGACCGACAGACACATCTAGACACACGACAGACACATTTAGACAAAATACCATAATGTCTGTCTCAAATATTCGATGTGTCTTCGCTTGTTATTAACTTATTGTTTAGTGTAGATGTGTCTAGTGTTTCTGTAGAATTTAGTTAACCAGGGGAAGTCACAACAGTAGATGATGAAGAAGAAAAACAAAAAACATTTAAAGGTACTTAACCAAGTTTTATCTTCAACCGGAATTGTCTGCTCCTGTATCCATCTATCTTCCATACAACACTTTGAACACCATTCAACCATAGCCAAGGGCTGGCACTTTGTTTTCCTTTTTTCTTTGGTCACGAGAGTTCTCTTCTCTCTTGACCCGGCCCCAAAAAAAAAACAACCAGCATGTAAGAAGAACCTAAACTCGGTTAAGACAGGAGCCATGAATCTTTAAGAGTTGTTACGGCCCTTGGTTTCACGTCATTTTCTATCCAACCACAAAGTTCTCTGGCACGTGCGTTGTCGTCTCTAGGGCAGTGGATCCACAACTTATGAAATGCGGGGCCAGATGCGTCCCGCCGGACTCGTCAACGCGGCCCTCCGGGACCTCATAATAAAATATGTGAAGCATGCACAATAACTGTGTTTGAAGCAGATTTTAGCTGACAACAGTAAACTGGAAGCAGTGGTATTGACCGCTTTGTTATTAAA
The DNA here is from genome assembly GCA_949126835.1 of Anisus vortex. Classification (NCBI taxonomy): domain Eukaryota; kingdom Metazoa; phylum Mollusca; class Gastropoda; family Planorbidae; genus Anisus; species Anisus vortex. The sequence continues at coordinate 44,894,038 of OX421499.1, read as the reverse complement.
GTTTGATGATCCCTGTTCTAAGCCATGGGAATTAATCGAAGAGGAAACTTGCTATTTGGTTTTCGTCTATTACTCCACCCGCCCCCCCCCCCCCCCGCCCCCTCATATGCTAGCTACCACCCTTCTCGAATTTTTCTTGAGAAGCGCTTTCTGAAGGTCTCCCGTTCGATTCCCAAATAGTTCCATGAGGATGTCCAGCCGGGTATAGTATCTGACTTTAGTTAAAGTAAAGGTAGTTGGGCATTGAATTGGCCGCACATTCCTCTTGTAAACCGAGACAACGGGTCAATTGCACCGCTAGTTAAGCCAGGGATTTGAGCCTCTTCCCTCCCCTTCCGATACAATATTAGTCTTGCCTCTTGAGTCAATAGTGAGGAGCCGTTTCATTGAGTCACGTGACCTTACGACGCTGTTCCAGGAGAGAACTAGCAGACGTCTAGATCAGATAAATAGCGACAAAAGTTGGTTCATGTTGGAGGAAAAGTATGTTTCATCTCTTTCTCTCTCTCTATCTCTTTACTTCCATATAGAGTCTACTACTCACAGCCATTTTCTCTCTCTCTCTCTCTCTGTCTTTTAATACCCAAATACCAAGTGTCAAACTCTCAGCTCAACCGTCAAGTTTCTACAGTCAAAAGCCTCCATTAAAGATCTAAGAGCACATAATGTTGGGTGTAGGGAGAGTTCAGCGGTTATTGTTCCTGACTTCAGTCAAAACTTTGTCTTGTCGTTCTCCCGAGCAGTGATGGTGTTTATTTAAACATGCAAGACGCCCCAAGGAAAACAAACCATTCCGGAATTTATAACTTATTCTTTCTACTTGGTATCGACAACTCATAAAATGGATGAAAGAAAATGAAAGCTACACGGACATATATACCTACACCGACATTAATGTTTAGGAGATTTTTTTTTTAAGTTGGAAGTTTTAGATTTGGGAACTTTATAACAAGCTTCAATTAAAACTATATTGTGTACATTGTTTGGCTGTACAGTGTTGGGTTGTACATTGTTGGGTTGTACATTATTGGGTCGTACATTGTTGGCTTGTACAGTGTATGGTTGTATAGTGTTGGGTTGTACATTGTTGACTTGTACATTGTTGGGTTGTACAGTGTTGGTTTGTACAGTGTTGGGTTGTACAGTGTTGGCTTGTACATTGTTGGCTTGTACATTGTTGGCTTGTACATTGTTGGGTTGTACATTATTGGGTTGTTCATTGTTGGGTTGTACATTGCTGGGTTGTACATTGTTGGCTTGTACATTGTTGGCGTGTATGCCTACATTGTTGACGTGTACATTGTTGGGTTGTACATTATTGGGTTGTACATTGTTGGGTTGTATATTGTTGGGTTGTACATTGTTGGGTTGTACATTGCTGGGTTGTACATTGTTGGCTTGTACATTGTTGGCTTGTACATTGTTGGCTTGTAGGCCTACATTGTTGACTTGTACATTAATGGGTTGTACTTTGTTGGGTTGTACATTGTTGGGTTGTACATTGTTGGGTTGTATAGTGTTGGCTTGTAGGCCTACATTGTTGGCTTGTAGGCCTACATTGTTGACTGTACATTGTTGGGTTGTACATTGTTGGGTTGTACATTGTTGTGTTGCACAGTGTTGGGTTGTACATTATTGGGTTGTACATTGTTGGGTTGTACAGTGTTGGGTTGTACATTGTTGGGTTGTAGATTTTTGGGTTGTACTGTGTTAGGTTGTACAGTGCTAGGTTGGCAATACGAATCCCGGCTTTTAAAAAACCCAACATTGACCTGAATAGAACACACGAACCTTTATTCTACTTCACGGCCCTAGCGATCTCAACCAGTGACACTACATCCTTCGTATTTTTTGTATTTTCTGACATTTTGTCATTTACTATCTGGCGTTACTAATACACAGACATACTTTGAACACCACATAGTTTTTGTGTGTCAGGTTCCCAAGGCTGTTCCATCATGGGCGTGATCGTTTCTTTGTGGTTCCTTGTGGGAACATAGGAAACTTGTGATAATGCACGTCAAGTTTCAGGAGTCTCTTGCAGGTTCATTTAAATTTTACGTTACCCTTGTTTGTTCCCCTGACCTCTGACCCCCAGGCACCTACGTGTCTGGGCTGTTAGGAGTAGACTAAGGCGTAGGCCTGTTCTTTCATTCTGGTAGGGCGGGGTGGGGTGCTACCAGCGCCTTTGTAAAGGTAGGTCTTGCTACTAGTTGGGCTTTTCCAGTTCGAATATATTATTGACGAATCTTAAATAGGCAATTTGGATTAAAATCATTTCCGCTATATTTCCGTAAACAATCGAATAATTATCTTTTCGGCATGTTTCAAGTGCATTGTTGAACTTCCGGTTTCATTCTGTTTTGCTTACAATGGCAACCGTTACGATTGAAAGCAGAGATTTACCGGTACTCCTTGTTGCTGACTTAACATTCACGGTGTGTTGAGAAATTCATTTTAAGGTACAACTTTATTATACTCCTGGAAATGTATCACTTTTCCTCACTCGCATGTACACACAGTCAGCCATTTTTTAAATTAAATTTAGCGAATAGGATCGGAAGTGATGTGTAATCCAAAATGTATGTATAAGATTTAAGACTCGTCAATTGTTCATTGAAAAGGAGGGGGCCCGGGGGGGGGGGGCATCCTTTCTTTCACCCGTAAATATCAGCCCTGGTTATAAATTGAATAAAAGATGATTTGAACATATTATTGCAGATCAACGGACACTTTTAAATGAACCAACGGATGTGATGTTTAAACATATGGACGAGTTTGTTGGTTGTTTTTTTTTGCGTGTGTGTGTGTTTGGATGTTTGTATGTGTGTATGTATGTATGTGTGTGTGTTAGTAAGAAGAGACACGTGCAATAAACAATCCTACACACCTAGCAATGATACTTTAAAACCTGACCAGAAAGTGGGTGTGTCATGCCCTCAGATTCATGCCAGGTTCTGACAGCTGAACGGCAGGAGTTCGACACTCTGAGATAGTCAGATGGTGAGCGGTGAAATGAAGAACAGAGAGAGAGAGAGAGAGAGAGAAGAGAGAGATAAGATGGGGGGGCATGGGGAGAATGGAATTATGGGTATTGTGAGATAGGATTAATAGAATCGGTATCGAAATCGAAGCCAGGAGAAATTGAGATAAATGTATTTAGAGAGATCGATTACAGATGAGAGAAAGAGAGAAAGAAAGAGAGAGTCCGAAAAGAATAAAAAGGCTACAGAAAATTGTAGAGACGACATAGAAAAAAAAGAGACTGGTGCACGCAATAGAGAGAAAGAGGGAAAGAAATGAGGTGATAGAGGGAGAGAAAGAAAAGGAAGAAAAAAAGAAAAGAATCTGTTAGGAGAATACAGAGAATGAGAAAGGGAGAAAGAAAGCAAAAGAGAAAAGAAGAAAGAAAGGGAGAAAGAAAGAGAATGAAAGATAATGATAAAAAGGAGAAAAAAACTGTAGCCGCCATTGTTAGAATTGAAATGAATGTGTACAGATTTCACAGATATTTCTGTCAACAATTTGAACTCCAGTAAACATTTCTTTAATATTGGGTTTCCTGTGTACAGCTGAGAATAATGGGAGAGGAGGGGGGTGTGGAGAGAGGCGAGGGGGGCAGGGAGAAGGGGGTTTAAAATCTTAATAGAACTTTGTTGTTTGATTAAATCTGACCTTTGTTAAAGACTCTGTTTGTGGGGAAGTTTTTGTTGACTAGAAATAAAGTGAACATAAGTAAGAGAAGATACTAAGTATATATTTTACATCCAAGTCTTGAAATGTATAGTAATGAAATCTGGATGACTGCACTAGTTGAGTGTTTGGTCAAAATGTTTTTTGTCTCAACTCATTCTTCTTTTTCTTTCTTTGTCTTTTCATCTATTTTTCTGTGATCTCTTGTGTGTGATTGATGAAAATAAAACAAGTTATATATAACTTGGCCACAATAAACTGAAGTTCAATTTATGACTCGATAATATTTCTTACCTTTAAAACGTCTCTATTTGTACCCAGTTTTCCCCTGTCTTGATGACGTTTGGAAAAGTTCAGTTTAACTTGACCTTGACATTTTGATTTTTGAACGACTGACTAATGACCTTGAAGCTAGCATCTGAAAAATAACAAGAACATGACAGTCAAAGATAGGTAGAACATTTAATTTTTCAGAAAAAACAATCTGCCATTAAAGTAAAGAAATGCATAGCTGTAGGTCAGTGCTGTGTCTCTCTTAGCAGAGAATGGTTTGGTTGTTTTTTTTTAATGAATTTGTAGTGAAGTAAGAGTTCTTTGTATGTATATGTTCAGTAGAACTAAAGCGGACATAGTCTAGGCTGAGTCTGTTACAAAACGTAACTTGATCGGAACTCTGCGCCTGCGTGGGATAGCACTTCCTACGTTCTGGGTAACTAGATATCGACAATATCTGGCAGTACATAGATCTAGACAATATCTGGCGGTACATAAATCTAGACAATATCTGGCGGTACATAGATCTAGACAATATCTGGCGGTACATAGATCTAGACAATATCTGGCGGTACATAAATCTAGACAATATCTGGCGGTACATAGATCTAGACAATATCTGGCGGTACATAGATCTAGACAATATCTGGCGATACATAGATCTAGACAATATCTGGCGGTACATAGATCTAGACAATATCTGGCGGTACATAGATCTAGACAATATCTGGCGGTACATAGATCTAGACAATATCTGGCGGTACATAGATCTAGACAATATCTGGCGGTACATAGATCTAGACAATATCTGGCGGTACATAGATCTAGAAACTATACAATATCTGGCGGTACATAAATCTAGACAATATATGGCGGTACATAGATCTAGACAATATCTGGCGGTACATAAATCTAGACAATATCTGGCGGTACGTAGATATAGAATCTAGACAATATCTGGCGGTACATAAATCTAGACAATATCTGGCGGTACATCGATCTAGACAATATCTGGCGGTACATAAATCTAGACAATATCTGGCGGTACATAATCTAGACGATATCTGGCGGTACATAGATCTAGACCATATCTCGCGGTACATAAATCTAGACAATATCTGGCGTTACATAGATCTAGACAATATCTGGCGGTACACAAATCTAGACAATATCTGGCGGTACATAAATCTAGACAATATCTGGCGGTACATAAATCTAGACAATATCTGGCGGTACATCGATCTAGACAATATCTGGCGGTACATAAATATAGACAATATATGGCGGTACATAGATATATACAATATCCGGCGGTACATAGATCTAGACAATATCTGGCAGTACATAAATCTAGACAATATCTGGCGGTACATAGATATAGACAATATCTGGCGGTACATAGATCTAGACAATATCTGGCGGTACATAGATATAGACAATATCTGGCGGTACATAGATATAGACAATATCTGGCGGTACATAGATCTAGACAATATCTGGCGGTACATAGATCTAGACAATATCTGGCGGTACATAGATCTAGACAATATCTGGCGGTACATAGATCTAGACTATATCTGGCGGTACATAAATCTAGACAATATCTGGCGGTACATAAATCTAGACAATATCTGGCGGTACATAAATTTAGACACTATCTGGCGGTACATAGATCTAGACAATATCTGGCGGTACATAAATCTAGACAATATCTGTCGGTAGGTATGTCTAGAATCTAGACAATATCTGGCGGTACATAAATCTAGACAATATCTGGCGGTACATAAATCTAGACAATATCTGGCGGTACATAGATCTAGACAATATCTGGCGGTACATAGATCTAGACTATATCTGGCGGTACATACATCTAGACAATATCTGGCGGTACATAAATCTAGACAATATCTGGCGGTACATAAATTTAGACACTATCTGGCGGTACATAGATCTAGACAATATCTGGCGGTACATAAATCTAGACAATATCTGTCGGTAGGTAGGTCTAGAATCTAGACAATATCTGGCGGTACATAAATCTAGACAATATCTGGCGGTACATAAATCTAGACAATATCTGGCGGTACATAAATCTAGACAATATCTGGCGGTACATAAATCTAGACAATATCTGGCGGTACATAATCTGGACAATATCTGGCGGTACATAAATCTAGACAATACCTGGCGGTACATCGATCTAGACAATATCTGGCGGTACATAAATCTAGACAATATCTGGCGGTACATAAATATAGACAATATGTGGCGGTACATAGATCTAGACAATATCTGGCAGTACATAAATCTAGACAATATCTGGCGGTACATAGATATAGACAATATCTGGCGGTACATAGATATATACAATATCTGGCGGTACATAGATATAGACAATATCTGGCGGTACATAAATATAGACAATATCTGGTGGTACATAGATATAGACAATATCTTGCGGTACATAAATATAGACAATATATGGCGGTACATAGATATAGACAATATCTGGCGGTACATAGATATAGACAATATCTGGTGGTACATAGATATAGACAATATCTGGCGGTACATAGATATAGACAATATCTGGCGGTACATAAATATAGACAATATATGACGGTACATAGATATAGACAATATCTGGCGAGCCACAGCCCTCGGCCACACACCATACCTCACCCCCTCCTCCAACATTAACCAAACACAGAATGGACCTGATGTACAGTACATGAGCGATATATACATGTATTTATGCCAGTGACGTGTTCGTCACAAGTCACTGAAAGATGGATCATTAGTACCGACACAACCCTCACACATTCCAACCCTTGCTACCCCGCCCGACACTCACACATCTCCCATCTTCACACAGCTAATACATCCGACCAGGTAGGATATGGGAAACTAAGGCGGTTGGTGAGGTGGGGTTAGTGGGGAGGGGGCATCGACTTCACTGATCACGATCAGTTTTAGTTTTACAGAGGGGGTGAGGGGGGTTGCTTAGAGCATGGATGGATGTTAGGATGGTAGGATAGATGGATTGATGGTAGGATAGATGGATGAATTGGTGGTAGGGCGTTCGGGTGGATAGATCAATCAATGAATCAAAGAAGTGACATAATCAATCAGATACAGCGGCACACGTTACAAAGGCGTCCTGCACGGCAAAAACGACACTTGTCTAACTGAATGTGGGCCACAATGCCCACCAAGTTCTAAAACGCCGCCCCTGTCAATCAACAACAAGACAAAAATACGCTTGGCTTTTTATTTGACTGTATGTTGAAATGTTTTTAAACTCAACACAATGAACAAATTAAACACACATTGAAACAAACACACAATGAACAAATTAAACACACAAAGAATCGAGAATCCACGAGGCGCTAAACTAGTTGTGCGTTTCCTTCATAAGATTCTACTTCTCTTGTTGCAATACAAATCAATTTAAATGTTAATAAATACTATAAGTGGATTGTGGCTTTTAAAAATAAACTGTTCTCCATAGCCCCCCCCCCCCCCCCCCCACACACTCCTAGATCTTTGATTTCTACAGATGTGACCCAGGGCTCTCAAGTGGGTGTAGCCCTTAGTGCCACGTCAGTAAGTGGGCGGCCCGAGACTGGACGAGACGAGTCTTCGATATGAAATTAGTATGTCACTGTAAGCGACACTCATTTGTCAGTTAGAGAAGAGACATTGGCCCGCTGTCAGTGACAATACACGTTTTTATTGTCAGTGTAGATGACATTAATACATGACAGTCTGACAGTGACTGTATTAACCAGACTTTGTTATTCTTTCAACGTCATCAGATCAACATCCGGTCTAAGTGACAAGTGGAAATATATCAAAAACAATAATAATTATATTTACATCTCATGTCATGAGCATTGCAATCAATATAACACCCCCTCCCCCAAAAGTATCATACAATATTTATAGATTTTCTGTAGTGCTCAGCCCCTCCTGGTAGCCACGCCCATTGCCCCATAGCACGGCAACCCACTATTCAGGTTTAGGATCATATCAATATTTCTACACCCCGACCTTGACCTTCACACATTAAAATAAAACCCAAGCGATTCTTTCTTAGTTCTCACTTTAAAACTGGTCCTGCGGTTAGTTCACCGGACTGTCCACCGACACGTCGCTGGCTCTATCCCTTCCGCCGACCGATCCCTGTCGCATTGCAGGAGTTTTGGTTCTAGTGGACGTAATAATCTTCTTTCTAGAAGAAACGTCTGTAAAACATAGAATCTAAATGAAAACTAAATTGTAAAAAAAGAACGATCATTTATAGTCAGCAATATTTGAGTATCCAGACACAAGCTTTACAATCTAGACATTTCAGGAATTTAATAAACTAAACAGACACACACCTTCTCTTCTCACTTTTCTCTCTTTCTCTTTTATTTCTCTAACTCTGGTTAATATTCACCCCCCCCCCCCCCAGCCACCTTTCACCTCTTCTATAAATGTTATCTTATGTAAATTAATATTTGTTAAAGAAAGGGGCAAATACTCTCATTCTCACGGGGAGAGAACTCCAGTTCTACTTTTCTACTGTTTTTTTTTTCTCTTGTATTTAATGTCTTTGTTTTAATTTTTTCACAACCGACATGACGAAAAAATCAAAACTCTGAAAGGTCGGCCACTAGGGGAAATAAGCAAACAGGAATGAGTTGAAAGGGAAATAATAGGGCTATGTGTGTATGTAGGTGTGTATGTATATTTCTGTCTGGAAAAAAAAAGCTAAAAATGTATTTCAACTTGGTCCTGAATTTTGTTTAAAACTGGAGAAAAAAAACAAAAACAAGAAAAACACGTCAACCTTCTAACCGCCACCCGCCCCTGCTCCCCCCACCCCCCACCCCAACATTTTTTAAAGAACATAAACTCTTTAATCCCTTCCACTGCTTGGTTCATTATTCACTGGATACATAGCCACTGATGACCGTAGGACGCAATAATCTTCTGTATATAATGTAATGAATAAGATAAGATAGCTCAAGCTCTCACTGTTGCTGAACTTTTCATAAAGTCAAACAGCCATTAACTGGAAAGAACAAAATAGGAAGAAAGTAATGAAAACAAAATAGAAAGATATAAATATAAAGATATAAATATAAAGATATAAATAGAAAGATATAAAGATATAAATATAAAGATATAGATATTAAGATATAAAGATATAAATATAAAGATATAAATATAAAAATATAAAGATATAAAGATATAAATATAAAGATATAGACATTAAGATATAAAGATATAAATATAAAGATATAAATATAAAGATATAAATGTAAAGATATAAACATAAAGATATAAATATAAAGATATAAATATAAAGATATAAATATAAAGATATAAATATAAAGATATAAATATAAAGATATACATATAAAGATATAAAGATAAAGATATAAAGATAAAGATATGAAGATAAAGATATAAATAGAAAGATATAAATAGAAAGATATAAATAGAAAGAAAGAGAGAAAGAGTAAAGGGGAAACTACTCGTCATTTAGTTCTATTGAATTATTTCCTTCTTTTACTCTAAACCCATTTACTCCATTCAGCCATCTTGAATCTTGTCAGAACTTTTTGTTTGGATCTTACCGTGCTTCACCGTTTCTCCCCTCCCCTGCCCCTTAACCAACCACCTACACACACACCAAACCACCCAGTACTCTCTCATACACACACACACACGCACACACACCAAACCACCCCTTACTCTCTCATACACACACCCTGCCCTCCCCCTTCCCAAACATTGCTGAAATATCACACCTCCAGGAATTTCAATCAGTGCCTTCCTTCTCTTCAACAATAACTGCCTGGGGTCGACGGACAGACAGACAAACTCGAGGTATTCACGTCACGGAGGGCTATGTCCATGTTCTTTTTTTTTTTTTTTAATGGCGGAGGTGGTGGGGGAGGGGGCGCGGAAAGCTTTTGGAGTTTGACCATTGACCTTTTTTCTTTATGGGGCGGACGTTTGCCCGTTCAGGTCATAGAGCACCTAAACAACTCCCTGGTACCTAGCTCGGACTTGACCTTGAAATAAAAGTAACCTTTGATCCTAGAGGTGTTGTGGGGTAGATCGGGTGGATTGTTAGGGTGTATCTTCACAAGGTAGATAATGAATTCTGAAAGGTAACTTGTAGCTTTAATTTCATTGGCATAATGTTAGTCAAATAGGTGGAAGTAATTTATGCTAGTCAAATAGGTGGAAGTAATTTGTATTCGCTGCTACTAGTAAACTATAGGCTTAATGTAGAAGGAAATTCTTTTTTTTTTGTAATTGAACAAGTAAGTTATAGAACTAGAAAACAAGTCTATTATAGAAATAGGGAACAAGTCTATTATAGAACTAGAAAACAAGTCTATTATAGAAATAGGGAACAAGTCTATTATAGAACTAGAAAACAAGTCTATTATAGAAATAGGGAACAAGTCTATTATAGAACTAGAAAACAAGTCTATTATAGAAATAGGGAACAAGTCTATTATAGAACTAGAAAACAATTCTATTATAGAAATAAGGAACAAGTAAGTTATAGAACTAGAAAACAAGTCTATTATAGAAATGAGGAACAAGTTTAAAGAATAGGGAACAAGTGAGTTAAAACTAGGAACAAGTTAATTATAACAATAGGGAACAAGTTTATTATAGAAATAGGACAAAAGTTAATTATAGAAATAGGGAACCAGTATTTTATGTATTATACAGTATGGTATAGAGCAGAGTTCGGCAACCTATGGCACGCGTGCCAGACTTGGCACACAGAACGATTTTAAATGGCACGCGGAAGACCCTCCAAAAGTCAATTCAGACCTCTTCTACGAGAAATCGACTGCTAGAGCAGTATGACTTTTAAGCTGTTGGCACGCTGGATGAATTAGAAATCCTACTTTGGCACGCTATTATTATTAGGGACCAAGTATGGTATAGAATATAGAACAGGGAACACACCATTTTTTTAAAAGAGACCACTGCTTAGCCTCCCTTTACACTTGAACTCGTGTGTATTTATTTTCTTTCTGACACCAACCGAGCGAGACTTCGAGTTCTTTTCTGTTCCTGTTCACGAGGGCGCTAAATATGAACATATGTTGGCGCCCGCTAGTTTGCTTTTTTTTTTACGTTCTGTTGGCTGTAGGGTGGTAAACAAGGGCTCGGCCATGTCAAAGCTAGACCCGGAATAGGTGTGTGTGTGTGTGCGGGAAGGGGGGGGGGCTTTAAGTCTGACCGCCACCACCTCCTATTTTTTCCAGCTCGCCATCTTAACTTCACTAGCCCCACAGAATAGGTAGGCCTATAGACTCTATGGTTATAATATACCTATTCTGTGACTAGCCCTATAGGTTACAGCCAACTCAGGCCGCCCCACACCCTGCGCCATACCTCTCCCGCCTGCTCGCCCACCAGATAGTCCGGTATGTCGACGATGTTTATGAGAGACAAAAGTATAATATTTAGACATGCGCGGTGCTCAAGGCATTTCCCGACCGGGGACTTCCCGCTGTTTCTGATATTTGCAGTCTTTTTTTTCTTTCAGCCTTGAATTTAATGGTTTTACACTAAGGGAACATGTGGATTGAAACTTTAATGTGTGTGGAAGAGAATAATGTGAAGGGAATAATGTGAAGGGAATAATGTGAAGGGAATAATGTGAAGGGAATAATGTGAAGAGAATAATGTGAAGGGAATAATGGGAAGGAAAAAATGTGAAGGAAATAATATCATAGTAAACCCACAGACTAGATAGAAAACAGAAGTGACATTCTCTTTAAAATGCAGTGAAAAAAAAATGATTAAACCAGCAGTCGCTAAATGTTCATCAAAATTTCATTGGAGTTTTCAAATACAAATTTTTGACAAATTGATTAGATCTAGATTCTACTTATAGTCCATACAAAATATGTATTTCCTCTGTAGAGACAGTTACTTTCATTCTGTATACAAAACTTAGTTCTTCGATATCAAACATTTTCCAAACGACGTTACAAGTTAAAGAAATAGGATTGAGACTGTGTCTGAGAGACCACTAAGTGTACTAATGAAGTGTAAGACAACATCTATACTATATCAATGACCTGAATACATCTATACTATATCGATGACCTGAAGACATCTATACTATATCGATGACCTGAATACATCTATACTATATCGATGACCTGAATACATCTATACTATATCGATGACCTGAATACATCTATACTATATCGATGACCTGAATACATCTATACTATATCGATGACCTGAAGACATCTATACTATATCGATGACCTGAATACATCTATACTATATCGATGACCTGAATACATCTATACTATATCGATGACCTGAAGACATCTATACTATATCGATGACCTGAATACATCTATACTATATCGATGACCTGAATACATCTATACTATATCGATGACCTGAATACATCTATACTATATCGATGACCTGAAGACATCTATACTATATCGATGACCTGAATACATCTATACTATATCGATGACCTGAATACATCTATACTATATCGATGACCTGAATACATCTATACTATATCGATGACCTGAATACATCTATACTATATCGATGACCTGAATACATCTATACTATATCGATGACCTGAATACATCTATACTATATCGATGACCTGAAGACATCTATACTATATCGATGACCTGAATACATCTATACTATATCGATGACCTGAATACATCTATACTATATCGATGACCTGAAGACATCTATACTATATCGATGACCTGAAGAAATAGTCGATGTTCTTTTTTTTTTATCCACTGTATTCATTAAATGATTGTTGTATTCATTAAATGATTGTTGTATTCACTAAATGATTGTTGTATTCATTAAATGATTGTTGTATTCACTAAATGATTGTTGTATTCATTAAATGATTGTTGTATTCATTAAATGATTGTTGTATTCATTAAATGATTGTTGTATTCATTAAGTGATTGTTGTATTCATTAAATGATTGTTGTATTCATTAAATGATTGTTGTATTCATTAAATGATTGTTGTATTCATTAAGTGATTGTTGTATTCATTAAATGATTGTTGTATTCATTAAATGATTGTTGTATTCATTAAGTGATTGTTGTATTCATTAAATGATTGTTGTATTCATTAAATGATTGTTGTATTCATTAAATGATTGTTGTATTCATTAAATGATTGTTGTATTCATTAAGTGATTGTTGTATTCATTAAATGATTGTTGTATTCATTAAATGATTGTTGTATTCATTAAATGATGGTTGTATTCATTAAATGCTTGTGCGTACAACAATCTCTGCCTTTAAGTACATTTTCTTTATTTTATCATTAAATCCAACAATACCTAAAGAATATATCCTACGTATACGGGAAACATTATTCACACAGCCGAGCGTAATAGCCACTCCGTACTTATAGAGACATTTTTACCTTCGCGAGACTGGACCGAAAAACAACTTTAAAAAAAAAATGTAGCCTATGCCTACACACAAAATGGGTAGAGAAATAGCGGCAGGACATTAAGCTGGCCACACGATTCCAGTGTTTCCCTAGACTATATACGAATAACCGTAACCTGTCTCAGTAGGCCAAAGGACTACAAAAATATAGATGTACTTATTGATTTATTATATTTGTGCAGTGGTCAGGTCACACAATCCTCCTGAAAGCCCTGTCCAACGAAACACTGCTTAATTTAACCCAGGGACCAGAATGGTCAAAGACGAATAGTCTTTTCTGTTATTACATCCTATAGCCTTATGCTGGTATATAAATATAGGGCCTATTGGTAATATTTTGTAGGCTATTGGTCTGTATAGATCACCGCCCTTTCTCATTTTATTTGTATCAATGGTAAGTTAAGAACATGCAGCTATTGAAATTTGGACAACTTTGTTAAGCGCTATTCAAATTTTCAATTTACGTAACATTTAAGTAATAAATGCGAACAACTTACAAGTGCTTGTAACAATGTTACAACATTGAGCCTTTAAATGAACATTCATCTAAACGCACATTGAAATAGACCAACACTTGAGTACTCAATAACAAGCCAATTGAAGTTCACTTTACAAATTGCACTCCATGGGGTCGGTACAGACTCGGTACATTCATCACTATGGAGGCGAAAGTTACTCATTAAACTCCCACTCTGCTCAAAGCGGTCAAGCGTTAGCTCTGTGTTCGATCAGCTGTGACCAACTGGAGCGTTTGACCACCACGCAGCTAGCCACAAAGGAGGAGGAGTGGGTTGGGGGGCTAGCCATAATGGTCTGGACAATGGAAGGCGCCCTCAACTCCCAGCTGTGTCGCGGGTGATAACCGTGTCAGCAGATGGTGTGAACAGAAATGTTTTTTCGGGGAAAGGCCTGGTTCAGGTAGCGCGATCATGACACACCTGTGTGTGTGCTGTGTGTGTGTAATGAACTCATTAGTGTGTGTGCTCGTGTGTTTGTATGCTCACTAGTGAAAGTCTTAAAACCTCCGTTTGCTCACTAATAATAAGCTCCTGGAATAATATTGTTGCTCGTTAACTAATGTCAACGCTAAGAAATGGTGTGTGTACCTGGCAAACAACGGAACATTACCGGGCAAACAACAGAACATTACCGGGCAAACAACGGAACATTACCGGCCGCACAGTCACAAACACGTAGCTCGCGGACTCCGGAAAGCATTTGTCGGTGGAGACAAAAAAAATAACGGACGCGACGGACTAGGCTTTAATTTTACGTTTATCAGTTGACCTAGTTGGCTAATAAGAAAACCACCAATCAACAATTTCACCCAATCAGATTTAAGTACTAGTCTGTGATGTCATCAAACAATGACGTAGTCCGCTAGTTCACGAAATAAATAACAATTTTAAATGATCAATTTTTTAAAGTCTCATGGTTAAGCTTTCTAATTTTAAGAAAATTTATCATATGTTAATACATAGATAACGATTTCTCTATAAAGAGATTAAGTTCGGATGGAAGCAGAGAGACAAAGAGAGAGAGGCTGGGGAATAAAGCTAGATCTAATATTTTTTAAACATAATCGTTCAAATCAATGCTTACAAATCCTCCATGACATTGTACAACATTACTTAAGTCGGCGGCCCCGATTGTAGCATTTACCTTTCAAATTTTTACATTGAAATAAACAAATAAACAAAAACGACCTTCTGGGTTTTTATTAGGTATATTTCTATTAGTTTTTTGGAAAGATCTACACACCAAGTTATCACATAATATAATGAATGTGTCTAGGACCGTGTCGAGATGTGTCTGGGACCGTGTCGAGATGTGTCTAGTCTAACCTTTAACACTGATGGTTTTGGAATTGTTCAACGAAAGAGAATAACTCTAAAACATTATTTTTGTCTTAACAATGAGTTGTTCAACTGTGTGTTCTTACATTAACAAATAATAACACCAATATACACATGAACTGTGTGCTGTATGACGTCATTGAAAGACTACATTATGATGGATCAGTACAGAGGAAGACATTGGCAGGTAGAACTGGTGTATTGTGGAGTACACCATCAGTCATTGCGATAACCATCTCTCTCTCACTGTGTCGCAGGCAGTTTAGAAATCTCTAAGCATCGCTGGTGTCCTAGTTACTCTAGTGTGACGATATATTGAAGTGACAACTTCTATTAGTTGATTCATTCTTTCATGTTTTTTTCTTCTTTTTTGACTAACAAATATACAAGTTTTAAAAAAGACATAACTGATAGGGAGAGTTGAAGATAGGAAGACAGAGATAGACAGATGGGTAGAAACTTGGAGAACAGACAAAAGAAAGAAAGACTTGCCCGGTAAAATAAAGAGGACATAACATTATGGGATAGAGAGAGAGAGTTTTCAATAGATATTTTTTGGGAGGACTAGAGGAGGACTAGAGGAGGTATAGACACTTAGATTTGGGATAATGGGATCTAGACACTTAGAGTTGGAATTTTGGGATTTAGACACTTAGAGTTGGGATATTGGGATCTAGACACTTAGAGTTACGATAATGGGATCTAGACACTTAGAGTTGGGATATTGGGATCTAGACACTTAGAGTTGGAATTTTGGTATTTAGACACTTAGAGTTGGGATATTGGGATCTAGACACTTAGAGTTGGGATATTGGGATCTAGACACTTAGAGTTGGGATATTGGGATCTAGACACTTAGAGTTGGGATATTGGGATCTAGACACTTAGAGATGGGATATTGGGATCTAGACACTTAGAGTTGGGATATTGGGATCTAGACACTTAGAGTTGGGATATTGGGATCTAGACACTTAGAGTTGGGATATTGGGATCTAGACACTTAGAGTTGGGATATTGGGATCTAGACACTTAGAGTTGGGATATTGGGATCTAGACACTTAGAGTTGGGATATTGGGATCTAGACACTTAGAGTTGGGATATTGGGATCTAGACACTTAGAGTTGGGATATTGGGATCTAGACACTTAGAGTTGGGATATTGGGATCTAGACACTTAGAGTTGGGATATTGGGATCTAGACACTTAGAGTTGGGATATTGGGATCTAGACACTTAGAGTTGGGATATTGGGATCTAGACACTTAGAGTTGGGATATTGGGATCTAGACACTTAGAGTTGGGATATTGGGATCTAGACACTTAGAGATGGGATATTGGGATCTAGACACTTAGAGTTGGGATATTGGGATCTAGACACTTAGAGTTGGGATATTGGGATCTAGACACTTAGAGTTGGGATATTGGGATCTAGACACTTAGAGTTGGGATATTGGGATCTAGACACTTAGAGTTGGGATAATGGGATCTAGACACTTAGAGTTGGAATATTGGGATCTAAACACTTAGAGTTGGGATATTGGGATCTAGACACTTAGAGTTGGGATATTGGTATCTAGACACTTAGAGTTGGGATATTGGGATCTAGACACTTAGAGTTGGGATATTGGGATCTAGACACTTAGAGTTGGGATATTGGGATCTAGACACTTAGAGTTGGGATATTGGGATCTAGACACTTAGAGTTGGGATATTGGGATCTAGACACTTAGAGTTGGGATATTGGGATCTAGACACGTAGAGTTGGGATATTGGGATCTAGACACTTAGAGTTGGGATATTGGGATCTAGACACTTAGAGTTGGGATATTGGGATCTAGACAGCTAGACATTGGTATAAATAGATCTAGATCGTATTGCCACTATCCGTCGCTACCTCACTCCGGAAGCTTGTACCAAGCTCGTCATCACTCTCCTCTTCTCTCGTTTGGACTACTGTAACTCTCTTCTGGCCGGCCTTCCTGACGCTTCCATTCAAGGACTCCAACGCGTCCAAAACTGCGCTGCCAGACTAGTCCTAAAGAAGAAGAAGTCCGACCACATTTCACCTCTGCTCTACTCTCTGCACTGGCTCCCTATTCAAAATAGGATTTTATATAAACTTGCATCTCTATGCTATAAATGCCTCAATGACTCTGCCCCGGATTATCTAATTTCCTGTCTGGAAATATATACAAAACCACGCCCACTTCGATCGGCTGCTCACAAACTCAATTTGACGATCCCGCGGACAAAACTCGTGACAGCTGGTCAGCGGGCCTTCACCTACTCCGGCCCCTCCGCATGGAACACCCTGCCACTCCAGCTGCGACAAAGCTCGAACTTTAACATTTTCAAGACCGGACTCAAGACTCACTTGTTTATTATTGACTCCTAGCCCACTTACATTTGTAAACATTTGTCTGTTATTGTTATCATTGTTAATTGTAATTGTAATTGTAATTGTAAATGTAATTGTTAAGCGCATAGAACTGATTGCGGGATATGCGCTATATAAGCTTCATTATTATTATTATTATTATTGAACTACAGTTTTATGTAGGTAAAGGTCTTCTCTGGCCAGAACCTACACAGTCCTGACACAATAGAATTGTTTGCGCCTTTGTGCGTATTTGTTCTTTGATACAATGTCTGTATTACTTTTCTATCTTGTTGTACGTCATCAGTAAGGTATACAAGAATCAAGAAATGGTGGTCATAATGCTAAGGGATATAACTCGTCCAATTAATGCCACATTTCTTTAAATTGTATAATTTCCCTTTCTGCCATTACAGTGAGATATCATTCTCGTTCATACACCCCCCTCCCCCCAACACGGCAGACATAAAGTGGTTACAGTAGCCTTTGTCTCGCTTTGTTTATTTTATTCACGCAACACCGAACCGTGTCAAGTGAAATGCTGTCTAGACACCCCGCCCCCTTCCCCCCCCCCCACCCCTAAATTTATTGTTGCATGCTAAACGGAACTGTTTTCACCCAAGCGTGTTACATCAAACACATGACCTGAATTCCACGGTGTAATTGTTGTTGTTGTGTTGTCTTTTTTTTTTTTTTGTGGTCATTTTTGTGTTGGTATGATTTTACATGTTTTATTCTCTTCATAGATCTAGTTGCCAATGAATATATAATACAGTTTTATTGAACACTGAGAATAGACTACATTTTTTCTATTGCTTCTATTCTATCAATTATTATTATTTCTCTATCAAATATCTGAGAGTGTCAGATTTACTTAGACTACATCTAGAGATCTATATTTAGTGTAAAACTTTTCCTTGTTGGTTTGTGTATTTTGCTTATACAAATAATTGTGCCTACATGCCTACAGATTCTTGACTAAAGTTAACGAATTGTTTACAATTGATTGTTCGTGTTCTGTTCTAGATAGAGGTCAAGATTGTTCTAGTTCTAGATGCAGGTCAAGATCTTCTAACGCGATGCTTACTGAAATAACCCCGTCCCCCGCCAGCCCGGGGGCCATCTCCAGTTGGTAAGTTGGCCACTTAACTTCACGGCCACTTAACTTTCCAGGTGTACGAGTTCAAACCTATTTACAGCGTGGCCTCGGGCGCTGACTTGAGGTTCACGTTTTGTCTTAGTCAACACCCCCCCCCCCCATTACACCCCCACATCTCTTATAGACTCCGGATCTTTCTTACAATGTACCCCCCCCCCTCCCCCCTTCCTCGCCTTCCAGGCCATTGGATATTGCCTATTCTATAAATGACGCTCTTTAAATGAACCGGTTTTTATCCTTTAACTTAAAGATAATCTAAACAATTGTAAAAGATTCTGAATATATTTTTAGCCTTTAGATGTTTACAACTTCAATCTACTCGCATCTGTCCGTCGTCCTAGTATTTCATAGCCATATAATCATAGAGCCTATATCATTTTAAAAAGTAAACGTATTCTAATCACTAATATAGTACATTAGCCAGAATATATGTACAGGAGATTATAGACATTTTAATAAGAACATTATTGTTGAGCAAAAACAAAATAATTATTTAACAAATGCATTGAAAGGAGGCTTAACCCATCCCAAGTTTTGGAACCGTTGGTCTATATAGTCAAAGGGCTCGAGTTACTTTGGGGAGCTTCAGTCAACTTATCACGTCCTTAACGCCCCCCCCCCCCCCCCCCCCACTTCCCTGAGTCATCGCCTTTGACTACAAGAGAAATGTGAGAATCCCTTTTTTTTCTTCAACCCTCCCCTCTTCTTAAAGTTGATGTTCATATCTGTGGAATTTGGTGGTTGGTAGTTCATTGTGGTGAAAAAGGTAGAGTTAAACAGAGGTGTTACCTTTTAGAATAGCAAGAGGCCGGAGGGGGGGGGGGGTAAAGAAGGCCAAAGGTTGGAAAAGGGGGGGGGGGGTAAAGCCCCAGGAAGAACATCAAAAAGTAGACTTTCAAAAGACACAAAAGAAGAATTTCCATTGTGTAAGAATTTGAGCTTTCTACCAAGACGTCCCTCTGGCTTTCTATTGTGTTCAATTGAGCAATTCAGTTCTTCTGTTCATTAAGTTTCATGAACATGTTGAGATTCACTTGAAAAACAATATGGCGTTAGAAAGTGGACGTGAAGTAGAGCTCTTTGGTCTCGGGCTAACCAGACGATTGCGAGGCCAGCACAATGCCCGTCGAGCTCACCTCTACGTTTGCCAAATGCCGCCCCTTCCCCACTCGGGTGAATTAAAATAAAGGACAACAACCCCTCCCCCCCCCCCACACACCCTTCCGTAATATTAACATTTGAATCTTTCAATTTGGTCTTCGCTTATAGCGTGCTGTATATTTATAGTAGACTCATCTTGTTGGGGCCGCCATCTTGGGCATTCAGGGTTATTGGCGCCCCAGTAACAAGGTTCAGCGCCACACTAATAAATGACCCAGGTCGAAAGAAATATTGACACTTGTAAAAACTAGACCAAAAGCTTCTTCTTCAGCTAATTAAGATTTCCGAAACAATGTAGGTTTGTCATGGTAGGCCTATAGTTAGATGAACCTGTTGAAAGAAATAGAATAAATTACAATGTAGGTTTGTCCTGGTAGGCCTATAGTTAGATGAACCTGTTGAAAGAAATAGAATAAATTACAATGTAGGTTTGTCATGGTAGGCCTATAGTTAGATGAACCTGTTGAAAGAAATAGAATAAATTACAATGTAGGTTTGTCCTGGTAGGCCTATAGTTAGATGAACCTGTTGAAAGAAATAGAATATGACCTAGTTAGACAAAGAGATGACGCAAGTAAAAAAAAAAGAAAATAACCAAGTCAGACCTATAGTGGACACACTTCTAACAGGAAATATGACCAAGCTAGATATGTAAATGACGCTATTTTAAAATGTAAGGTAAACAAGACGACCCAGAGTTATGACAACGCTTGCTTGACCATTGTTTTTTCTTTTGTGAAAGTGATTGAAATTATCAATTTAGTATTAACACAGGACACTGACCATTGGTGCCATTATTGTTGACCAATAAGTGAGTGGTCATGTGTTGGCTGGAGTGTCTCTATGTGAGTGTCTCTGTGCGATTGTGTCTTTGTGTGTCTGTTTGAGTGTGTCTGATTGAGTGTTTGTATGAATGAGTCTGTGAGTGTCTGTGTGTGTAGGCCTAATGCAGTATCGACCCTAAAGCCACAGGTTTACCCCATATTGACACAGACACTCTCACAGACACACACAGATGCTAATACGCCAACAAATTCATGAGTTGATGGTTGATTCAAGACATGCTATTCAAGAAGAGATTTGCCCGGGGAGAAGGGTGCATTAGTGTATGTGCGCCAGTGCGTGCAGCCTGTTTGCGTGTGCCAATGTCAGAGTGACGCCCGTCGGCTTGAGTTTCTTCAATTACACGGCTTAATTATGAATAGAAGCCCCCCCCCCCCACTCCCCATATCACCCGCCCCACATAACTTTTTTTTCTCTCAATGTGTGTGAATGGGCGTCAAACGAGAGAACAAAAAATCAGATGACCTTGGCATTCATAATTCTCGTCTGCTGTAATATAAATTAATAGAGATTGTTATCTGATTAGCGTGACGGGGGAAAGGGAGGGGGAAGTAATTATTTCTCCTGTTGTTATAATTATTTTGGTATAAAGTTACATGATAGAACTGTACGGTTGGACATAATAGAACTGTACGGATGGACATAATCATTTCATTAATATAGATTTGTACTTGGTTATACGTAATGTAATGTTTGTTGTTCCATTGGGATGGCCAGATTTAAGTTGACTATTTGCTTGGGTTTATGTGTAGCCTGTTAGTATAGACTCTGTCCTTTACTGCAGGTGTATCAGCTTGGTTTATAGTGTATCAGGTGGGTTTATGTTGTAGATGGATTGAAAGATGTTTACCTGTTTGTTTGGAACATTTACCTGCAGAAGTTTTGTACCAATGACGTAATAATCGTTTATTTACAAAGAACGTCTGTAAGTTATAAGTATAAGGCAAGATTTTTAATCAAGCATTGAGTTTATCCACCTAGTACATGTAATGGGGCAGCGCGTACCGAAGGTTCTGGTTTCGAATCCTGGTGAAAGCAAGGATTTTTTTTCTCGTGTCTGGAGGGTCGTCCCTGACTCTAACCAGCTCTGATGGGTATCTGACATTCGTTGGGGTAAAGTAAAGGCGGCTGAGCATTGTACTGGCCACACAATCCCCTAGAATGTCTTTGTCCCTATTGATCTAGGTTCATGTAAGGGTAAGTTAAGGAAATATTAGAAATGTCAGCGGTTTTGTCACAGCAGCAAAATGACAACTGGCATAAGATCGACATTTCTCAAGCCTCTCTTTTTTAATTCCTTTCACTGACCTTTTCACTGTCTCTCTCACTAACTCTCTCACTAACTCTCTCACTAACTCTCTCACTAACTCTCTCACTAACTCTCTCACTAACTCTCTCACTAACTCTCTCACTAACTCTCTCACTAACTCTCTCACTAACCCTCTCACTAAACCATTCGTGAACTCCCTCATAGCGCTCTCAACCTGCCCTCGTGTGCTCAGCTGTTCAGGTACAGAATCGATACTGTCCACGTGTGGCTGCTGGGTTCAAAAGGTAAATGTTTACAAAAAGAGTTGATCCTGTCAGGGAGGGATGGGAGAGGGGGGAGCCAAGGCCTGGTGGGGGGGGGGGGGGGGGGGGCAAGTAATGAAATCATCTGAGACGTTATGACGTCATTCGTTATCTCCGAAGTACCGGCTAAAATTTAACGAAGATGTCCACAATACATCCTGTAAACAAACACAAGATGGAGAGAGAGCGAGAGCGAGAAAGACATTGAATCAAACAGAAACATTAAGTAAATATCATTAAAGAGAAAAAAAAAAGGACAGAAAGAGAAAACGAGAGAGAGAGAGAGAGAAAGTGAGGGAGAGAGAAAGAGAGGGAGACAGAAAGAGAGAGAGAAAGAGAGAGAGAGAGAAATAGAGAAAAGCTTTGGTGTGTGGTTTGAATTTCTCTAGTGTGATGTTTGGCGAATTGTGTAAAAGTTATCTGCCAAGTTGATCACGGATTAATAATACATGTATTTCTGTATGCATGGACTTTGGTCTGTTGAGAATACATGGACAGACCTGGCCAAATGTTGGACAGTTGACCTCTTCACGATGCATCGTAGTGACCTCATTAAACAAAAGGTTTCCTGGCTGGTTCGCAAAAGATGCGCAA